>CAUYUJ010019367.1:0-32500 GCA_963575745.1 Prorocentrum cordatum | reverse complement strand
AAGCTCTTCGTCGGCTCGACGGGGCTCTGCGGATGGCCGCTGGGGCTCTTCCGGGAGGCTTTTCGGTGAAGGGGGGGGTGGGAGGAGGCAGTTTGGAGACCCCCCCCTTCACTGTACTCGTTGATTAATACCCTCCAGAGGAACCCTGGCCATACTAACACCCACCGGGCCGCACGAACAACCAACGGGCCACAGTAACACCTTACCTCCCCTCCCCGCCCCCCCCTCGCCGCCGGCAAACGATCCCCGCTCTTCGGGACAGTTGGACAATGGTGGGGATACAGGACAACGGTGGGAACGGTGGTGGTGGGGATTGTGGTGCGGGGACAGTGGGACAGTGGCGCGGACAGTGGTGGGGACTCTGGTGGTGGGGACAGTGGTGAGGGGACAGCGGGACAGTGGTGGGGACAGTGGGACAGTGGTGGGGACGGTAGTGGTGGGGACAGTGGTGAAGGCGGTATTGAGGACAGTTGCGGGACAGTAGTACAGTGGGATACTGGTGGGGACAGCGGGCACGGTGGGACAGCACAGTGGGACAGCGGCGGGGACAGTGGGACAGAAGTGGGTACAGTGGGGACAGTGGGACAGTGGTGGGGACCGTGGGGAAAGTGGGGAGAGTGGGACCGTGGTGGGACAATGGTGGGGAGAATGGGGACAGTGAGACACTGGTGGGGGCACTGGTGGGGACTGCGGGGACAATGGTTGGAACAGTGGGGACAATGGGACAGTCGTGTGGACAGTGGGACAGTGGTGGGCACGGTGGTGGTGGGGACAATGGTGTGGGGACAGTGGGAATGTGGTTGGGACAGTTGGACAGTGGTGGGGACAGTGGTGAGGGCGGTGGCGACGACGGCGGTGGGACGATGGGACAGAGGTACAGTGGGGACAGTGGTGGGGACAGCGGGGACAGTGGTGGGAGCAGTGGGCCAGCTCAGTGGGACAGCGGCGGGGACAGTAGGACAGTGGGGACGGTGGGACAACCGGGTGGTAGGGACCCGGGAGTCGAGGCCAGCACCCCGCTGAGCGCCACGCGGGGTCGGCTACGCGGTCGCGGATGATGAGAGAGACGAGGGAAGCCATCCGGGCCAGGCGGGGTACATCTATAGGGGTTCGCGTCCTCCGTGCCCGCTCGGAGGCGTCTGGGGCCTCACTGGTGTCTCGGACCTCTTCCAGGATGTTGATCGTTCTGGGCGTGGTTCACACGTGGCTGCCCAGATGAGGGAGGGAAGTAGCAGGAGGAGGGGGACCAGTGTAAACCGAAGACGCATCAACGTTGGTTGCGATGAGCGCTTTCTCCAAGTATCCTCCTCATAGGTTCCTACGAGACTGTCTTTTCACTTCGGGAAGTGGCACATCAGAAGACAACCGCCTGATACTCTTCAATCGTGCCAACACATCAATCCTGGGACTTCAGCGCCGCGGATCAAAGTGACAGACGTCCTGTCGGTCTTAAATCGTGCCAGACACCATTCCTGGGACTTCAACGCCGAGGAGGAGGAGGACGAGGATAGCATAGTGTTAATGATGATTGTAGCGGATTGTAGCGGAGATACTCCGTCGCCGGCAACGGAGGTTGCGAGTGACGGTTGAAGAACGAACATGAGTCTGGCGTATAACCCAATCTTTTGCATCTGCTTTTTCGTCAGGGCACGGATTTGCCTGCCAACGTGGGTTAATATGATAAGTCTGGGGATGGGGGCAGTCTTGACACAATATTGGGACATTGTGCCAGGGCAGCTGGCGATAAGCAGAACATGTTAGGATTTGGATTTGTTTTGTAATCGTGTTGTTGCCTTCTTACAGTGTTTTCCTCATAATGTGTTTGGCAGACCCTCTTGGACCGACTAGGGTCCATCATGCGCCAACTCGCGCGGAGTGTATTGTCTTGATGGTTCCATAATGCGATTGCTGATGGCCGTGGTGATGCTGATGCTGCTGATGCTGATGACGATGATGACGATGATGATGATGATGCTGATGATGCTGATTCCGATGATGACGATGTTATTGCTGCTGCTGACGATGATGATGATGATGACAATGACGATGACGACGACGATGACTAGTGTAGTGGTGCTTGTTATGATGCTGATGATGATCTAGGTGATGATGCTGAATATGATGATGACAATGACGACGATGGCGATCAAGATGCTGACGCTGATGATGATGGAACGACGACGAGGATGATCATGATGTGGATGTTGATACCGGGGACTATGGTACTGACGACGACAGTGCTGACGACGAGGCTGATGATGTTTATGATGATGATGATGATGATGATGATGATGAGGAGGAGGAGGAGGAGGATGAGGATGAGGATGAGGATGAGGATGATGACGATGATACTGTTGATGCTGATGGTGATGATGCTGATGATGATACTGATGCCGATGCCGATGCTGATGCCGGTGCTGATGATGATGGTGGTGATGATGAATATTACAATAGTGATGCTCAGACGGATGCGGATGTGGATGTTGCAGAGGATGATGATGCCGATCAGGGTGATGCCATTGCTCGTGAGGACGATGATGAATTCGATGATGTCGTTGGTAAGAATGCTGCTGCTGAGGAGGAGGAGGAGGAGGTCATAGGCTCTATAGTCGTGTTTTGCTCAAGCGCCACGTTTCCGACGGGGACCTCCTTTCTTCGACACTTGCGCCCTCTGCGCGCTACTCGCTGGGCCAATGTTCGAGAAGGGGAGCATAGAGTTGAACATCCGGGTCTGGGCCGTCACAGAGGCCAGCTCCGACGAGGTGGCGATCAGTGCTCGTGGCTTGCGCGGCGGCTCGACGACCGGAGCGCTGGTGACCTTCGTCGACTCTCCGTGGGCTTCGGCGGAGAGTACGACCACCTGCACGTGCCGAACCACTTCCGATCGAAGACGAGCTTCGGGTTCGCGCTCGTCGTTTTGCCTAGCTCCAGCGCGCCCGCGAGGTCTGTGCAGCTCGTGGCGTTCGGTGGGCTCTCGGGCTTTTTTTGGCGGGTCCTCTCTGCGCGAGCCCCTCTGAGAGGCAGGGGCTGGCGGAGCGCCTCCACGCCCGGTGGGAGCCACTCTTTCTTGGTCACCAGGCTCGCGAGGCGGGTCGAACGCCGTCCGAACACTGGTCGGGCGGCGACCAGGCGGCAGGAGAAGGATGGCAAGCGAGGCGAGAGAGCGGGCAGCCACTCGGAGGCGGGAGCCGCCCGCGCAGCGCGCGAGGTGCCGAATTTGCTCCCCTTTCGCGCGGCCTCGCCGCGCGACGGGTGTCGGGCCACCCCATGCCTCGGGAGGCCGCCGAGCAGACCGCGCGCCACGGCTTCGTGCCGACGCCCGCACTTCCTCCTCCTCCTCCTCCCTCCTCCTCCCTCCTCCTCCTCCTCCTCCTCCCTCCTCCTCCTCCCTCCTCCTCCTCCTCCTCCTCCTCCTCCTCCTCCTCCTCCTCATCCTCCTCCTCCTCCTCCTCCTCCTCCTCCTCCTCCTCCTCCTCCTCCTCCTCCTCCTCCTCCGCTTCCCGCAGTGACGGCATGGCAGACATGAACTATGCGATTCGTGGTAAGTCGGGCCTGTCCCCCTACAGGGGGATTTTGGAGGAGAAAAATGAGGAACAGTCAACACACATCCCAGAAATGGTCCAAGAAGGAATCAAGCACATGGTCAGAAGCCATCTGCTGCTCGTCAGGGTATCCTGGGTTCCTTCGCTCCGCGCGCCGCGCGGTGGCTTCCCGCAGCCAGGGGAGGAGCGGCTGCGTTCAGGGTACTCCAGGTTTTCCCTCGGGTGCACTTCGCGCGCGGGTTTTCAGGGTTGGGTTTCTTGCGAGGGTTTCTTGCGGCCGCCTCCACACTGTGGCGAACAGACGTTCTGATGACGAGAACTTCTCCTTGCCATCGCTCGGACGTGTCCCTTTTTTCTCGGTGAGAAACCATCGAGGAGCATCTCGGATCATCTTGCAAAAAGAAATGATGGGCCTGTTTTCCACCACCACCACCATGAGTTGGAGGGGGGAAGGAGGAGGAGGAGGAGGACGAGGAGTGACCAGAGGTGACCATGAAAGGACGACGTCCGCTAGATACAAAGCGAATTGGGCGGGGACTAATCAGAGGAGGAGTCCCCGATCTCGCGGTGAGGCAAGCAAGTGGGGCGGCGGGTGGGTGGGGCCGCGGGCCGTCCTTGCATGCGGCGGCTCCTTGATGAAGCCGCCGAGGACGAGAGGGCCGCCGCAGCGGCGACGGGCGGGCCGCACGCGGGGTCGCGCGCGACGAGGAGGACGGAGAGGAGGAGGAGGAGGAGGAGGAGGAGGAGGAGGAGGAGGAGGAGGAGGAGGGGGAGGAGATGGAGGAGGAGGAGGAGGAGGAGGAGGAGGAGGAGGAGGAGGAGGAGGAGGAGGAGGAGGAGGAGAGGAGGGGGAGGAACACCCCCTCTCCTTCCAACTTATGGGGGTGGTGGTGGTGGTGGAGAACAAGCCCATCAAAGAAACACGCACGACGTCGAGAAACGCACGGGAGATGGATGGACGTCCGAGCGATGGCGAGCCTCCCGCAGCGCGTGGGGACCGCTGGTTGGTTGGCAGTTCAGAGGCAGGTCAGTTTCTCTGCACGTCCGCCGTCGCGCATGCTGCCACTGCGAGGCCTTTGTTCTCAGCGCTCGCCTCTGGCTTTATTTTCGATCCCCTCGCCGAGGCAGCGCCCGCTTGGCTGAGTTGTTTCCCGAGCATTCGTGAAGAAAACAGCTGCAGAAACACGATGCCTTCTTTTTTCATGCTGCTGGAGCGTGCCACTCTATTATCTGAACCTGGCCAAGACGCCGACAGGAAGACCAGTTTCGGCTCGGAGGGGTCTCAGTGTGCCTCGGGTCCTTCGTGGCCGTTTCTCGAGCCCTCTCCGTGCACGAAGAAGGCGCCGTGGGGGCCCGCGCGGGAATCCGTTCCCCACGCAGCGCGCCTCGTTGCAGCAGCCCGACTGGCCAGTGCGCCCGTGGGCTCCCCTGGCGCCGGGCGCCCCTGGCGGTCAGCCCCGCGTGGCCGTGGCTTCACGGGTGGATCCGACTCCTGCGGCGGTCTGAAAAACGCCATCCTTCCTCTCTTCCCCTCCTCTCTCCTCTCCTCCTCCCCTCTCCCCCCCTGCCTTCTCTGCCTTCTCTTCCTCTCTTCCTCTCTTCCTCCTCTCTCTCTTCCTCTCCTCTCTTCCCCTCCTCTCTCGCTTCCTCTCCTCTCTTCCCCTCCTCTCTCTCTTCCTCCTCTCTTCCTCCTCTCTCTCTTCCTCTCTTCCTTCTCTCTTCCTCTCCTCCTCCTCTTCCCCTCTCTCCTCTCTCCTCTCTTCCTCCTCTTCCCCTCCGCTCTTCCCCTCCTCTCTCCCCCTCTGCCTTCCCTTCCCCCTCCGCTCCTCTTCCCTCTCTCGAGCCTCGTCCGCGTGGCGGCCCCGGCCCCTCGGGGGCGTCGGGGTGGGGGCGGTTGCCCCCCTCCAAGCGCAGAGCGTGGTGGATGCCTCAGCCTGCGTCGGGCTCGCGTGGCTCCGCGGGCACCGTCGCCCTGCGAGGGCCTGGCTGCGGCCAGGCACGCCTTGCCTTGTGATGTGGAGGCTTGGGTCCCTCCCTAAGGGCTTGACGACTTCTCGCCAATCGACTTGTGGGGATCGAGCCCGATAAATCCAGGTAGGTGCAGATAAATCGAGGCAAATCCATGCAAATCCAGGCCAATCTAGATAAATCTGGGTAAATTCAGGTACATCCAGAGATCTCCAGGAAAAGTTGGAGCAACTCGCGGCCGTTCCAGCGCGAGTCGAAGGACGGCAGAGGTCGTTGAGCTTTTCACGAGTCCCTCCAAAGGGCCCACAGAGCGCGGTCATCGTACTGCTCCTTCCGCCTGGGCCCCCATTCAGCCTCCAGCCCTTCATCGAGAGGGCGCCGATTCCAGGTGCCCTGCATGGACCGATACGGTGAAACCCTGAGGGTACGCCCCTTGCTGCTTCTTGGTCTTCCTTCTCTTCCCGTGTCTTCTGGCGGTGCAGCTCAGGATTGCAGCCGACTTGCGCCGCCGCCGCCAATTGGCAGGTCTGCCTGTGACGTTGCATGGCTCGTGTCGGCGGCACTCCGGCGCCCGCTTGACTTGCGCCCATTTTGAGTCGGCCGCCGAGAGCGAGCGACGCGGAGGCCAATCAGCCATCGTCGGCTGGCATGGTCTTGGCTATCCTCTTCCCTCTGTCCATTTCCGGTTATCGTTCCCGTCGTCCCTCCCTAAGGGTTTGACGACTTTTCGCCAATCGACTTGTGGGGATCGAGCCCGATAAATCCAGGTAGATGCAGATCAATCGAGGCAAATCCGTGTAAATCCAGGTCAATCTAGATAAAACCGGGTAAATTCAGGTACATCCAGAGATCTCCAGGAAAAGTTGGAGCAACTCGCGGCCGTTCCAGCGCGAGTCGAAGGACGGCAGAGGTCGTTGAGCTTTTCATGAGTCCCTCCAAAGGGCCCACAGAGCGCGGGCATCGTACTGCTCCTTCCGCCTGGGCCCCCATTCAGCCTCCAGCCCTCCATCGAGAGGGCGCCGATTCCAGGTGCCCTGCATGGACCGATACGGTGAAACCCTGAGGGTACGCCCCTTGCTGCTTCTTGGTCTTCCTTCTCTTCCCGTGTCTTCTGGCGGTGCAGCTCAGGATTGCAGCCGACTTGCGACGCCGCCGCCAATTGGCAGGTCTGCCTGTGACGTTGCATGGCTCGTGTCGGCGGCACTCCAGCGCCCGCTTGACTTGCGCCCATCTTGAGTCGGCCGCCGAGAGCGAGCGACGCGGATGCCAATCAGCCATCGTCGGCTGGCATGGTCTTGGCTATCTTCTTCCCTCTGTCCATTTCCGGTTATCGTTCCCGTCGTCCCTCCCTAAGGGTTTGACGACTTTTCGCCAATCGACTTGTGGGGATCGAGCCCGATAAATCCAGGTAGATGCAGATCAATCGAGGCAAATCCATGTAAATCCAGGTCAATCTAGATAAATCCGGGTAAATTCAGGTAAATCCAGAGATCTCCAGGAAAAGTTGGAGCAACTCGCGGCCGTTCCAGCGCGAGTCGAAGGACGGCAGAGTTCGTTGAGTTTTTCATGAGTCCCTGCACAGGGCCCACATATCGCGGGCATCGTACTGCTCCTTCCGCCTGGGCCCCCATTCAGCCTCCAGCCCTCCATCGAGAGGGCGCCGATTCCAGGTGCCCTGCATGGACCGATACGGTGAAACCCTGAGGGTACGCCCCTTGCTGCTTCTTGTTCTTCCTTCTCTTCCCGTGTCTTCTGGCGGTGCAGCTCAGGATTGCAGCCGACTTGCGACGCCGCCGCCAATTGGCAGGTCTGCCTGTGACGTTGCATGGCTCGTGTCGGCGGCACTCCAGCTCCCGCTTGACTTGCGCCCATCTTGAGTCGGCCGCCGAGAGCGAGCGACGCGGATGCCAATCAGCCATCGTCGGCTGGCATGGTCTTGGCTATCCTCTTCCCTCTGTCCATTTCCGGTTATCGTTTCCGTCGTTTTTTTTTATGTTGTTGCCTTCTGCTGCTGCATCTCTCGCGGCATCGCCTTGCAATTTTGCGGCGGTGCAGCTCATGATTCTAGCCGACCGGCGACGCCTCGGCCAATTGGCAGATCTGCCTGTGGCGACGTATGGCTCGTGTCGGCGACACTCCTGCGCCCAATCGGCGTGCAGGGCAATGGTCATGACGCAAACATCGCAGAGCTGCTTGCGGAGGCCTTACGGCCGGTGCCGCCGACGCTGCAGACGGAGACGACGAGCATGACAAGGACGTTGAGGAACAGGAGGCGGAGGACGTCAGGGAGCAGGAGAGGTAGAAGAGGAGGAGGAGGAGGAGGAGGAGGAGAAGGAGGAGGAGGGGAACAGGAGGAGGAGGATGAGGAGGAGGAGGAAAAGGAAGGAGGAGGAGGAGGAGGAGGAGGAAGAGGAGGAGGAGGAGGAGGAGGAGGAGGAGGAGGAGGAGGGGAGGGGGGAATGAAAAGGAGCAGGACGAGGCGAGCAGGGCCTGGGGCCTGGGAGGGCTGGACTTTTCGGGGGGACTTGTTCCTGCTGCTGGGTCCTGGGGGGAGGTCCTCGGGGCTGGGTCCTGGAGGTTCCCGGGGACCTCGGCATTCTGGGTCCTGGGGTGTCCCGTGGCCGAGCGTCCAGGAGGCCAGTTCGGTTCTCGAGGGGGACGGAGCAAAGAGGAGAGATGAGGATGGAGGGAGGGAATTTGAATTGCGACCTGATTCGCCACAGACAGCGGTCAGATGATGACGGCACTGGAGGGAGGGGGGAGGGAGGAGAGGGCGTGGTAGAATGCCTCGGCCCTTTGCCCGTTTGAGGCTCTGTGTGGGCCCTGGGACCCCCAGGGGGGGAGTCGTATCTGACGCGGGCCCCCCCCCCCCAGGACCCCCCCCGGCAGGGAAAGGATCAAAGGGAAGGGGTTTCCCTTCGACTGACTCAATGACGAAGTTGCTCTCGAGGGGGAGGCCATGGACATGCGGGGGGGGAGCGGCGACGAGCCCAGGGGAAGAGGGGGAAAGGGGAGGATGGGAGACGGGCCCGGGGAAAGGGGGGGCGCAGAGACAGGAGACGACTGGCCCGGGGACAGCGTGGGCGCAGGGACAGGAGACGACGGATCGGGGGCGGAAAAGAGGGGGGTGATGACTAGGGGTATGTGTGGATATCATGGCGGGGGGCATGAAATTTCCCCAGATTTCATGGCGCCTCCTCTTATTTCATCACGTCCCTGGGCCCCCCGCTGGGCCGCGCACATGCCGCCGGTCATGATTTGCACCCCCCCTCTTGGACACCCCCCTCTTTGCCGCTCCCGAACGGAGATGACGACGAACGAACGACGGGAACGGACAAGCCCCTCACACACGCCGACACAGGGTCGGCGGGTTTTTGCGTTCTGGATTTCTGAATGCCCAAGGCGACCCAAGAGGCCTTCAAGATTGCCCCAAGACAGAACAAGAGGCCCCTCCCTCCAGAGTCCCGATACGGCCCACGACGATATCTAGGTGGCCCAAGACGGCCTGATGTCCTCCCAGACGGCCAATGTGCTTCCAATGCGGATACGATGGCCTTCAAGTTGGCCCAGGGCGGTTCAAGACAGCCTCCAGGACGGCCCTAAGGCCCTAGAAGATCCACGATGCCGTTCAGTTCTTCCACGATGCGTCCAGGACGGCCCAAGACGGCCCCAACACAGCCCACGATGGCATCAAGACGGTTCAAGGAGGCCCCCAAGACGGTTGCCTTCTCCTCCTCATTCCCTTCTCCTCCGCGTTGCCCCAGTTTGGCTCCTGCTTCCGCGCGCCGGCTGCCTCCCGCGTTGCACCCCGCGCGCGCACCGCCTCTTTGCGCGCACGCGCGCGCGTAGTTTTACCAGTGCAGAGGAGGCCAGCGAGCGTCTCGGCGACTGCTGCTGCCCGCCGGGATCCTCGCGATATACCCTCCGCGAGAGGTGAAGAGAGCATGGCTTGTAACACGAACGCAGTGCGGCTTGAAACAAAAAAAGGAGGCCCCCAAGACGGCTGACAAGGCCTCCAAGAGGCCTTCAGGAGGACCCGACGAAGCCATAAACGTTGACTAACAATTTGTTTTTCCCCACATCCAAAGTGGGGTTCTTGTTTTCTCTGCACACCCCGCGCAGGAACACTCACCCCACCCCCTCTCCTCTTCTGCCTTCGCACACTCATTCACTCACTCATCATCATCACCACTCACTCACACTCACACTCACTCACACTCTTTCATCATCAACATCAGCATCATCACTCGCGCTCTCTCACACGCTCAGTCACTCACATACTCATCATCATCATCATCATCATCATCATCATCATCATCACTCGCACTCTGTCACACGTTCATTCATTCACATACTCACCTGGAGGAAGTCTCAGGCGGGAGTTCGTCTGTGAGTTAATTGTGAGGAAGTCTCAGGCGGGAGCCCCCTCCCTATGGGGCCCGCAGATCATGTTGGTAATCCGAGCGGGTCATCCGCAACGTGCAACTGTCGTCACTTTTGGGCTCTTGAGACCTGAATATGGAGGAAGTCTCGAGCGGGAGCCTCGTCTGTGAGTGAATTGCGAGGCGGGAGCTGCGTTCCAGCGTGTTGCCTGTATCACACGGTGCCCATGTCTCGGTCGCTGAGGTTCGTTGAGGGAGGAGGGAAGGCAGTCCCACCACACCTCGAACCCGCCAGTCGGGGAAACGCAGGCATAGATTTGGCGTGTGGATTATTGACGGGACCCGCTTCGATTCGAAATCGGCACGTTCCGTCGCCAGATCAGGCGGCCATGGCCTCATGCTTCGGGACGTACCTTCCCTGGTCTGTGGATCCATTTCGCCAGATCCACATATACCTGATCCATGTTGGTAGTGGCGTGTGCCCGGTAGTAGCCCCGCGGGCAAGGGGTGGATGACTTCTTAGAAGCACCCCTGCTTCAGAGAAGGCGCTGGCCTTGTCTACAGTTGTAGGGTCGGCGCCTTCTAAGAAGCGGCCTTCTTCTAAGAAGCTCCCCGCTACCCCCGACAGTCAACCTGCATAGTAAGCATGAGCAACTCTCCAAGGCTACCCTTGCATCCTTCCACTTCGGCACATCCTTGGCCGCTTTCGCTGGCCGCGCCCCGCCCGCAAAATGTCGACGTGGCCTTCCAAGGTCCATGCATTCACTTCGGGCGTCCTTGTTATATGGTTGCGCCCCGCCACACCTCGACTACCAGGTTTAAAGATTTCCGTCCCGAGCGCCCCCGCTAACAAATAGTCACACAGCGGCGGGCGGCCGCGCTGGAAAAACTGTAGACTGGAGGGCGCTACAAATAGGGCCTTGCGCAGGCAGATGGTCACTTTGGGAGACCCGGGAAGGACACGGGTCCCGAGGGGAACGGGATCTGGAGATTGGTGTGGTTGGGGAGGACGAGGACGAAGAGCAGGAGGAGCAGGACCGAGGAGGCTTTATGAGGAGGAGTGAGGAGGAGTGCTGAGGAGGAGGATGGAGGAGGAGGAGGAGGAGGAGGAGGAGGAGGAGGAGGATTGAGGAGGAGCAGCAGCAGCAGCAGCAGAGAAGGAGACGAGCATCGTGGACCTGGAGTGGAGAATCGTTCGCGGTGGTGGGCCGCCGCGAGGCCGAGCGCGCCAGCAGGCCCCGTGGGCGAGGCGGCCGCGGCCGGCGGCGCGCAGCGCTCCCTCGGAGCGCGGGGCCCGCCTCGCCGGCGCCGCCCCCCCCCTCGCCCTCGCCCCTCTCGCGCCGCCCTCGCCCTCCTCGCCCTCGCCCCATTCCTCCTCCTCCTCCTCCTCCTCCTCCTCCTCCTCATCCTCATCCTCATCCTCCCCTCTCGCCTGCCGCCTCGCCCCCGCCCTTGCCTCGCCTGCGTCGCCACGCGCAGAGGAGGGTGGGGGGAGGGGGGGGCTCTTGGAAGCACCCCGGCTTCCTATATGTATATGTATATGTATATGTATGTATGCATGCATGTATGTATGTATGTATGTATGTATGTATATATGTATGTATATATGTATGTATGTATGTATGTATGTATGTATGTGCGTGTGTGCATGCATGTATCTATGTATGCATGTGTGTATGTATGTATGTATGTATGTAATGTATGTATGTATGTATGTATGTATGTATGTATGTACGTATGTATGTATGTGTGTATGTGTGTATGTATGTATGTATGTATGTATGTATGTATGTATGTATGAATGTATGTATGTATGTATGTATGTGTGGCTGCATGTATGTATGTATGTATGTATGTATGTATGTATGTGTATGTGTGTATGTGTGTATGTGTGTATGTGTGCATGTATGTACGTATGTATGCATGCATGCATGCATGCATGCATATGTATGTATGTATGTATGTGTGTGTGTGTATGTATGTATGTATGTATGTATGTATGTATGTATGTATGTATGTGTGTATGTATGTATGTATGTGTGTGTGTATGTATGTATGTATGTATGGATGTATGGATGTACGGATTTATGTATGTATGTATGTATGTATGTATGTATGTAGGTGTGTATGGATGTATGTAGGTGTGTGTATGTATGTATGCATGTATGTATGTATGTGTGTATGTGTGTATGTGTGTATGTGTGTATGTGTGTATGTGTGTGCATGCATGCATGCATGCATGCATGCATGCATGTATGCATGTATGCATGTATGCATGCATGCATGTATGTATGTATGTATGTATGTATGTATGTATTTATGTATGTATGCTTGTCTGTCTGTCGGTCTGTCTGTCTGTCTGTCTGTCTGTCTGTCTGTATGTATGTACGTATGTATGTATGCATGTATGTATGTATGTATGTATGTATGTATGTATGAAAGAGCGTGTTCTACCGCTGCTGGCGGAAAACTGGGGGGGGTCACTACCGGTTCGAACCCCTCCCCCCCCCCCCCCCCCCCCTCCGGAAAACCGGGGGGGGTCACTACCGGTTCGAACCCCTCCCCCCCCCCCCCAGCTCATCATGAAAAGGGGGGGGGGGGTCACTACCGGTTTCGAACCCCTCCCCCCCCCCCTCGAAAACCGGGGGGGGTCACTACCGGGTTCGAACCCCCCCCCCTCGAAAACCGAGTGGGGGTGCGGACAGTGGTGGGGACGGTGTTGGTGGGGACAGTGGTGAGGGGATAGCGGGACAGTGGTGGGGACAGTGGGACAGTGGGACAGTGGTGGGGACGGTAGTGGTGGGGACAGTGGTGGGGACAATGGTGGGAACAGGGGGGGACAGTGGACAGTGGTGGTGACGGTGGTGGTGGGGACAGTGGTGTGGGGACAATGGGAATGAGGTGGAAACAGTGGGACAGTGGAGGGTACAATGGTGGTGGGGACAGTGGTGAAGGCGGTGGCGAGGACGGCGGTGGGACAATGGGACAGAGGTACAGTGGGGACAGTGGTGGGGACAGTGGGGACAGTGGTGGGAACAGTGGGACAGCTCAGTGGGACAGCGGAGGAGTCAGTGGGACAGTGGGGACAGTGGGGATAGTCGGGCAGTGGTTGGGGCCGTGGAGACAGTGGGGAGAGTGGAACCGTGGTGGGAACAGTTCTGGGGACAGTGGGGACAGTGCGACAGTGGTGGGGGGCACTGGTGGGGACAGTAGGGCGGTGGTGGAACCAGTGGGGACAGTGGGGACAGCGGTGGTGAGGACAGTGGTGCTGGGAACACCAGTGGGGGATGTGATGCGGACGGTGGTGGGGACCGGGAGTCGTTTGCTGGCGGTGAGTAGGGGGGGGGGGGAAAGGGGAAGGGGGGGTGCGAACCGGTAGTGACCCCCCCGGTTTTCCGGATCCGGAGGGTAGGGGGGGGGGGGGGGGTTCGAACCTGTAGTGACCCCCCCCGGTTTTCGAGCGGGAGGGGGGGGGGGAGGGGTTAGGGGAGGGGGGGGGGGTTTGCCGGGGGGAGGGGGGGGGAGGGGTTCCAGCAGGGGGGGGGGGATTTTCGGAGGGGGGGGGGGCGACCCCCGGGTTCCGGAGGAAAAGGTTGGCAATTTTCCACAGTAAAGCGGCGGTGGATCACGCTCTCTCGTATGTATATGTATGTATGTGTGTGTATGTATGTATGTATGTTGTATGTATGTATGTATGTATGCTTGCATGCATGCATGCATGCATGCATGCATGTATGTATGTATGTATGTATGTATGTATGTATGCTTGTATGTCTGTCTGTCTGTCTGTCTGTCTGTCTGTCTCTCTGTCTCTCTGTCTCTCTGTCTGTACGTATGTATATATGCATGTGTGTATGTGTGTATGTATGTATGTATGTATGTATGTATGTATGCATGCATATATGTATGTATGTATGCCGATGTAAGGCCGGCGCCTTCTAAGAAGCAGCCTCCTTCTAAGAGGCCTTTTCCCCTCCCTCCACCGCCTCACGCGCGCCGCCAGCTGTGCGTGGTCTCCTTTCTCTCCTGGCCAGGGCGCCTTCCGACTCCTCCGCGGTGCGGTCGAGCGATCGCTCCTCGCCTCGGCCCGCGCCGTCGTCGCACGGCCCTCGCCCGCCCCTTCGTTTGGGCCCCCGCCGCCGTCGCCGCTCCCCCTCCTCGCCCTCCTCGCCGATGCCTTGGCGGTGCAGAGGGGGCGTGCTGCTGGGGCGACGCCACGGGAGGACGGGCTCGGGGGGATTCAGGAGAGGAAAGAACACGCAGACACAATTAATCGTCGATTCCAAGGGAAATATGGAAAATATGGGAAGTGGGGGGGAAACAAAAACCCAGAAAAGATGGGGAATCTATATATATATATATATATATATATATATGTATGGGGAATGTGTTTATTTGTGTGTATTTATTTGTGTGTCCTGGGGCCCCTTCAGGGATGACCCTGAATCGCATCGCCCCCGCGACGGCACGACGCTTGTACGCAGCGACGCGGGTATGCATCGGGCAAGGCCAGGACCCCGGGTAAGGGGACCCGGTCAGTGGTCGGGCCCTTTGTGGGCCCCGGAAACGGCAGGGCCGTTTTTTTTTTTACCTTTTCCCAAAAAATGCCCCTTGAACATGGAAACGGCAAAAAAACAGCGACCGGAAACGGCAAAAAAACGACTCCAGGATTGGAACCGGAGCCAGAACCGGTCAAAACACGGCGGCGGAACCGGTAAAAAAACGGCGTCGGAACCGGCAACAAAAACGGCAGAACGGAACCGGTGAAAAAACGGCCTTGTCGTTTCCAGGGCCCATTAAGGTAGGGCCTTGGGGCCCCTCCATTGGCCAGATTCACGAATCAAGGTTTGCCGTAGCTGGTGTTTTTCGGGTGACGGCAGTTCTGGTCAGTGGAAAGGGGGCGGGGGGGCGCCCCCGGTGCAAATCACTAAGCCAGGTCCCACTGAACCCAGTACTGCCAACGCCCGACTGCAGCAGTGGTCAGCAGGGTCGGATGCGGGAGGAGGAGGAGGAGGAGGAGGAGGAGGAGGAGGAGGAGGAGGAGGAGGAGGAGGAGGAGGAGGAGGAGGAGGAGGAGGAGGAGGAGGAGGAGGAGGAGGAGGAGGTGGAGGAGGAGGAGGAGGAGGAGGAGGAGGAGGGAGGAGGGGGAGAGGGAGAAGGAGGAGGAGGAAGGGGAGGGGGAGGAGGAGGAGGACGAGGAGGAGGAAGAGGAGGAGGAGGAAGAGGAGGAGCAGGAACCCCTGTCACCCGCAGGAACCCTCGGGACGTGCGCTCCCGCGGCCGTGCCCGACCACTGAGGCGCGCGCGCGCGATCCCGCGGCCTTGCGCTTCGCTCGGCGGCCGCCCGGCCTGCGCGAGAAGCAGCTCGTGCTGCCGCGGCGTGCGCCAAAGGGGCCCCCCCCTCCTCGCCCAGCGCGTTCCACGACTCGCAGGAAGTGCCCACTCGCAAACGTCTGAAACAGAAACACGAGTCTGCCCCGGTGTCGGAGATCGCCAACATCCCCCACGGCGAATCTTGGCCAATTGCGGGTAGTGACGTGACGAATCGTGGCCGGAGGGGCTCGAGGGGAGGCTGCCTGGAAAGGCAGAGAGGAGACAAGCGGGGGAGGAGGAGGAGGAGGAGGAGGAGGAGGAGGAGGAGGAGGAGGGAGGAGGAGGAGGAGGCGGAGGTGTTAACATGTAAGCATGCGTGTGACAGGGGAGGAATAGTAACCCCGCTGCCTTTGGCTCAAGTGTTTAACGGTCGAAGCTACATCGACCTGCTTTGCCGTTCGGGAGTATAACGGTGACCTATCGTTATCATTGTCGCCAAGCTCCCGTGCAGAACCCTCCTCGGGGTTTTGCATGGTAGCGGAGCGCGGTTGCCATGGCAGCGGCAGCGGCAGCTGCGGCCAGACCTGGACAGGGCGACCCGCCAGTTAATCTCAATGTGCCGGCAGACAGAGATGCATGGGTCAACATGGACCCGAATCGATTCAACGATCTGTGCGAGCAAGCATACGTGAACGGAGACTTCAGTTACGTTCAGACGGCGCTACTCGCGAACCACTTTGGACTCGCAACGTTCATTAACGAGCGAGTAGCACAGGACCGAAGGGAGGTATCGAACGCCGAAGCATTCCAAGTGTTACAGAGTGCCCACAAGACCAACAGTATGCTGTTAGCGATCACGAAGAGAAACGCTGCGCTCGAAAGAGATGCTCGCAGATTGGTGGAAAGAGTCACCGAGTTGGAGACCAACAGTGAAGTACAAGAAAAGTTGATCGAAAAGTTCGGTCAGATCTCGGAAGCAATCAAAGGAGGAAGCGGAAACAAGCACGGGAGCAGTAAACCGATAAGCGAATATAAAGCATTACAGGCGCTAAAGAACTTCAGTGGGGAAAGAGCAAAGTTCAGAGACTGGAACGACAAATTCTTGAACGCACTAGCCCAAGTGAAGCCGAGTTACCGACCGGCACTGAAAATGCTAAACAAGAAGCTGGAGACGCTTGACGGAGTTGTGCCAGAGGAGGACGATGACGACATCATACGCATAATGAACGGTCGATTAACTGCAAGTGAGTACCTGAAGGCAAGTCAAGCCAAACAAGCCGAGGACGACAACAAAGGCGAATATGAGTTTACCGAGGGAGACAAAACTCAGATGGAAGAAGACTTATGGTACATTCTGAACGAGAAACTTGAAGGTGCGGAGGCCAGAGGAAAATTAAAGGGACTGATGGATGGAGATGGAATCATGGCTTGGCAAAAGGTTTACAAATGGTACTCGGCGGTAACCGGAGCGACCTTATCATAAAAAATGACGCATGCCATGAATCCTGAACCGCCCAAGAAGATCACCGACACTGTTATCCGACTTGAGGAATGGAGCGCATTGGCAGAAAATCTTGAGAAACATGGCAAAGATTACTCGCTGCCTCTTCCTTTCAAAGTCACCGCGCTCAGGGCCATAATGGTGCACGCGAACGACTGGTTTGACGAATGGCAGCAGGCATGTTGGCGAACGCCTGACGCGCTTAACATTGACTCATTTCAGAAATTGTACTCAAAGTGCGAAGACTGGGCGCGTAAAAAGAAACTTGACTCAGATACGAAAAATAAGGGTGCAATGGACATTGGGAATATCAACGAGATGAGTCAAGGGTCCGAAAACGTTTGGGACCAAACGGGATGGGTTGACGAAGATGGAATCTGGTGGTCGGAGGATGGATCGTGGAATCACGGGTCCTGGGCCAATGAGAGCGACGGTGGAGAATATGAAGAAATTGACGCCGTAAACAAAGGCAAGGGTAAAGGAACGGGCCCCAGGTGTTACAATTGTGGAGGCATGGGCCATTTAGCCAGGAACTGCACGAAACCCAAACAGTTCACCAAAGGAGGTAAAGGTGGCAAAGGCGGAAAAGGCAAAGGTTACCGAGCCACTTACGGATCCTATGTGAAAGGTAAGATCGGAGGCAAACAGGGAGGTAAAGGAAGTAGCTCGTGGGGAGGAAGCTACGGAAGCCAAGGGAAGTTCACCCCGCACAGTGAGCGTGAATGTTACAAGTGTGGCGGAAAAGGGCATATCGCCATTAACTGTCCGGGCTCCAAGAAGGCCGCCAACGTAGTTGAGCAAGAGAAACCTGTAGTGAACACCGAAACGGAACAAACCACCTCGTTCGGCCAACCACAGCACGTTCTCAGCGTCGAGATGAAGGAAGCAATGAACGTGCCGCTAGACCAGCCTGCGATCGAGGAGGTTAACGAGAAATGGGACCTGCCCTATTACGCAAGAAAGAAGACGGCGCGTCACAACGCGGTAAAGTTGAGAAGAATCTATCAGGAACACCAGTATAACGGGGACCGTCATCATACTAGTCAGTGGGACCAGAGAATAAGTAAAAGCGTGAGGCAGGAAAAAAGTTGGCTGGCGAAGTGCAAGGAAATTGGGCTAATTGAGACGCGGGGATGTGATCCAGAGATTAACGCGGTGCCACCGACAAGTGCGACACATGAGACGATCGTGGTTACCGTGGACTCCGGCGCCTACAACACAGTGGGACCCCCCAAAGTTGGCACTCATTTCCCTATTAAGCATACGGACGCGTCAAAGCAGGGACGACACTACAGTGCAGCAAATGGAACCACGATAAAGAATTATGGCCAACGTGTGATCACAGGTAAAAATGAGCATGGGAACGCCGTCAGTATGCCAATTCAGTTAGCAGAGGTCAACAAAGTCCTAGGATCGGTCAGAGAGATGGTAAACGCTGGAAATAGAGTGGTGTTCGACAAGGATCCTAACGGGAGGTCCCTGAGCCACGTCATGAACAAGGCGACTGGCAAGTTAACAGCCATCCATGAGAAGAATGGCACATTCCAGTTCAACATCACAGTACCGAAGGGGCCAGCGGAGGCCGTCAATCCCAGGAGTGAAGTGAACGCAACTGAGGGTTTTCCGCGGCCGGGAACCCTGGAGGCGGATCTGTTCTACTAAGCCCCCCGTCACCCGTAAGACCAAGCGAAAACCTAAACGTCTTTAATGCCGAAGGAGACGAAGGGAGTGAAAGTGGGGGCAACGATAGTGAGTTAAGTGATGTGGAAGATGTATTTGTGGGTGATGAAGCGGAGTTACCAAAGAAAGTTCACTGTGACATGAGGCCCTCAAAAGAGGAAGTTGAAGCGCATAACACGACGCATTTACCTTACCGAAGTTGGTGCCCACATTGTGTCAGAGGGAAAGCTCGCAGACGCAATCACCGTAGACGCAATAGAGAGAGGAACGGGAACGTGCCAGTGATTTCAATGGACTACATGTGGCTTAAAGGAAGAAAAGATGAAGGTGAAAGCATCGGCAATGGCAACCCAATTTTGGTCATGCATTGCAGAGAGACCAAATTGACTTGGAGCAGAGTGTTAATGAAAAAGGGAGTGGACTCGTACTCGGTAAAAGTAGGATGTGACATGATAAGTTTTACCGGATACAAGAAAGTGATACTCAAAAGTGATGGGGAAGCGGCAATCACAGCATTGGCCAATAGGATTAAAGCTTCGTGTGATCTTGACATGGGAGTTGAGGTCAGCCCAGTGGGCGACTCAAAGGCCAACGGCGAAATTGAGAGAGCCGCTAGAACAGCGCAGGGTCAGGTCAGAACGTTAAAGGGCGCCTTGGACGCCAATGATAAAACTGAGTTTGGAGAAAGCCATCAGATAATACCTTGGCTGGTGAGCTACGCGTCCTCTTTGATTAACAAGTTCACAATAGACACGGATGGGAAGACGGCTCATGAGAGGTGCAGGGGGCGAAAATTTAACAAGCAAATCCCAGAGTTCGGTGAGTGTGTCATGTATTCAAAGACACCTGCGCACAAAGGTCGTGAGAAGCTTGAAATGAGATGGGAAAGTGGAGTGTTCCTAGGCATGAACGAGAAGAGTCAAGAGCTAATTATTGGGACGCCCCATGGTGCAATCAAGGCGCACGAGTTTAAAAAGAAAAGGAAGTGATGCGGAAAGATGGAATATTGCCGAGATTACCGAAATAAAGGGATTACCTTGGCAGCCTGACCCAAGCACAGCGGGAATGGAATTACAGTCTAGGGTCATGGTACCCATGGATCTACCAGAGCAAGAGTTAACTGCGCCTGAGACGAAGCCACTCATTGCAAGAGGGATTGCAGTTAAAAAGCACGAATACTTGAAAATGGGACCGACGCCAGGGTGTTACGGATGCAAATGCCTCGTGAGAGGAGACAAAGAGCACAAGCCGCACAACGCCGACTGCAGGGCTCGAGTTATTGAATGGTTAAAGAAGCAAGAGAGCCCGAACATCCAAGCAAGACTAGCGTTTGCACAGTTAAGGCTTGAGAGTAAAAGTCGTGCACCAGAAAATCGTGAACAAGAATCAGAAAGTCAAGCGAAGAAACTGAGGATCAATGTACCACCTCCGCCGAGCGCCAAAGTTGAGGAACCTAGGGGCGAGTGGGTAATGAAGGGGAACAAAGTCATATGTCAGCACCGACGACCGAGGAAAGAGTTAGCCTTCCCCACCAATGGTGGGTGTCCAGTGGACTGGGACAAACTTAAGCCTAAAAGATATACCCACGCGATCATGATTGACGGCGGCGAGATACATGAGCACGAAGATGCTTGGTATGGTAAAGATGGAGACGATCAAACATGGGCTATGGGAAACCCCTTTAACGGTTACTGGACCGGATGGACCGAGTTCGAAGTAGAAGATGAAGAAATGAAAGATCCCCCGAGTAAACCCATTAGACGAAAAGCAGAGGACGAGCATGACGAAGAAGATCAACAGGCGACTCAGCATCGGCAACTTGACATGGAACAAGATGAAGAAATGTCAGAAGTAAACGACATCAAGTTGGGGCTCAACATGATGGGATTTGACTCTGAACTGGTTGAATGGTTGACAAGTGGTGAATTGAACATCGTACGTCAATTAAACGAGGTAAGGAGAGCCACCAGGCTCCATGGGGCATGCCAACACGAGACTCAGGCGCACGCAACCGAGGCGTATTCGCCGGTAAGAGTTACTGGAATGGCAGAAAAAATGGGATTGATACCAGGATTAGCAATGGACTTAACGACGCGAGACCAACATGGTAACCCATGGGATTTTAATGTGCCAGCCATGCGTGCGAAAGCGAAAAAGATTGTCAAATCCAAAGCGGCCCTGCTACTGGTGGTGAGCCCCATGTGCGCAGCCTTCAGCAGACTCCAAACGTTCAACTTTAAAAGATTAGGTGCCGACCGCGTGAAACAGATGTTGGATTACGGGATCAAGCATTTGATGTTGGATTACGGGATCAAGCATTTGACGTTCGCGATGGAGCTATGCGAAATTCAACGGCGAAATGGGTTATACTTTCTGTTTGAACACCCTGCAGGAGCAACCAGCTGGGGCACTTCAACGGTGCAACGGCTACTCAGAAACAATGATGTCAAAGTATACGATGGAGATTTGTGTTGTTACGACTTAAAGCAGATGGTCAAAGGCGAAGAGATGTTCATTAAGAAACCTACCAAGTTCATGACGAACAGCTCAGCCATCGGACATGAGCTAAGTTGGAAATGTAAAGGGCAACATCGACACATGGAGCTAACTGGTGGCGGTAGGACGCACAGATCAGAGGTCTACCCAGATAAACTGTGTCGAGCGATACTGAAAGGACTTATAAAGCAAATGAAGATCGACGGCCGTCAAGGGGGCACATTGAAAGAAGAAGCAGAAGTAGCGAACACGGAAGTCGAAGAAGAAGAACAAAGTGAGGCGCGGATTGGCGAGATTAACTGGGCATGTGAACAGGAGAACGAAGATAGGAAGCACAAGCGCCAGTTAACGTGGACGAGGAGAGATTATGGAACACGAAGATTAATGTTGCCGGGGCCAAGTGGACCACAATGGAGTTCATGCATTAGGAGAATTACCGCTAACATAGACACCGGGAAAATTATCGAGGACAGGCCCGTGAATGAGATCACAGGGAAAGAGAGAAGGAGGATGTTTAAGAAGGGACCAGTTAACACCTCCACCACCTTTACGTATGAAGCTGTCGGCGAAATTGCTCCACACAAGTGGAAATGCTGTGCATGTGAGCATGAGGGATGGCTCAAGACGCCTAGTACGTGTGAGGCGTGCGAAAGAACTGGTACAGTTAACCCTCTCCCAATGAACACGATCAACGTTGTCCACAAAGAAATTGAAGAGATTACTCAAGCTTGGGATGATGTCACAGGAAACGAGCTCGACCCTAAATTGACTGTGAAAGCACGTCAAGAAGAAATGGAACAATTCAGAAAACACAAAGTTTACGAGAAAGTGAGAGAGGAAGTATGCTGGCAAATCACGGGGAAGGCACCCATCGGAACCAGATGGATAGACATCAACAAAGGAGATGAGTTAAGCCCAGACCACAGATCAAGGCTGGTAGCCCAGCAAGTTAAATACAACTCCAAAGAAAAGAACATATTCGCAGCTACACCTCCACTGGAAGCACAAAAACTGCTATTCTCAATGGCAGTTACCGAGGGAGTTGGATTCACGAACGGTGAGCGTGAGAAAGGATTAAAGCTAGCATTCATTGACATCAGACGAGCTTACTTTTACGCTCCAGCAAAGAAAGACATATTTATCAGGTTACCAGACGAAGACTATGAACCAGGCATGTGCGGAAAGCTGTTAAAATCAATGTACGAACCAGAGACGCCGCGAGCAACTGGGAGGACTGTTACATGGACTTTGCTAACGAGGCTGGGTTCAAGAGCGGAATTGCGTCACCATGTGTGTTCAAGCATGAGAGTCGAGCGTTATGGTTAACAGTTCATGGAGATGATTTCACGCTGTTAGGAGGTGATCATGATCTCGACTGGTTTGAAAATAAAATTAAGGAGGAGTTTGAAGTGAAAGTGAGAGGACGACTTGGACCAGGGAAGGAGGACATGAAAGCGATCAGAATTCTTAACAGGATTGTGGAATGGACCCAGGAAGGATTGAGGTATGAGGCAGATCAAAGGCATGCAGAGATAATTGTGAAAGAGCTTGAGCTAGAAGGAGTAAAGGTGAGGACTGAAGTGCCAGGTGAGCGAATTCCAATTGAAGAGGGAGATGAGGAAGAACTTTCGCCCAGCATGACTAAAATATATCAAGCGTTGACGGCCAGAGCAAATTACTTAGCTCAGGACAGGTCTGGCATACAGTATTCGGTAAAGGAACTCGCTAGGACCATGTCAAAGCCCACGATGAGTTCTTGGAAAGGTTTAGTCAAGTTAGGGAAGTATTTGAAGTACCACAGCAGAAGCAGCTATGTGTATCAATATCAGGAGCAGCCCCAAGAATTAACTATTTGGACTGACACAGATTACGCAGGATGTAAGCGAACGAGGAAGTCTACGAGTGGGGGAGTAGTGATGTGGGGTAAACATCTCATAAAGTCTTGGAGCACGACTCAGAGTGTAATCGCGTTATCGTCAGGTGAAGCAGAGTATTATGGACTGGTGAAAGGAGGATCAGTGGGTTTAGGACTTCAGGCAGTATTGAGAGACTTTAACTTGGAAGTTGAGATTACAGTGAAGAGCGACGCCACAGCTGCGATTGCCATCGCGAGCAGACGAGGCTTGGGGAAGGTAAGACATATGGAGGTATGTCAATTGTGGTTACAGCAGAAAGTTAAGGAGGGAGTGATTCGTATTGTGAAAGTAGGGACACACGAGAATGCAGCAGATGCGTTGACCAAGCATGTCAGTCGTGAAAGCATGAGCACACATCTACGAAACACGAATCAATGTGCATTAACAGGCAGGCATGAGCTTGCACCAGCTACCGAATGTTGACGTACCGAATGTTGATGTTCGCGGCTCATTTCTATCATGCAAACTGCAGCTATTAAAGGCCTTCTCCACCCATTACCTCTTACTCTTGGGCGTGAACGAAGGCGTGGCGGCTCCCCAGGTCAACCTCACCATCAACGGCTCCATGGTCGACCAGAGCCCGGCTGGGGATGGACCGGTTACGCGTGAGAACCTCAACCGCCGTGTTGACGACATGGTGCACGTTGCTCACGCGTTTACCGTAACCCTCACTAACATGGCGATTAACTTTCACGGGGCCTACGACAAACACGTTGACGAGGTGCAAAGGGCCGCGGATGACATGGCGAAGAGGATCGAGGAGTTAACGCGGCAGAACGAGGCGCTGATCCAGGACAGTGACGACGTCAACGAGAATCTCCAAAGGGCGCAGGCGGAGATTAACGCTCTGATGGCGACGATTACGGACCTGAACATTCAGAATCGCGACTCGGGAGTTAACACGGAGGAGAATGCAACCAAGTATAGGCGCATCAACGACAACATTGGTTACCTCCTGAACACCGCCAAGCGCCTTACCGATAACACGCCCCTGCAGGACTTCGAGGGTAAACGTGATGCGGCACTACGCCTGTTGGTGGCAGTAACAGAGAGGCTGGAAGGATTACAGAGGTTCTTGCATGACCCGATCAACTCCCCGGTTACCAACATCCCGCAGGTTCCTCCGCCGTTACCCGAGCAGCCCCCAACGGCAGTGGCCGCCAAGGCACCTCCCACTGCGGTCAACGCGGCGGCCAGGGCCAGCCAGCCTCTAGCCCGAGCTGCCGCAGCATCGGGTGCACCCCCGGCTCAGGGCTTTACCGGCACCACGCCCAAGACCGGAGGGTTCGGTCGATCCGTGTCGCCGAATAAGATCCCGCAGTCAACGTCACCTCGACCTGTTTACAAGAAGGCACCCAAGGCCATGCATGAGCGTAAGCGGGAATTGGAAGAGTTACTGCAGCTGGGAATGAAGATGGATGAAGATCGTGCACAGGGCAGTCAACGTGACGAAGTAGCAAAAGGCTCTGCCCCGGTGGTGAACGTGAGGGCGCCCAAGCCGCCTCCTCCAGGCCTTGGTGAGTCAGGTGCATCGAGCAGTGTTAGCGGCATGAATCCCCCGCCTCCGGTGCCCAAGAAGTTATCGACCCAGTATGTTCCTCCACCGCAGCCTCAAGCCGTTAACCGTACGGACGAGCAGCTTGCGGCATATTCGCGGAACATTGCCAGGGGCATGTACCGCCCACTGTACCATGTCAACGGCCGCATGCCCATGGTGAACGACAGGAGCGAGGACCACGACGTCAACTACAAGGTGGAGCCCGACCCCAGGGAGGTAGTCGCGTTAACGATGAAGACACGCGACAACTGGCGCAGGTTCGAAGGCAACTTCGTCGGACATGTGGCAAAAGAGGGGTTAACGACTCCAGGTGGTCGATCTATCCTGGGCAACTCGGGGCGGGAACTCAACGACTACGATGAGGTGCTCGTCGACATTTACGGGCAGCACGCCTACGGCTTCCTTGGTTACTCCGTGTTGAAGGGCCCAAGCAGCTGGAGGTCTCAGTTGACGGAGAAGGAGCTGGAAAAGCACGACGAGTGGGTTGACGCGGTCGGGCACGTACAATCCCTGTTCGACGACGAGTACGTGCCGCCGATTCACGTTAACGATCTCCACCCAGTGTGGTTCGACGTTCACAGCTGCCCAGACACACAGGTCTACGTCAACAAGGTACCAGAAATGAGCGAGAAACAGCTTAACGTCCTTCTGCTAACGTGGGCCGGGATGCTGCCCCACGGCAACCCCGCCGTGGTCTCCGTTAAGCACCTGGTGGAAGACACTTACGGACCGCACGGCTACATCTCAATTGGGGTTACCGTGATCAGGTTTGCGACGCGCGACCTTGCCGAGCTCTATTGCCGTTACGTGAACGGGCTCCAGGTGTATTACCGCAACTACTTCATCGAGGATCTCGAAGTCAGGAGCGCCGAGGAGTTAAATGGCAGCATCAACAAGCCTCCGGTTTACTGGCACCAGACCATCCTGGAAGTCGCTCTTAACGATCAGGGGTCCATGAGGGCACTCTACCGTGACAACTGGCCTGCCGATCACATCACCGAGCGTAAAAGTGACCACCGCGAGAAGCTCTGTTGGTTTGGGTGGTTGCCGTGCGACGACTTTGCCAACTGGCTTACCGATCCGTACTGGACTGTGAACCCGTTTACCGGAGTTGCGGTCGAGGAGCACCTCCGCAACAATCCAGGTGGTAAACCTCTGCTGAAGGCTCCCCGCGCCAGTTACTGGAGGGCCATCGGTACTTACCACAACATTGTTGACGGGTCCACCAAGAGCTTTGACGAGGGGTGCTGGCTGGACGACGAGGAGCGCATTAACGCGTACCTGGACACCGACTATTACAGCCCGACGCAGGCCCTTAACAGGGTGTCGTCCTATACGGCGGCCAGCGTGGGGCACCGTGGTTTACCGAAGTCCAGGGGCGCGCGTGCTCCGTCAGTGAGGCGCCCGCGCCGCTCGTAAACGGTGACAGGTGACCGGCATGTTTTTCTTTTACGCTCGCTCTCATCTCCCCTCTCAGCCAGGCTTAACAATTGCGTTGCAGTAGACTATTGAGCTGAATCTATTTGCATGTGCATCTTTTATAGTTACCGCAGGTATTGGCGCATAAAAAGCGAAAGCAAACAAAACCATATAAATGCTAGCCTGCCGTGTGAACTTTGGATGCTACGTTTAAACTCGTAACTGATTGAACGTTTACTTGAGCTCACGTTGCATGTCTGAGAGACGTGGTGCTCGTGAACGTTGTTATGAGATATTTCGAATTCGGTGGTGTGACTATATTCGCGCAGCCTGTCGCTTGATTTAACCTGTCTTTGTGTTTGCAAGCACCTCCCCGTCAGCCAATGCGGACTGGCGTCCGAGGGGGGGTGTTAACATGTAAGCATGCGTGTGACAGGGGAGGAATAGTAACCCCGCTGCCTTTGGCTCAAGTGTTTAACGGTCGAAGCTACATCGACCTGCTTTGCCGTTCGGGAGTATAAAGGTGACCTATCGTTATCATTGTCGCCAAGCTCCCGTGCAGAACCCTCCTCGGGGTTTTGCAGGAGGAGGAGGAGGCAGGAGGAGCAGGAGGAGGAGGAGGAGGAGGAGGCGGAGAGGGGTGGGGGAGGGGGAGGGGAAGGGGGAGGGGGAGGGAGAGCGGGAGGGGAGGAGGAGGAGGGAGGTGGAGGGGGGGAGGGGAGGAGGAGGAGGAGGAGGAGGGAGGAGGAGGAGGAGGAGGAGGAGGAGGACGAACGGGGAAAACGACCGCTGCGCACCACGCGCGGCGAGAGCACACGGGGCGAGCTGGTATGTTTTGCGAGTCGTGAGACGCGCTCGTCTAGCGCCACCCGGCCTCTGCTGCTTCGACCCCCACCCCCCCTCCTCCAGTGCTCCCGCCCTCCCTCCTGCCCAGGCCCCGTCACCGCCCCGCCCCCCCCTCCCCTTCCCTTCTCCTCCTCCCCCCTCCCTTCCTTCGCTCCCCGCCCCTCTTCGCTCCTCCTCCCCTCCCCCTCCCCTCTTCGCTCCTCCTCCCCTCTTCGCTCATCCTCCTCCTCCCATCCTCCCCTCCCCTCCTCCTCCCCTCTTCGCTCCCCCTCCCCTCCCACTCCCTGTCTCCTCCACTCCTCGCTCCTCCTTCCCATCCCTCGAGGGAGAAGAAACAAACCAAACAGAAACGTTCGGCGGTCCGCGCGGATGTCTTGGATCTGGAGCCCCCCTGCGGCGCCTCCGGCTCCGCCCTCCCTCTTGTTCATTCCCCATCACCGCCCCGCCCCTTCCTTCCACCTCCCTTTTTTCTCCGCCCCTCTTCGTTCCTCTCCCCTCCTCGTGGGCAACGATAGGGGGGGGGGGGACAGGCATAGGGGGGATACATCGTCCCCTCATTGCCCATTGATCGCCGACAGGAGTCTGATAGCACCACCACGCCCAGGGAGGTGCGGTTTCGCTATCGGGGGCCTATCGCCGATCGATCAGCGATGCATCGCCGATTGCAGGTCGCTGTATCCCCCCTGTGCCAGTCCACCCCTATCGTTATCCCTTCCGTCCCTCGAGGAAGAACAGAACGGCATCAACATAAACTGTCGAGGGACCGCGCGGATCCCTTGGATCGGCGCTGGAGCCCCCTGGCGGCGCCTCCGACACTCACAATGATGGGCTTGTTTTTCCACCACCACCACCATAAGTTGGAGGGGGGAAGGAGGTGGAGGAGGAGGAGGAGGAAGAGGAGGAGGAGGAGGAGGAGGATCCTCTCCCCCTCCTGCTTCTGGTGGTGGTGGTGGTTGTGGTGGTGGAAAACATGCCCATCATCATCGGGGAGGGGGTCCAGCGCAGATCCAAGAAGTCCGCACTGACCGTCGGAAGTCTGTGTCATGCATGTGTTTCTCCCTCTGTTCCCGGCCTCCACCGTCCCCCTCCCCTGTCCGCCCCCCTTCCCCCGCTCTGTCTGCCGTCCCCCGTCCTTGCTGCCTCTTGCCTCCTCGCGCCTCGGCCCACCCCGTGGGATGCGGAGTGTTGGTCGGTGGTGCGTATCGAGATACCCCCTCCTCCGAACGCCCGATCTGATTTGGGAGTTCCCGACCGAGCGACGGGAAGAGAAGCTACGAGTTGGTTCCTCGCGGACGTTTTCGAACACTTTGTCGTACAAAGCGCAGGAGGACAGGGACCGCGGTGGAGTTTGCACACCCCGTCCCCGCCATCAGGATCCTCAATGCCTCCGCTACCTTCTGCTGGGCCCCCTCTTCTCACTCCTGATACATCTGGCGCGCGCAAGCGCAACCGTCCTCGACCGGTGCGAGCTCATGTTGACCGACCGACGCGAGTTGGTTCTTTGATGGCAAGGCTCTACACCAGAAGAGTGAGCACTCGGATCCCCCGCCATGGTCGGACGGGGCCAGGCCGAGGACGAATCCGTCCCGGAGCGGTCCGCGACGCCCTCAGAGCGCTCCGGATCGTCTGAGAAGGCCGTGGCGCCCGGGAAATCTTCGGGGGCCCACAAACGGGGTGGTGACCACACCGTGCGGTGAGTCGGTTAGGATTCGGGGTCACCGCACGGTTTTGGGACTCGGGTCGTTCTCCGAGGACGTCTCGGGCGACAGGGGCCTCCGGGGTCCCAGGACCGTGCGGTGACGGACCGTGCGGTGAGCTCTTGGGGGATTCCGAAGTCACCGCACGGTCTGTCACCGCACCGTTTCGGGACTCCAAAAAACTCCCAGAGCCGCCAGAGTTCAGAGGTTATATCCTGACCCGAGCTCATCCTCGTCCTGGCGGCGTCTTGCATGGTCCACGCCGCTTCTGCGCTCGCAGGCCCCCCCTCCGCCCCGCGAGGCCTGTCCCCCGGGGGCCCCGGGCCGCCCCTCCTCGTGGGGGGCCCCTCCGCCTCCCGCCAGGGGGAGGTCCGAGGCTGGGATGTGTCCATGCCCGCCGCCCGGGGAACCAATCCTCCCAGTCCTCGGGTGGCTGAGGGGCGGCAAAGAGGGGGGTGATGACTAGGGGGGGTGGATATCATGGCGGGGGCCATGATATCTCCCCAGATTTCATGTCGCCTCTTCTTATTTCATTACGCCCCTGGCCCCCCCGCCGGGCCGCGCACATGCCGCCGGTCATCATGATTTGCACCCCCCCCCTCTTGGACACCCCCCTTTTGGCCGCTCCCGAGTGGCGGTGGCCATTGGGGGGGGGGGGCGCCCAGGGACACACCAGGAAACAGACACAGCTCCCAGGATTCCCCGTCTGTTCCCATGTCCTCCTGGCCTCTCGATTGTCGCCTTCCCTCCCCCTCTCCATGCTTCTCTGATGGGGGACGGCGATTTTGTTTTCTTTGTGCCTGTGTGTTTCTGTTGTTCCCCTCCTCAGCTGTGTGGAGAAAAACACGGTCGGCCTCTCCCGGGCCACCGCTGCCTGGTGTCCGAGGAACCAAACACATCCTACGACACGAGATCGTTGCAATGCGCGGCCCTTGAGCTCACGACGCCTTTCCCAGGGGTGCAGTCGGGCCGAGGTATAAGATCGAGGTCGGTTCGGGGAAGGTACCCTAGTGTTCTTCGTCTCCTTTCCTCTCGAGGTCGGTTCGGGGAGAGTAACCCTGCTTGCTTCTGCTGCTGCTCTCTCCTTTCCACTTCGCCCTCCCCCTTCTGCTATGTTCTTTTCCCTTAGCCACGGGGCGACCTCTCGCGCAGGTTGAGACAACGTGTTGTTCGTGCTTGCTGGACGCTCTTTTGTGCGTCCTGGGGGGGGGGTAGCTGCCCTCGCACGTCCTGTGTGGGTTTTGGCCGGCGGAGGGCCTCTGTGCTCTTGAAGGATGTTCTTATGGCCCGGGTCCGGCTGCACTCAGGGGAAAAAACACAGACACAATTCATCGTCGATTCCAAAGAAAATATGGGAAGATATGGGAAGTGGGGGGGGGAAGACAAACATCTCAGAAAATGTAGGAAAATGTGGGGGAATATCTTTATTTGTGTGTCCCAGGGCCCCTTCATGTACGACATGACATCGTCTGAATCCGCGACCCCAGGGCTCCCGACCCCTTCGCCAGGGGTGGGTTTTGCGTCTCGGATCCGCTTCTGGTGGCCCCGCGGCCCAGCAACGTGCCACGCAAGGCCAGGAATCTGGGAAGCACGCCCAGGTGGAAGCAATCCCACAGCCAAGGCGCCGAAGTACAGTCCGCGCGCCCAGTCAGGACGCGCGCCTTCATCCAGGATGCCCTTGCGTGCTTGCCTCGGTGGCCCGGCCTTTGCCGTTTTCGCTGGTCGCCGCCGCCCAAAAAAAATCCCAGCTTCGGCCTCCAAGGGTCGTGCGTCCTCACCACGCGTCCTTACTATACGTCTTGACCGGAAGGGCCGCCGCGGGCTCGGCAGGGGCCCGCTGTTCTCCCGAGGTCCTCCCGTGGTCGCTCCTCTGGTCCCCCCCCTCGTGGACCCAGCGTCTCTTGGTGACCACAAGGGGCGTAAAGTTCCTTTATCTTAGCGCTCCTTCCTGCGGCAGCCCGGCTGCATCGTCGGAGACCTCTCGGTCCACCAGGCGGTTGGCATCGAAACACCCCCGCCTCGCAGGATCAAGCAGTGGCGAGGCGTCCCGGCTCGCCTATAGCCCCACCAAGCAATGTTCTAAGAACCTTTTGCGGTTCCCACGAAGTGTTCTTAGAGCATTTCTGTCTTGGGCTGTCTTCTTTTAACACACCGGGCTTATGTTCTAAGAACAGTGCTTTTGCTCTCAGAACATCTTCGGGTTCTGAGAGCATGTCGTGGTATGGCTATAGTCAGGAGGGAAAGAAACACACAGACACAATTAATCTTCGATGTCCTGGAAAATATATGGGAAACTATGGGAAGTGGTGGGGAAGACAAAAACCAAGAAAATATGGGAAAATATGGGGCATCTTCTTATTTGTGTGTACTTATTTGTGTTTCCAAGGGCCCCTTCACACCAGGCGGCGGGCATCGAAACACCCCCGCCCCGCAGGATCCAGCAGTGGCGAAGCGTCCCGGCTCGCCCATAGCCCCACCAAACGATGTGCTAAGAACCCGTTGTGGTTCCCACGACATGTTCTTAGAGCATTTCTGGCTGGGGCTGTCGTGTTTTAACACATCGGGCTTATGTTCTGAGAACCTTGTTGGTGTTCTTAGGGCATCTGTGGGTTCTAAGAACATGTCGTGGTATGACTATAGGAATGCCGGGACGGTCGGTCCCTGCTCAGCAGGAGGGGCAGCGGGCGCCATGGCGGCCGGCGACGGCGCGGCCGCGGCCGCCGAGGCCGCCATGGAGGCCGCCGGGGCCGCGGCGGCCCCCGCGGCCCGCAAGCGCCCCGCGGAGGCCGCCGAGGCGCGCGCGGGCATGGAGCTCCGGGGCGGCCGGGAGGCGGCGACGGGCGAGGCGGTTCTGTTCCAGCCTCGAGTCGGGCCTGCTCCCCCTTCAGGGGGCGAGGCGGTTCTGTTCCAGCCTCGAGTCGGGCCTGCTCCCCCTTCAGGGGAGCAGGCCCGACGACGGTGGACTGACAAGGTGCTCCTCTGAGGGGCTACGGCCCCACGGCCGTCCTACGCAGGAGGCGCTCCCCGCATGCGCGTGGAGCGGTGTCGGCGCACGTACCCGTACCCGTACCCCCTACAGGGGGATTTCCGGCGAAACATAGGAAAGACCCAAACATGACTCCCAAAGAGCCCCGAATCATCAGGGGTAACTCGGGTCAGGGATAACTCGGATTCGTCTTTCGGGACTCCCAAACCCGAGTTACCCCGGACCCGAGTTGCCCCGGATAACTCGGGCGGCCAGAACCCCGAATCAGCAGGGGTAACTCGGGTCAGGGCTAACTCGGGTTTCTTTGTCGGGAATCCCAACCCGAGTTACCCCGGACCCGAGTTACCCCGGATAACTGGGGCGGCCGAGAAGCGGCGGCGGGCGAAGCGGTTCTGCTCCAGCCTCGAGTCGGGCCTGCTCCCCCTTCAGGGGGATTATCCCAGTGCGACCCTACCTAGGAGTTGGAGGATCTAGGAAAGCAACATCTTTATGAAGCTAAGCTAAGCTAAGATGAAGCTAAGCTAAGATGAGATAAGCAACGCTAAGCTAAGGGAACGTCACTGGGGGAACCGCGGAGCGGATGCCGGGGGAACCGCCCGGGGCGAGTTACACTGCCTGGCCCTTTAAGCTTAGCGAGTAAGAGCCCTTCTAGGCAGAGCCTAGGTAGGGAATTTTCGGCGAAAAATAGGAAAGACCCAAACATGACTCCAAAATAGTCCCGACATTGTCGGGGGATTTTTTGTTTAGCATGTTTTGTTTACCTTCTGGGGGTAATTGTGGGGTATGCTTTATTGTTCGTCGAAGATCCCCCTGTAGGGGGACACGCCCGACAAAACTCCAGCCTTGAGTCGGGTCTGTCCCTTTACAAGAGTCAGCACGGACGGAATGGGTACGGAAAGAATGGGCACAATGCCCAACAGCAGTTCCTGTTCGTTTTGAGCAGGACTCGCTGTCGGTGTCGCCGCGGCCCGTGTCCATTTAAGACAGAAGGCCGCCTGCCCAACAGCGGTCGCCAGGACCCCGGGTGAGGGGACCCGCTTAGTGGTAGGGCCCCAGGGCCCCCTGAATTGGTCAGAGTCACCGAACAAGGTCCGCCGTAGCTGCCGTTTTTTCGGGTGGCGGCAGTTCCGGTGAGCGGAACGGGGCGGGGGGAGGGGGGGGGGGGGCGCCCCCCAGTACACAACACGAAACCAGGT
>CAUYUJ010019366.1:176830-181582 GCA_963575745.1 Prorocentrum cordatum | reverse complement strand
ACTATTGCTACTACTACTACTACTACTACTACTACTACTACTACTACTACTACTACTACTACGACGACTACTACTACTACTACTACTACTACTACGACTACCATTACCAGTATTACTACCACGACCACTACTACTACCACTACTACGATTACTACGATTACTACCACTACTACTACGACTACTATTACTACTACTACTACTACTACTACTACTACTACTACTACTACTACTACTACTACTACTATTAATACTCATACCAGCACGATTACTACTATCCTGACCACTACGATCACTACTACTCACACCAGTACTACTACTACTACTACTACTACTACTACTACTACTACTACTACTACTACTACTACTACCACTACTACTACTAGGCATCGCTGCGTTAGGGGACCCCCGCGAATCGATATGACATCATATGACGCAAAACGGCGATGCCATACAACGACATAGAAGTGTTCTAGCGCAGAACTGTCACTGGCGGGCCCCGACTATCTTGCCAGCTGAAAAGAGCCCGCATTCCCGACGGGCGCAGAGCCGCGATATGCAGGGTGGGGGTGGCCCAGAGGTCTGTCCTGAAAATCTAACGACCCCAGCCTGTCGGGTGGGGAATCAGAAACCAACACAACCAAAAACAATAAGAAAACCATACAATCAAAAACAATAAGAAAATATTACAATTAACAACAATAAGAAAACCGTACAAACGAAAACAATAAGAAAACATTACAATGGAAAGCAATAAGAAAACCTTACAATGGAAAACAATAAGAAACCCTCACAATCAAAAACAATAAGAAATCAACACAATCAAAAGCAATAAGAAATCAACACAATCAAAAGCAATAAGAGAACCATACAATCAAAACCGATGAGAAAACCTTACAAAGGAAAACAATAACAAAAAAGACAATGAAAAACAATAAGAAGACGTCTTGGAATCACGATCCCTGTGAGGGTTCCAAAAAATCAAAAAAAATCCAATCAAACTTGTGAGGGTTCCAAAAAAATCCAAGAATCAATAGTTTTCGGGTCTCCAGGCTGCCTGGGACGGGCTGGGAGGGGGCCGGAGGGAGTTCGAAGACCCGAAAACCATTGATTTTTCTATTTTTTGGAACCCTCACAGGTTTTATTTGAGATTTTTTTTGATTTTTTTGATTTTTTGGAACCCTCACAGGGATCGTGGTCCCAAGACGTTTTCTTATTGTTTTTAATTGTTTTTTTTGTTATTGTTTTCCATTGTAAGGTTTTCTTATTGTTTTTGATTGTATGGTTCTCTTATTGCTTTTGACCTTCACAATCAAAAACAATAAGAAATCAACACAATCAAAAGCAATAAGAGAACCATACAATCAAAAACAATAAGAAAACCTTACAATGGAAAACAATAACAAAAAAGACAATTAAAAACAATAAGAAAACGTCTTGGGACCACGATCCCTGTGAGGGTTCCAAAAAAAAAAAAAAAAATCAAAAAAAATCCAATAAAACCTGTGAGGGTTCCAAAAAATCAAAAAATCAATGGTTTTCGGGTCTTCGAACTCCCTCCGGCCCCCTCCCAGCCCGTCCCAGGCAGCCTGGAGACCCGAAAACAATTGATTTTTGGATTTTTTGGAACCCTCACAGGTTTTATTTGATTTTTTTTTATTTTTTTTGATTTTTTGGAACCCTCACAGGGATCGTGGTCCCAAGACGTTTTCTTATTGTTTTTAATTGTCTTTTTTGTTATTGTGTTCCATTGTAAGGTTTTCTTATTGTTTTTGATTGTATGGTTCTCTTATTGCTTTTGATTGTGTTGATTTCTTATTGTTTTTGATTGTGAAGGTTTCTTATTGTTTTTGATTGTGTGCTTTCCTTATTGTTTTTGATTGCGTTTGTTTTTGATTGCGTTGATTTCTTATTGTTTTTGATTGTGAGCTTTCCTTATTGTTTTTGAGTGTGTTGGTTTCTTATTGTTTTGATTGCGACGTGTTCGATTGTCAACGTTATTGCAACAACACAGGGTCAACATCTACATCAACATATGAACGAACTTCTTCGTTTAAATCCCTGCGGCATCGGTCAAAGCAAAAGCGGATGATTTGCGGGGGTCCCCTAACGCACCGTTGGGTACTACTACTACTACTACTACTACTACTACTACTACTACTACTACTACTACTACTACTACTATTACGACTACTAGTACTACTACTATTGCTACTAGTAGTAGTAATAATAATACCAATACTACTACCGCGACTACGACTACCACTACTACCGCGACTACGACCACTACTTTTACTACTACCACGACAACTACTACCACGATTAATATTCTGTTCCCGACACGTGCGTCTACTACTGTTATTATCCCCGCTACTACTACCACCACTACCACTACCACTACCACTACTACTACTACTACTACTACTACTACTACTACTACGACTACTACTACTACTACTTCGACTACTATTACAACTACTACTACTACTACTACTACTACTACTAATTGTACTACTACTACTACTACTACTATTACTACGAATATAACGACTACGACTACACTTGCAATTGCTATTGTCACTATTGCTAATACTACGACGAGTCCTACCATGCTTATTGCTACTACTACCCGTACTATTACTACTACTACCACTATTACTACTAGTACTAGTACTAGTACTAGTACTAGTACTAGTACTAGTACTAGTACTACTACTACTACTACTACTACTACTACTACTACTACCATTGCTACCCCGACTACTGCTACTATTACTACTACTAGTACTACTACTACTACTACTACTACTACTACTACTACTACTACTACTACGGCTACCCTTGCTTTTGTTAGTGTTACCCCCATTATTGCTACTACTACTACTACGACTACTACTGCTACTACTATTACCACTTCTACCACGACGACGACGGCCAAACCTCTAATGTTATTCATATTATTCTTATCACGATCACGACGGCAACTATTCACACAGGTGTTAAGAGGAATACGAAGGCTACAAGCAGCGTGCGTATTACTAATATCCCAATACGACTACCACGACCGCTACCTTTGCTACGGTTGCTACTACTACTGCTACTTCTACGCCGATGTTTTATCACTGTTCCGAATTCAACAACGACTACCGCTACTACTACGGCTACTACTATTATTAGTCTTAGTGCTACTACTACCACTACTACTACCACTACTACTACTACTACTACTACTACTACTGCTACTACTACTACTTATACTACGACTCCTAGGTAGCTAGCACTACTACGGCTACTACTATTACCTCTACCATTATTATTGCTACGATTACTACTACTACTACTACTACTACTACTACTACTACTACTACTACGACGATGACTATTACTACTAGTAGTTCTACTCCTACACATACATCTGCTACTGTTTTTGCTACCACCACAACCACTACTACGCCCATCATTACTACTACGACTACTACTACCACCACTACTACTACTACTACCACTACTACTACTACTGCTACTACTACTATTACTACTACTACTACTACTACTACTATTGCTGCCTGTTCTGCTACAACTGCTACGACCACCGCCCCAGTTTCTGACACGGCTGCTACTACCATAGCGATTACTGCTACTATTTTACTACTACTACTACTACTACTACTACTACTACGACTACCAGTATTATTGCGACTGCCATTACTACCCCGACTACTACTACCATTACTGATACTGCCACTACTGCTATGACTGCCACTAGTACTGCTACCACTGCTTCTGCTACAAACTTTACCGTTACTACTACTACTATTACTACTACGACTACTACTACTACTATTACTATTACCATTAGTAGTACGACCATTATCACAAGTACGCCCATTAGTATGACTGCGACAACGGAAACTACTACTACTACTACTACTACTACTACTACTACTACTACTACCACGGCTACTACCACGACCCCTCGCCACCACTCCTCCTACTACCACTACTACTACTTCTGCTACTACTACTGCTACGGCCGCCACCACCACCACTAGTACCTCTATTACTATTACTACTACTAGTACGACGACTACTATTACCATCATGACTAGTACGACTGGTTCGACTACTTCTACCACGGCTACTATCGAGATTGCTCCCCTTATTGTTGCTATTACGCCCGTGACGATGAATACGACTACTACGGTTACTACGATCACGACCACGCTTATTGTTTTTGCCACTACCACGACTATTACTAGTATTGCTACCATTACTATTGCCACGTCTTCTTTTACGACTGCTACCCTTCGCCCAATTAGTACTATTACGACGATTGCTACGACTAGTTCTTGTATTGTTACTACAAGTAGTACCACTATCACGACTACGACTACTGTCATTGTTATTATTTTTGCTACTACTACTGCTACTACTACTACTACTACTACTACTACTACGATTACTATTGCTACTACCCTGTAACGCCCCTCGCGGGGGTAGAAAGCAAGGGTCGTGTTGTCTCCTCCTCCACTCGTGTTCTTGCGCCAGATGTCCACCCCTGAGGCTCTCGGAAGTTTCCACAAGGCTCGCAGGTGGTCAGAAAAATGCCCCGAACATCGAAGACTAAGTTATTTATTCGAGGTTTCCTCTTCGACTCCGTTCCCAGAGCCCCGACGTGGTGTCTACTCATCGGGTCGGCGCCCTTGTTGTCGTGAAATTATCCTCGGAGGGCCTCTTTGGAGGAGGGAAGGAGGA
>CAUYUJ010019366.1:74330-171830 GCA_963575745.1 Prorocentrum cordatum | reverse complement strand
CCCGTCGCCCGACGGACCTGATCTATAGATGTAAGGCTGGCGCCTTCTTAGAAGCAGCCTCCTTCTAAGAAGCCATCCCCCCTCTCTCCACCCCCTTGTGCGCGCCGCCAATTCACGCAAGGGGGAGGATCTGAGGACGCCGAAGGCGGCAATGTGAAACGACGCAATCCACTGATTTGAAAACGCTGAAAAGTACAGCTACACATTCAACACAGAAGATCGTTGGTTTATGATTGTGATTGCTGGGACCTTCGGACGCTACAAACATACACATATATGTCGATATATGTATATATGAATATGCATACCTATACATTTTTATGTATGCGTATACATAGTATACACCTGGCTGAATACTTAGTATATATAGTATACCTGTACACTTATTCGTATACATATACATCGTATATGTATACATATGTATACGTATACATATGTATGTGCATATATATATATACACATTATCATATACATACATATACATATACACCTAGTTGAACACTTGAAAACGCCAATGCCATGCTGATGACGAGTACGTGGCATATAAACCATATCTACTTCCGAGCGGGATACGATCGATGATTAACCGCATGCCGCAGATAATAAAGTACACCCCCTTAAGTCTTTTGAGTTGATTATCGTCGGCCTAGAAGGGTTTCAAATGTAGGCGGAGAGCGCGGAGGCCGAACTTCGTTCGCCGAACGTCTGACGGATGTCTGAAGCGAAACAACCATTTCTGCAAGGACGTCTCAAGCGAAACAAGCAGTGTTTAAGGAATCCTGTCCTGCTCCCCCTCCTCCTGCTCCTCCTTTCTCCTCCCCCTCCTCCTCCCTCTGTTCCTGCTCCTTCCCCTCCTCCTCTTCCTCCTGCTCCTCTCCCTTCTCTCCTCTTCCTGCTCTTCCTCCTCCTCCTCCTCTTCCTCTTCCTCTTCTTCTTTCTCTCTGTCTCTTTCTCCTCCTCCCCCTGGCGCCCTAAACTTGTTTACCGCTGTGGTTGATTATCCGGGGAAAACGAGGCACGTGAGCTTACCTACACGAGCATGTGAAAATGCTAGTTTCCATTAAGCGCTTACAAATAAAATCTAATAGGTTTTGAACTTTTGATTCTTATTTAATCCTTTTTCATCTTCCTCTCCTCTCTCTCTCTCTCTCTCTCTCTTTGTCGCTGTCTCGCTCTGTCTCTCTCTCTCTCTCTCTCTGTCTCTCTCTTTGTCTTTCTCTTTCTTCATATCTCTCAGCCTTTCTCATTCTCTCCGTGCCCCCGCTGAGCTTGTTTATCGCTGTGGTTGATTATCCTGGTACCCTACACGAGCAGATGAAAATTCAAATTTCCATTAAGCGCTTACAAATAAAATATAATAAGTTTTGAACTTTGGATTTGTCTTTCCTCCTTCTCATCTTCCTCTCCTCTCTTTTCTCTTTCTTTTTGTCTGTGTCTCTCTTTGTGTGTCTCTCGCTCTCTCTCTGTCTCTTTCTCTTTAGTTTTCTGTCTTTCTCTCTCTCTCTCTCTCTCTCAGCATTTCTCCTTCTCCCCGCGCCCCCCTGAACTTGTTTATCGCTGTGGTTGATTATCCTGGGAAAACGAGGCACATGAGCTACCCTACACGAGCACGAAACGAGAGATTTGTCGAGGATATCTCAAGCGAGACAAACCGTTGTTGATGATGTTTCAGAGAGGACCAAACGCCAAGGATGTCTCAAGATATCCTCGGCTTTCGCTCCTCTTGATAATCTCGTTATGCTGGCCTCTGGTGGGCAACTTTTATTATCCCCCCGTGACCCCGAACTTTATTATCCCTGTGTGTTTATTATCTGCGGCATGGGGTTAAGAGCGTGGGCGTCGAGGGTTCGGGATATAAGTGTTGGTTGACATGCGAGCAGATAAAAGCGAGCAGTTGTACAATGTTTGCTGTTGTTGCTGTTGAGCTCGCATTTCTAAAGAATATGTATTGTTGATCGCCCCTCGGTTGCCCGTTGTTTTTCAATTCGCGTGCACCTTCTGAGTGTCGCACCCTGTTTGTTCAAGGGAAAGACTTGGGCCTCAGACTGTGTCTTTGGGCAACAGCGGTTCCCGCTTGATACTTCCAGACAGCTTATTCAGAATAGCGCTTTCGCGCAGAATTGGTTCGCAATCGTTGCAGGAATCGCGCTCTCGCGAGAGATCTCCTCGCGCTGTCTTTAGACTCCGCGCCCTCGACGGCCAGGAATCACGCTTTCGCGCTGGATTTCCCCACGATTTACTTGGGAATCGCGCCATCTCTCGAGACGCCCTCGCGAGTCATGCATCGGCGGCGAGCGAGGGGGGGAAATGAGAAGGAGAAGGCCCTCTCAGAAGGCGTCGGGACTTCTCAGAAAGCCCTCGGGCCTTCTGAGAAGTTGTTTTCCGTCTTCGGGCAAGGCTTAGAACACTTCTCAGAAGGCCCGGGGACTTCCGAGCCTTCTGAGAAGGCCCGCCCCTTCTCACTTCCCCCCCTCACCCGCCGCCTGATGCAGGACTTCCCCCCCTCACCCGCCACCCGACCCGCCCGCCTGGTTTTGCCGCTCGTACTCTTGCTTCTCACCCGGAGGAGGAAGAGGAGGAGGAGGAGGAGGAGGAGGGGGAGGAGGAGGAGGAGGAGGAGGAGGAGGAGGAGGAGGGAGACGCCTTCGCGAGCCGTGCAGGACTGACGTGACGCTTCCGCTCGACCCGCCCGCTCGAACCCGGCCCTCTGGGCGCGCCTGCCCGACCCGCCCGGTTGACGTCCGCCCACCCGGCCCCGCCCGCCTGGTCTTGCTGCTCGTGCTCTTGCTCCTCGCCCGGAGGAGGAGGAGGAGGAGGAGGAAGAGGAGGAGGAGGCGGAGAAGGAGGAGGAGGAGGAGGAGGAGGAGGAGGAGGAGAGGAGGAGGGAGGAGGAGGAGAGAGGAGGAGGAGGAGGGAAGGAGGGGGGAGGAGGAGGAGGAGGAGGAGGAGGAGGAGGATAGGGGAAAAAAAGTGGCATAAAACAAAATGCTCGGAGTCCGCGGATTTCTCGGATCGGCGCTGGGGCCCCCCGGCGGCGCCTCCGGCGCCGCCCCTGGCGCGCTCCGCGCGCCAGGGAGGGGGGTCCAGCGCCGATCCGAGAAATCCGCGCGGACCTCCGATTTTTTATATTTATGCAATTTGTTGATCCCCTAGAGGAGGAGGAGGGAGGAATGGGAGGGAGGGAGGAGGAGTCCCTCTTGCTAATCCCTCTCGTGTTCCGTCCTTTTTTCTGTGCCCCTTGTCCCTTCGCTCTTGCCTCACTTCCCCCTGCTTTTAGGGGCTGCGCCAACTACGCGTGGCGGGTAAGGTAGATATACCACCAAGGGAGGTGCGATCGAGGATGAAGAGGGCGTGCATCGAGGTTCCTGGATAGATTCGGGCCGGACGAAAGGGGGAGATTGGGAAAGGGGGGGTACGAAATCTGCTGCAGGCAGCTGGATTCGGCCTCACCGAGGGGCCCATTCCTCGATGCACGGCCGCCTGCGGCGACGGGAGGCGCCGGACAAGTCAGCTGCGTGAGCTGGTTCTCAACCCCCCCCCCCTCTGCTATCCCCCCCCGTCGCCCGACCCGGTGGATGCACGTGTTGAGTGACGCGCGAGCAGATAAGAGCGAGCAGTATTGGAGCGGTGGTTGTGGCTGTTGCTGTAGGCTGCGGGGGCAACAGCCCAGCTCGAGGCTCCAGACCTCCCCTGACGAGAGGCAGGGCGCGGGCCCCCGGGCGGGGGGGGGGCCCACTCCGGTCGAGGAGCGGCATGGGCATCGGGGCCTTGGCATCGCTCGGGCGTGTGCGTGTTCCCTTCGGCGAGGACCTGCGAGGAGCATCCTTTCGATCGTCTGGCGAAAGAAGCACGCACGAAACAACCTTGATCATTCGGCGAGAAAAGAAGGCACGAAACGGGAAGAGGCACAGGGGAGTGAACGTCCGAGCGATGCCCAGAGTTGGGAGGCGGCCAGGGCACCGGGGCAGGCGGGATCATGACATGCTCTGCAGCAGTGCGGGCCCAGGACGTCTCTCGATGCGACGTCGGCCCGCCGGATGTCTGCGGCAGGAGGGCGCGCGGGCCCCGCGACCCGCGCAGCCCCAGAGGACCGGGGTCGTCGACAAGGGCGACCTGGACCTGTCCAAGGACGCGGGCGGGCGCCACGAGCGCAGGGGAGCGGCGGCGACGAGAGCGAAGGCGATATGCAAGCGGAGGCGGCGAGACTGAAGACGATCACGACGACGACGACGAGGACGAGGACGAGGACGAGGACGAGGAAGACAGAGGAGCACGTTCACGTTTTTCTCTGGCCGGGCGTGTCCCGAGGGCTCTCACGGTCGGCTTCCCGGTGGCGCCTTCGCTGCAGGTGCGCTTGGGTGGCTCGCCCTGGCCGCGCGCCCCCCGTGGGCCTCCCGCGCGTGCCTGCCAGCCCGCTTGCGCACCTGGAGCCAGAAGTAGCGACATCGAAAACAAACCATATAATAGAGTTAGGGGGCCACATGCGAACCCTACCCCTACCCCCCACGATTTCTGAGGGGGAGGGGTAGGGGTAGGGGTAGGGTTCGCATGTGGCCCCCTATAGAAGTAGCGACATCGAAAACAAACCATATAATAGAGTGCTGACAGAGTAAGGAGTCGTGTTTTGAAAACGTAGATGACGAACGAATCTTACCTCGGCGTCACCCCAGCATACTTGTACTAGATACGCGTCGCCCCCCTTGGGGCGACGCGCGCACCGAGAAATCTTGTAGTATATGCGTCGTGGCGGGCGCCTTCTGACCACACCCCTGGGGAAACGATATACTACAAGATGGGTATACTATATGTTCGGGTCGGACGCGTGCCTCCAAGGTGAACACATAGTACTAGTACGTCTCTGGACGTCTCATAATTGACAGCTTACTACATACATATAAGACCTGTTCTCAATTGGCTCTCTCCGGACGTGCCCGCCAGCTCCGGGCGTCCATGGCGTGGCCAGCCCTCGACCGACGCCGCGGGCCCTCGTTTCGTCCTCACCGCGGGGGGAGGTAAGCGTGGTATCTTTGCGTAGGTGGCTTGTGTGTAAGGGTGATATTTAAGACTATCATCATCATCGTCATCAGCATCAGCATCATCAGCATAAGCATCAGCATCATCAGCATCACCATCACCATCACCATCATCATCGTCATCACCATCATCGTCATCATCATCGTCATCACCATCACCATCGTCATCATCATCATCATCATCATCATCATCGTCATCATCATCACAATCAGCATCGTCATCATCATCATCACCAGCATCATCATCATCGTCATCATCATCGTCCTCATCATCATCACAATCAGCATCGTCATCATCATCATCATCATCACCAGCATCATCATCATCATCATCATCATCATCATCATCATCATCATCAGCATCAGCATCAGCATCATCATCATCACACCGGGGGGGGGGCGGGGGCGCCCCGAGGGCAGCGTGCGGCGAGCACCATCTCGGGCGCACGGGGCCCGCGGCCAGGAGGGCAGGATCCGCCAGACTGGTGCAGCCCGCCCGCCAGCTTGCGTGCCAGACAGGTGGAGCCCATGGGATGGGCGCCCTCTCCCCGCCCTCCTGGTGCGGAGGCCCTCCTCCGCCTCCCCCCCGCACGCCCCTCGTCGTCGTCCTCCCCCCCTCCCCCCGCGCGGGGTCCCTCCTCGCTGCCGTTTGCCTCGTCCCTCTGTTCTCCTCCCTGCGGCGTCTCCCCCTCCTCGTCCTCAGCCTCCTCCTCCTCCTCCTCCTCCTCCCCTCCTCCTCTCCTCCTCCTCCTCCTCCTCCTCCTCCTCCTCCTCCTCCTCCTCCTCCTCCTCCTCCTCCTCCCTCCTCCTCCTCCTCCTCCTCCTCCTCCTCCTCCTCCCTCCTCCTCCTCCTCCTCCTCCGCCCTCCTCCTCCTCCTCCCATCCTCCTCCTCCTCCTCCTCCTCCTCCTCCTCCTCTCTCCCCCTGGTCTTCCCTCCTGCTGATCTCCTGATGCTGCCCCTCCCCCGCCTCCCTCCTCTCGGGGAGTCTCCCTTCTCCCTCGGTCCCTGCTCCCTCCGCCTCCTCCGTCCTCCGCTCCTCAGCGCCACCCGGCGGCTCCTTCCCCCCCCCCTTGCCCCTCTCTTCCCTCTTGCGCTCTCCCCCTTTCCCCCATCCCTCCCTCCTTTCCCCTTCCCCTTCCCTCCCCTCCCCCTTCCACTTCCCTCCCCCACCCAAGCCTCGCTCCCCCTTCCCCCCCCCCCCCTTCCCCCCATCACTCCCTCTTGCCTTCCTGCTCTCTCCCCCTTTCCCCCTCCCTCGTGGCGGCCGCAGGATAACGTCAGGGACCTCATCGAGAAGTGCGGCATCGCGCCGCAGGAGGCGAGCGAGGCGTGCGGTCCATGCTTTAGGGCGGGGGGAGAGGTGCTCGCTGAACCCGTTGAAGCGGCGGTTCCGAGGACCCGATAGAGTGCTCGTTGAACCGCGGGCCCCGGGATCCGGTCACGTCCCACACCCAGACCTCCTCGAGTCATGAGAAAATCACGACGGGAGGTTTTTCTATATTTTCGGCCTCTGGGGGTCCTTACCGGCCCTCGGGACCGTCAAAAAACGATTCAGGATGAAAATCCGGTCCCAGCGAACAGGTCCGGACCTCTGGGGGTCGTGTAATGAAAAAAAAAATTGACGTCGGGGATCTGGGCAAGGCGTCCAAGACGGCCCGAAAAACGTGTCCTGGGGGCAGGCAGCACCATTGCCCATAACAGGTCTCCAGGAAGCCTAAACACGAGGGCGTCGGCACAGGCCGCTGTTCGCACGACATATGCGTGGCGCTATTCGAAGAGAAGGCGGATCTGTGGGAGGAGAAAGGGGAGCACAACGCAGTTGGGGAAAGGCTGTGTCGTAGGTGCGCGTTTGAGAATGCGGTAATGCGAGTCAGCGCAGCGATAGCAAATCGCAAGAAGAGTTCGAGGCAGAAGCGGAGCCGTTGACCTGCTGCGCGCCAGAATGCGTGGCTACTCTTGGGGAAGCACGCCGATTTAATCGCAGCCAGGTGGGAGACCATCGGACGAAGAAAGGAGCAAAAGTGGTTTGCGGAGATGCAACAGACGCGGCATATCCGCGAAGGCGGTGGCCGATGCGGAAAAACTGCTTGAGCGAGAATTGGCGCGCGCGGCGTGCAGCGTCGTCAGTAGCGCGGAGGAAATTGAACGCCCACGAAGGGAAGGAAGTACAAGACGCAGACTGCTTGGACCTCGATTTCACGGCGAGCAGTTGGCAAGCGCACGAGTGTTTCGGCACCTGCAAGAGGAATCTCCCGAAATCTGAGTCCGCCGCTGGCCCGAATTTCGCGCGTTCTCACCTGAACGGCACCCTGAAATGCAAGTCGTGCGCGCGATGCCCGGTGCAGCACTTGTGGCAGCGCGCGAATGCTCAGGGCCGCATGGGGGAACAGGAAGACCAGGATGAGGAGCAGGAGGAGGAGGAGGAGGAGGAGGATGAGGAAGAGGGGGAGGAGGAGGAGGAGGAGGAGGAGGAGGAGGAGGAGCAGGAGGAGAGGAGGAGGAAAGAAAAGTCAGGATCTGGTCTTGGAGCCTTAACTCTGGCCTCCGCTGGCCGTTTGGGACGAGCTCGGCACCTTTGGGGCGCATGTTGTCACCATGGATCTGGAGATCGCGCGCGGGCCTCCCCGGGCTCTGAACTATTCCGTGGCTTCCGGTCCATCCCAGCACGGTTTTGGGCAAGCGTCTTAGGGGTGCGTCGCGCGGTCTCTTCGGAACGCCGTCGAGGGACCAGGGGAGGGTAACATCGGAGTCCCGAGGGATGTTTCTCAGGGTCCTCGTATTGTCCGCGGTCTACAGTCTCAGTGCTTTGCATGGGGAAACGGGCGAGAACCCACGTTCACAGACGGCGGGCATCTGTCGAAACACCGGAGGAATGTTGATCGAATGGCTTTCGGCCCATTTTGCCACCGCGCTTGGGTTGTGGGTCTGAAGTCACTCGAATTGTTCATGGGGTCTCGCGTGAGGCCTCTCAGCGGTGTCTTGGACGCAGCTTTTGGGCCTCATGGGGGCCTCCTGGATGGCTCTTGGGGGCCTTTGGGGGGCTGTCTTGGGACTCCTTGGGGGCCTCTTAGACTCTAAGGGGCGTCTTGGGGGCCTTTGGGGGCTGTCTTGGGACTCCTTGGGGGCCTCTTAGACTCTGAGACTTAGAGCCTCTTGGGGGCGTCTTGGGGACTCCCTGGGGGCGCTTTGGGGCCGAAGGCTCGAGGTTTCCGCTCGGGCTCCCCCTGTCGTGCCTTCTCTCGGGGCTGCTCTGCGGCCCTTTTGGGCCGTCTTGGGGTCTTCTAAGGCTCCATCTTGGGGCGTTCCTGGGCCGTCTTGGGGTCTTCTTGGAGGCCTCTTGGGCCTTCTTGGACGTGGCAAAAGTACAAGCGGCGAACCTACTGAACGTCTACGTACACGTTTTCCGGAGGGAGGGAGGCGGTGTTTGCTTTGGGGGGGCCTCTCAGGGGGACTGTACGGGCGTCTTGGTTTGAATTGTGGGCCATCTGGAGGCCATCTTGGTGGTCTTTGAGCGATTGTTCGGCGATTCGTCGCCCTCTTAAACCGCCTTTGAGGCCTTGCGGAGGACCTTGGCCAGACCCCCCCCCCTTCGATGAGTTCGGCCGGGGGTCGTTTGGGGCCCGGGTTGGGGTCAATCGGGTCTCTGAGGGGGGAGACTGAGGGGGGGATTGGTCTCTTGTTGCTGCATGTACAAATGCATGAGACAATTTCTTGCGCGTTCCCCAATATTATGTCTCCTCTCCCCCATCCTCCTCCCTTCCCCTGCTGACTCTCCCTCCTCCCTACTTCTGCCTCTACGCCACGTGCGTCGGCTGGCGAGGTCTGTGACGCCGTCGCCGACGAGAAGGGCAGCATTCCCAAGGACAAGTTCGTCAGCGGCATGATGCGCCTGAGGTCCGATATCGAGGCGCGCCACGCCGCGCGACGGCCCAGTTCGAGGGAAGTCGAGGTACAAGCGCACAAGTCGGCGTGCTTCATCTTCGTCCTCCTTCTCATTATTTCCTTATGTTTCCTCCTCGGCCTCCTCCTCCTCCTCCTCCTCCTCCTCCTCCTCCTCCTCCTCCTCCTCCTCCTCCACCTCCTCTCTGTTCTCCTCCGTAGCCAGTTTGGCTTTGGCCGCGCTCGGGTATCACGTCCTGATCTGCCTGGCCATGCTGTTCCCCCATCCCCGCCTTCACGGAGTTCGTCGTCGGCTCGCAGGTGGTCTGCTGTTCGCCCAGCTTGCCTCCCGTGTCAGGTCACAAGCCAGTTTGGCTCCAGGCGGCTGCTTCGGGGGCTCACGGCCCAAATGCAGAGACGGATGCCGCTGGCCCGCGGCAGCAGCAAACGTTGGCCTTTTTCCTGCCCCTTTTTGTGAGGTCCTGGTTGGGCAGCACGCCCACGCCCTGTGAACAGTCGTCGGTGCAGTACGCCTCGTGAGATCCTGCTCGAGCACGGTGGCAGGCCCAGATGCCAGGGGAGGACAAGCCACCCGGACCCGACAGTTGGCGTTTCCTGAACGGCCTTGGGCGTTTACTGATCAGCCTTGCCCTGCTCGATTCCTTCTGTGGGCGCGTTTGCTCAACGGCCTCGCGTGTCGGTGTGCTTATCATGGGGGTGGATTTTCTGCCCTCCGAGACGACGGCCTGTCGTGCGCAGCATGCAAACCAACGCGCAGCGTCGACTCGGGAGCGGCAGGCTTCATCGCGAACGGACGCTCTCGCCCAGGAGGGGGCGCCGCGGCGGCCGTGGCGGGCACGCTTCCGGAACCGGGTGGGCCGACGGAGGCCTCGGGCTGCAGGCGGCAAGACGCCTGGCGCCGGAGGCCCAGAGGTTGGCACCAACACCAAGATCGGCAGTGTGCCTCCACCGAGGGAAGCTGAGCCCGATGTCTGTGACGGTGGTGATGCCTGGGCTTCCGAGGTGGCCGAAGCATCACCACTAACCACCCAAATCCAGGTCCACCCTCCCCCGGTGACAGCAACCCCCTGCTTTGGTGTCGGTGTCCACTTCCCAGACCCCCGACGTCATGATTTTTTCATGACGTGACCCCCAGAGGTCTTGACCCCCTCCCCGGGACCGGTTTCTCGTCTTGAGCCGTCTCTCACGGCCCCGTGGCCGGGTAAGGGCCGAAAATAGCGAAAAACCTTCCGTCGTGATCTTTTCATGACTCGAGGGGGTCTGGGCTCCAGGCCTCCAGTGGCGGAGACGTCCGTTCTGCCGAGTGGCCCGCCCGGCACAGGGCAGCGCCCGCCGCAGCCTCCCCGGCGCCCCGTGCGGCCCACTCCGCCGGCCGCGCGGCCGGGCGTTGTCCGCGGCGGGGCGGGCCGGCCGAGGGCGGCCTGCCCGAGGCGCCGCGGACCGCTGTCGGAGGCGAGGGGGTGGCGTGAAGTCGGGCCTGTCCCCCTACAGGGGGGATTTTCGACGAGAATAGAAAGAAGATGCGCAAAAAAGATCCCAAAATAGTCCCCAGACTATTTTTGGATGATTTTTTGCTTCTTTTGGGGGTATGTTTTATTGTTCGTCGAAAGGCCCCCTGAAGGGGGACAGGCCCGACTTCAGGGTGGCGGTCAGCCCGGGGGGGGGGGGGGGGCAGAGGTGGCGAGCCTTCTCCAGAAGGCACGGAGTCAGGCGATCGCAAGCCCGGAGTAAGGGGGCGTGGATCAACGGCGGGTCCCGTTTCCGTGGGGAATCGCGGGTTCCCGCCGCCGAGCGAGGCGACACCGGTCGCATTCGTGGGGAGGGCACCTCCCCCGATCCCATGGATGTGGCGACCGCGCGCCAAATCCATGGGTCGCTAGTCCACGTTCGTGCGCCCCCGAAGAAGGCACAGAAGGCCTCCAGCCTTCTTAGAAGTCGCGCCGCCTTCTGAGAACGTGACGAGTATGCCCCAGCTGTTCACACGCTTGCACACCGCGATTTGGCAGTGATCGAGTCTCGTCCCCCTGCAGCACATTGGAAGGGTCAAACGAACTCGAGGGCCGACTTAGAGGCTAAGCTAGCGGTGCTAATGCAACCCCAAGCGTTTGCTGGCGAGCGGGAAGCAGTTAGGAGCGCGATCAAGTGTCTCGAAATTGCGGCTAAGATCGTTGCGGATGTCCTCCCTTTCTTTCCAAGGGTGACCCACGAACGACCACCAGAGCGCGAGCGAGGGAGGCGGCTTTGTCCTAAAGCTGAAGGGTTGCACAATTGGGAGCTTGGGCAGTAGGATTTCATGTGCCAGAACTGATGTGTGTTCTGTGCGGCCCGGAGGGGGACCCCAACTCGAAGGTCATGGAATGCCCAGAATTGTGCAGGAGGTTCTGTGGATGGCAACGGGCCACGCATGGGGACCTAGGCCGTTGTTCCTTTGCATGTCCTGTGAGTATCACGACCAAGAAGGTCTGCATAAGTTGGCCCAGTAGTGTCCGTTTTAGCGTGAGTGTTTGCACCACGGCTTTGAGGACGCTTCCGAGAATCATCCTTCTACCAAAACGAGATGTGGCCACCATGAATACAGCGAGGGAAGTCGCCCTTCAAACGAGCCTCGAGGTCAAGGCATGTGCCGAGGTCTCCGGACCTCGGCAGATTCTTGCTCACGCATTTCCTTAGGAGTGAAACATAAACACAGGCAAAAATATCAGGCGATCGCAAACATGGATTAAGGGTGCGTCGATTAGCGACGGGTCCCGTTTCCATGGGAAATCAAGGATTTCCGCCGCCGACCGAAGCGGCACCAGCCGCATTTTGGGGAGGGCACCTCCCCCAATCCATGGATTTGGCGACCGCGCGCCAGGTCCATGGGTCGCTAATCCATGTTGGCGCGCCCCCGAGAATAGCCGCCGATCCCCAGGAGAATATCGAAAGTGTGGGAAGTGGGGGGGAAGAAGAACATCTAGAATATCTTGCAACGTGTGGTGAGTTCTGAGATGTGTGTCTACACCTTAGGCGATGCTTAAGAAAACCTAAGTTTTCTGCCAGAGTCTCGATTATTCTTAACGTTTCAATGTAAATCTTAAGATTTCAATAGAAATGTTGGGTTTTTATTCCAGTTCTGAGACTATGAATTTCTTAACCCATGATTTCTTAAGCATTTCGCAGGGTGTATGTACTTGTGCCCCTGGCGGGGCCCCTCCAGTTCCGCTGGGCAGGCTGGGCGCGCGCTGCGCGCTCGGATCGCCGAGCGGGAGGCACAGGAAGCTCGAGGGAGCGTGGCAATCATCCTTGGCATCGCTCGGGCGTGCGCATGGTTCCTCCGGCGAGGACCATCGAGGAGCATCAAGGGCGCCCTCGAGGGCGCGAAGTTATTCGCGCTTCGCGGTTCGGCTCCGATTCCTCCTCGTCCTCCTCTTCTCCCCTGGGAGGCGGCGCGAGAGGGCGGAGTTATTCGCACTTCGCGCTTCGCGCAGCGCGAAGCGCGAAGTTGGGAGCCCTGATGGTAGTTATCCTTGGCATCGCTCGGGCGTGTGCATGGTTCCTCCGGCGAGGACCATCGAGGAGCATCCTTGATCATTTGGCGAAACAGCCACGCACGAAACCGAACAAAAAACACAGGGAATGGACGTCCGAGCGTTGGCCAGTATCCGCTTCGGCCACTCGTGACCGAGCTTGATCGACCCACGAACCCGGAAAGGGATTCAGACTTGCGCGGTATGGAAACGTCTCGAAGGACCTCACTTGGGCGAGGAGCAGTGGTAATGCTTAAGATGTCGATGGTGATGGTACTGTGCCAGGGGCTGTGTGTGCTGCGCTGCGCTGTGTCGTGCCGCACAATGACGTCATCGTCCTCGTCCTCATCCTCGAATTTTTCCTCCTCTTCCTCCTCCTGCTCCTGCTCATCCACTGCTTAAACCCGTCGCCTCGCCACAGGCGCGGGTGGGCCCTGCCGGTTTCGGCGTTTTTTTGTTCGGGCCCTCGGTGCCGCGGCCAGGGGCCCCGGGGCCGTCAGAGAACAAGTCAGGACGACGACGATGAGGACGACGACGAGGATTCGGGCCCCCTGTGCTGGCCTACGGCCCAGGGGCCGTCAGAGAACAAGTCAGCACGACGAGGACGACGACGAAGACGACGACGACGAGGACAACGAGGACGTCGAGCACGTGGACGACGAGGACGTCGGCCGCGCTGGGGCAGTCTTGGGGGAAGGCCCCAGAGGTCTTGGGCCCGCTTCCTTCAGGACACGTTTGTTTCATGCCAGCCTCTGTTTCCTCATTATTTGTTTCGTTGGTAGTGGCTCCCTGAGGCGCATCGAGATAGCCGCTCGTTGCCAATCCGAACGTGTGGTAGCAGATTATGAATGAGAGCTTGTGCGATAATTGGTTGCCATGTGCAGCACGCTGAGCGGACGAGCCGACTTATCCCTTGGACAGGCAACGTAGACAAGGGTGTCGATCAAACATGTGGAGAATTCACTCAACCAATAATGCCGGGTCCTGCTTTGGCCCGCCTCTGGTGCATATTGAGCGTTTGATTTCTGAAAGGGGTATTGCTGGCATGCGTGCTTCCATCCTTGCCCCCGTCAACCCTCCTGCTTCCCCCTCTGTCATTCTTCCGTATTGGTCGGCACACAGTCAACATATTGAAATTAGGATTAATTCGGGCCCGTCCTTCTCTACAGGAGGAATATTCAAAAATAGTCAACAAATCGCATGGGGACTGTTTTTGTTCCTACTTGTTTGGGTCATTTGGGAGTGTATTTTTACTAGTTTTTATTTTTCATCCAGAATCCGCCTGTAGGGGGACATGCTCGACCTAAAATCGGGACCACTGAGGGTTCGGGAGGGACCACCGTTTCCGCACTTCCCCTTCTACACGAGGTCGAGGCCTGCGCAGGGCCTCCAAGGGAGCCCCTGGACGCGAGAAGCGACCAACATGATATCACATGAGTTAGCCTATGAAGCCCTGCTAGAAGCGCGCGCTCTGGCCCTAGTATATATATATATATAAATATATATATATATATATATATATTGACACCAGGGCCACTGAGGGCTCGGGAGGGGCTCTGGCTGTTGGGCCGCTCCTCAACTTTGGGTTCGGTTGGCCGACGCTCGCCCTGGCCAGGAGGGGCCGCCGCCGCAGCTCCCCTGTGCTGCGCTGCGCTGGACCGGCACGATGACCGCAATCTCGAGGAGGAGGAGGAGGAGGGGGGAGGAGGAGGAGGAGGGGGGGAGGAGAGGAGGAGGAGGAGGAGAGGGAGGAGGAGGAGGAGGAGGAGGAGGAGGGAGGAGGGAGGAGGAGGGGGAGGGGGGTGGAGGAGGAGGAGGAGGAGGAGGGAGGAGGAGGAGGAGCGAGTAAGGGGGAGGAGGAGGAGGAGGAGGAGGAGGAGGTGCCCGGTAATCTCGAGGAGGAGGAGGAGCAGGATGTGCCCTGTAATCTCGAGGAGGAGGAGGGAGGAGGAGGAGGGAGGAGGAGGAGGGAGGAGGAGGAGGCGCCCGCTGCGCCTGCCAGGTTAACTTGTTCTCTGCTCCGCTCAGTCGGCGGCTCCTGTTCCCGCATGAGAGCGCGTCAAGCTTGCGCTTCACGTCGGGGCAGCGTCAGAAGGAGGCTGCCGAGTAGGAGGAGGACAAGAGGCGGCGATAGAGGGAAGAGGCCGGATCCACGGCGGCGTCGCGGGATCTCCTTGGGCATTGAAGATTGAAGTTCTGGTGCCGTTGACCATGCCAGGCCGTCAGTCGACCATTACCGCCCGTCCCCGTTCTCCCCACCCCTTCCCTCCCTCCACATCTTGTCGCTGTGAACAAATCACGACATATGGTTTTGCCAATTTTCAACCTCGGTGGGGCCTCACTGGACCCCGTAACCGTCAAGAAACGACCCGTGATGAAAAGTTGGTCCAGGGGGATAGGTCTAGAGTTTTCCCAAATCTCCCTTGGTTGGATTCTCGTTTTGAATAAAGCAGTGGGGTCTCCACCTCCTCCTCGCCACCCCCCGCTCTCCTCTCGGCTCTCTCTCGCATATCCCTTGGGGACTGCTAAATGTGAAGCAGTCGCCACTTTCGAGGAGTGCAGTGGGAGCCAGCGCAGTGGGGCCACACGCAGATCCAAACGGGACCTCGCCATCCTTGGGGGGCTGCGAGGTGTGAAACAGTCGCCACTTTCGAGGGCTGCTGTGGGAGCCAGCACAGTGGGGTCACACGCAGACCCAAACGGGACCTCGCCATCCCTATGGGGCTGCGATGAAACCGTCGCCAGGTTCGAGGGCCGCTGGGGGAGCCCGCGCAGGGGGGCCACACTCAGATCCGAACGGGAACTCGCCATCCTTGGGGGGCTGCGAAGTGCGAAATTGTCTCCATTTTCGAGGGCTGCTGGAGAGGCCAGCACAGTGGGGTCCCACGCAGATCCCTGGGGGGGCTACGAAGTTGTACCTCTGTTTTGCGAGTCGGCCACGCACACTTCGCACGATGTAGATGTCCGCCGTGCACCGACTCTTTCAGTGTTGCTGTTGCACTATTGTCGGCACACTTTTTTATATCATTCCTTGGTGCCGATGGGCTGGACAGGCCGCAGGGTAATTTCGATTCCAGGTTGCGAACAGAAGAACGACGTCGCAGGTTTGGGTCCGTTGCGTCGCCCTTCCCTCCAATCTTCCTTCGGTCCCCTCCTTCGAATGCAATTCCTGGGAGGTCAAATGCTGACTTTGCCCTGGTCCGAACTCCGGCTTCATCCCTCACTGCCCCGCTGAATCCCGCTTTGTCCCGCTTAATCCCGCTTACTCCGCGGCTTCATCCGGCGCAACAGCCCCCAGTGGGGTTCAATCTCCTTCATCCTTCCGACGCAGACCTCCCGGCAGATGCCTCTTAAATCTCCCTCCTCGCCTCTCCCGCTCCTGCACTCCGCATCTTCCCTCCCGGCGCCCGTCCATCTCCCTCCGCCCCCCCCCTTGGCTTTCCCTCGTCTCCCACTCAACCTCCTGTGGCGTTGCCAGGGTAAAGATATGCTCAAGATCGAGTGCGAGATCGAGGCGTGCTCGAACAGGCTTCAGGAGGCGATCAAGGACCAGGAGAGTCTGCTCAAGATCCTCGAGGGTGTCGCCGCGAAGAGGGAGACGTAGACGGCGCCATGAAGAGAAAGAGTCCTTAGGGAGAGGGGTCCCGATTTTCTGATTTATTTCGCTGTTTAGGCCTCCGGGGCCTTCCCAGGACCTGAGACTTCAAAACGGCTCGTGACGAAAAGTGTTCCTGCGGAAGTCCAACGAGGCAGGACCCGTCTCCTGCAGGCCCCTTCTGTCATTCCAAGCAGACGACCGTTGCCAGCGTCAGTATCTGTCATTGAGCCTCCTGTCGCCTAGGACACCAGCGGGTTGCGCACTGGTGCCCTCCATCTGCACCTGCTGGCAGACTCCTTGCAGCATGGTCCGCTTGTAGCTCCGCGCAGAGATGCCATCCTCAAGAGGGGGAAGGCCAAGATTTCAAGAAGCAAGGTTCACGCCTCGTGAATCTTGCGGTACCTGTAGCTGTATCGTGGGGGCCTTGCGGCCGATGCCGCCGACCCTGAAGGCGGAACCTGCCCCATAAGCCTCCTGGCCTCCTCCCCCTCCTGCTCCTCCTCCTCCTCCTCATCCTCCCTCCTACTCCTCCTCCCTCCTCCTCCTCCTCCTCCTCCCTCCTCCTCCTCCTCCTCTGCTCCTGCTCCTCCTCCTCTCCTCCTCCTCCTCCTCCTCCTCCTCCTCCTCCTCCTCCTCCCTCCTCCTCCTCCTCCTCCTCCTCCTCCTCCTCCTTCCTCCTCCTCCCATCCTCCTCCCTCCCTCCCTCCCTCCCTCCCTCCCTCCCTCCCTCCCTCCCTCCCTCCCTCCCTCCCCTCCCTCCTCCTCCTCCTCCTCCCCTCCTCCTCCTCCTCCTCCTCCTCCTCCTCCTCCTCCTCCCTCCTCCTCCTCCTCCTCCTCCTCCTCCTCCTCCTCCTCCTCCCTCCTCCTCCTCCTCCTCCTCCTCCTCCTCCTCCTCCTCCTCCTCCTCCTCCTCCTCCTCCTCCTCCTCCTCCTCCTCCTCCTCCTCCTCCTCCTCCTCCTCCTCCTCCTCCTCCTCGTCGGGGGGACCCTCCCACTGCTGTCCTCCCTGTCCACAGGGGGGGACCGGGGAAGGGAGGGGGGCCCGTCTGGGACCTCAGGAGGGGGCGACGGTCATCTGACCCGGGACTCCCCCGCGTACCCCCCCTGCCTTGTTCATTGTCCGTCAGGGAGGAGAAAAGGGAGAGGGAATCGGCAACTACGGCGTTTCCTTTTTTCCTGCTCCTTCCTGTGTTCGTTCCTGAATTTCCTTGGGATTGGCGACGACGAAGACGACGGCAGCATCTCACGCACGCCGAAGGGTGGGCGGATTTTCTCGCAGTGCGTCTTTGAGCATGTTGTGCCACTGCCTGTTTGGGTATGTCGCGGCACGTTGATCCAAACATGTTTTGTGTCGGCGCTAAGCTTTTATTCTGATGTTGGGCGGGGGACCCGATTGCACGCGACCCGTGCATGACCTCATGTGGTTGCGCGATTGACACACTCTGCTGCCCACGACAGGACCAAGCAGGGAGTCGATGCCGTGGCTGATGGTTCCGCTGCGCAAAAAATTGCCGGTCTGCTCGAATCGGGCAAATGCAAGAGGCAAAGTTGCTGTGGCGATCCAAGTTTGATCGAATAAATTGTGCAAGTGGTGAAGTGGAATTGCAATGGCAGTCACGATCGGAGGAGGATGAGGACGAGAAGGAAAAGGGCCAACAGAAGAGCCAGAAGCCTTTTGAATGCCTGTCTGAGTCTCCTCGGATGTCTCTTGGAAGCTTTTTGGATGCCTCTTTGGGCGCCTGGGGGGGGGGGCATCCTGGCGGGCCCAGGGCTGTCTTTGAGCGTCTTGGGTGCCTCGGGGATCCTCCTGAGGCCTCTTGAAGGTCTCTTGGCAGCCTCTTGGAGACCCCTTGAGAGCCTCTTGGGGCCTTCTTGGGGCGCTCATGGGAGCTTTATTGGCGCTCTTGGAGCCATCTTGGAAGACATCGATCAAAACAGAGGGGAGCTTCAATTAGCCTTGCCCTTCTAGAGTGCCTAAAATCGCCTCTTGGGCGCTCATAGGGCGCTCGTGGGGCCGTCTTGGAGGCCTCTTTGACCCCTCTTGAAGTCCTCTGGAGCCATCTTGGGTCCATCCTGAAGCCTCGGGAGGCCATCGGACACGACAAGGCGAGTAAACAAGTAGTCTGGCGAAGGACCCGTCCATCTGCAGTTCTGGGCACCTTCGCCATATGCACCGTATTCGGTGGAGCTCCCTGTGGGGCCACGAAGCGTGTGAGGGGTGTGCCGAAATGGGCGCGGTGGCGCCGGGCGAGCCCAGCTACTGAGGCCTTCGGTGGAGCTCCCTGTGGGGCCACGAGACGTGTGAGGGGTGTGCCGAAACGGTGGGCCTGCGGAGCAGGCAGAGACACGATGTTGGCCTTGATGGTGGCGATGATGTGGATGGTGGCGATGGCTATGGTATTGACGATGACGATGACAATGAACTATGAGGACTTGCGGAAGGCAGAGGCAGGGTTGGAGGAGGGGGAGGGCAGCGGGAGGATGGGAGGAGGAAAGAGGGGGAGGAGGAGTGAGGCAGACGATTCCCGAGGGAGGGGAGAGGAGAAGGAGGTCTCGCCCCACCCCCACAACGGACACCCGAGGGAGGTGCCCGCAGCGGTGAAGGTGGGCCCACACAGTGCCCGCGCCGCTGGCGCGCATCCAGGGCTGGCCTCACGCCCCAGAGGGTGCCTCGAATTCTTTACGCTTCGCGTATCCCCACCAGCCCATCTCACAGCAGCAACTCTCGCGAAGCATGCCGACAGTCGTGTTTTTCAGGCGTGTGTTCGCTTGGCCCCGCATATCTCCCCTGTTCCTCCTTCCTCCCGCCTCCTTGTACATCCTCCTTGTGGGGGGAGCGGGAGAAGGACGAGGCGAAGGAGGAGGGAGAGAAAGCGCTCCTCGTGGTTTGAGTCGTTTGGGGTTTCTCGTCCTGGTCTGAGTCGTTCGGGCCCTTCTGTCTGCTGTGAGTCGTTCGGGCCCCTCCTTGTGGGTGAGTCGTTCGAGCTCCTCGTGGTGTGAGTCGTTCGGGCGCCTCGTCCTGGTGTGAGTCGTTCGGGCCCCTCCTTGTGGTGTGAGTCGTTCGGGCTCTTCGTGGTGTGAGTCGTTCGGGCCCCTCGTCCTGGTGTGAGTCGTTCGGGCTCCTCGTGGGGCCTCTTGGGAGCCTCTTGGAGCCTCTTGGGGCCTCTTGGGGGCCTCTTGGGGCCTCTTGGGGACCTCTTGGGGGCCTCTTGGGGCCTCTTGGGGCCTCTTGGGGGCCTCTTGGGGGCCTCTTGGGGGCCTCTTGGGGCCGCTTGGGAGCCTCTGGGGGGTCTCTTGGAGGCCTCTTGGGAGCCTCCTGGGGGCCTCTTGGGGCCATCTTGGGGCCTCTTGCGACCTCCTCAGAAGCGCAAAGAAGAGCTACCCCCTGAGAAAGACAAAATGAGGCCAAAACCTTAGTAAAATCAATGATTTTGCTAGGAAGGACGATGAGCGCTGCCCCCTCAGAAGTCCAAAATGGGGCCAAAACCCTTGTAAAATCAATGTTTTTGGCTTCACAGAAGAGGAGAGGGACTTATCTCCGTCCCCCCGTCGGGGCCAGAATCCTCGTGAGGGTCGTCGTTTTTTAGCCCTCCCAGGAGTCGAAATTGACCCCCCTGACGACCCGCCGGACCCCCTCTCCAGGCCCACGGGGAGGGGGTAGGGGGAGGGGTAAACCCGTCCCCGAAGGGGAAGAAGGGGGGTTGAGGACAGAGAGAGCTCGCTAAACCACTCACGCCCAAAGGGCTGGTGGGATTCAAAGCACGCGCCCCTGGCAGCATTGGCGCTGGCCCAGGCAGCATCGAGGGCGTACGCCTCGCGTCCGAGCTCCTCCGCCCTAGCGCGCGAACGAAAACCGAAGGCCCACAAGACATCGCTTATGTCGGAGGTTGATGGTCCTCCTACCCTGACACGTCGATTAGCGAATTGGCCGTTTTCGGTTCGCGTGAGGGCGTCGCGGCCGTCATTTTTGCGGGTCTAGGTCCGTCGGTTTCGGTCCTAGGCCGTTTTCGCTAAAGGGTGGTTTACTGAAGGGAGGTTTGTCGTCCACCGCCGATGATGGCTATGCGGGGGTATCCACTGCCCCACCGCATCCGCTGGTCTAGGGCCGCGCGGCGCGCGTCGGGCACTCTCGCTGCCTGCGCCGCGTCGGGCCCAGAGAGCTGCTCCCTCTCCACTGCGCGCGCAGCCCCGCCGATGGCCCAGCCAATTCGCCTACAGTGCCGTTTTGAATACATGCTCCGCGTGCGGATCATGTATGAAACATGCAGGGATTCAGTATTATTAATTGAAAGCAACGATGAGTTCATGCATTAATTTATTCAGAAATTAATCCTGTTTTCTATATGCTTGAAAATCCGATGTATTGAAAACTGCCCGGTATGCGGGCGCGCCGCGCGTGGTGGGGAAGAGCGCCTCTTTGGGCTCCGCTGCGCGTGCGCTGCGCCTGCGGGCTGCGTGTCCTCCCGTGGGCGAGCGCTCTGCCTCGAGACCACGGCCGACTCCTGAGCACGTGGCGTGCCCAAAGCAACGTGTACAAATCAGTCGTCCCCGCGTTGTCGTTTCTGCGCTTTTGGGTTCGTCGTTGCTTCCCCCTCGGCCTCGTCCTCCTCCTCTTCTCCCTCGGTCCCTCGTCGCCTTCCCAATCAAAAAAAAACGTCGCAACCCTGTCGGGCGGGGTGGACGGAGAAAAAAAAAAGTGTACACATCAGAACATGCGAGCTCGCTCCTTGCGGGCCCTGTGCTGGTGGGTGCCATTCGAGCACTGGTGCTGCTAAAGGGGCGTGGCCCTGCACCCGCCACGGTCCTCGAGACGGGCAGCCGGCATCGTCGAGGTCCCCAGGGGGCACAGCAGGCCGGTCATGAGTGTCCCTGCCGTCCCCCTCACAGTCACTCCTCGACCCAGGCCACATCGCTTCCACGACAACCGTGCGCGCGGCCTCGAGCCCCTGATGGTCTCGAAACCCCCGCGGCAGAGAGCACGGCCTCCAGCCTGCCTGTGAAGCGAGTGAGCCGCCGAGCAATTTCTAGCTTCGGGCGGCCCAGCGACGCTCCTCTCTTAGCTAGCTGATCGGCGGCATGGTTGCCGTCCCACTGCCATGCCGTGATGCGGCCCCCGACGACGTCGTCCCACACCGAATGAGCCTTAACCTTACAAAACGCAACATCATCGAGGGCGCCGCCGCCAGCGGCCTGCTGCCACGGGTGCGCGCGAGCCTCGGAAAGGGCCCTGCGCGCAAGCTACTTCTGCCCACAAGACACCGTGCCCTGACAGTCTCGGGCCGGACGAACGGGGGGGATTGGGAAAGGGGGGGGTACGAAATTTGCTGCATGCAGCTGGTCTCGGCCCCGCCGATGGGGTCCGTTCCTCGACACATGGCCGCCTCCCGGCGCCGGGAGGCGCCGGGAGAATCAGCCACGCGAGCTGATTCTCAAACCCCCTCTTTGCTATCCCCCCCGTTCGCCCGGCCCGACGGTCAGCATGCAGCGCAAACCCACCGGCCACGTGCCGAGGCGCCACGGGAGCGGCACCAGCATCCGCCGTCCCGCGCGCTCTGCCCTGGGCAGAGCTCGCGCGGGGCGGCCCCGCGCGGCCTGCCGGGGGGCCTAAGAGTGAGCATCGAGTGCGGCGAGGCCCCGCCCCGCCGACCGAGGCGTCGGCCAGTCGGCTGAAGTCGGGCCTGTCCCTCTACAGGAGGAAAAGTCAAAAATAGTATTAGAAAATAGTCCTGGGGCGATTTTTTGTTTTAATCATGTTTGGATATTTTAGGGTATTTTTTGGGGAGGGTTATTTTCAGTTTTTCGCCCCAACTCGTCGGCCTGTAGATGGACAGGCCCGACTTAACACGTGGCGTCGAAGCACGCTCCAGCTGGAGACACAATGCCCACCCAGCACGAGACCCGTGTTGGCCAAGCTTACGCTCGAAGTTCCGCTCCTGGAGGGAGGAGGGGAGGACGGAGGCAGAGGGAGGGTACGGGCAACAGAGCGCGGGCGAACCTCTCTTTCGGAAACTGGAGCATATACATCACAGTGGCGGGCGGTTTTTCGATCCCAGGACTTTTTTGAGGGTCGGGGACGACGTCGGGGTGGTGTGGTGCAGACTTGGTTCCCCGTTTTCTTGGGGAAACAGCGAAAAATGTATGCACCGGGATCCCGTATACACCATGATCCGCTTTATTCTTTGCAAGTTTCAGAGCAGGCCCGGAACACGCGTCGGTGTATACAGAGTTCGGTTCCTTGCTCTCCCAGCTCCCGACCCCCCCTCCCGCGCGACAACGGCCGCCTCCCAGATCAGCATCGATATTGTCGGTCCTCCAGGCCCGGTGGGCCGGACACTGAAAAAATCAGTGGTGGAGCGTGCTGGCCTCTTCGCGGCAGCACTGGCACACGTCCGGCAGCCCCGGCCGACCCTCCACCTTTGCGAGTCGATCCTGGCACCAGTGCGTCCCAAGAAGCAGGCCTCGCTGTGAACGCTTATGGTGGACTCTCCACCCCTGGCTGGGAGGGGCAGAAAACAATTCGTTGAGCGGCCGCCAGAAGACCGGCCCAATCCATGCCCGTTCTCCTGGCTGCAGGATGCACGCGTGCTTCACCTTTCCACTAAAGAAGCCGGCGAAAAAGCTCGAGCATCCCACTTCCGGCGAAGCTCGCCGACGACCACGAAGGGGGAGGCGAGGCTCCAGCCGACGCGCGCGAGGGTCAGCACCAGCGCCGCGACGGGGTCCTTGACCTACCTTGGACCACGCAGCCCTTCCAGCCGCAATCACGCGCGCGCCGTCCAGCAGGGTCTGCAGGAGCGCCTCCGTGAACACCCCCTGCCAAACCATCTCCACGTAGGTCTTATCGCAAGCGACGTGGTGAGGACGAGCGGGTCGCGCCTCCAGCCTGCCTTCCAGCTGGAGACCGCGAGGCCGAGGGAGGCCCCGCGGGCTCAGCGCCCCTCGGCCCTCAGCGCAGCCAGTCGCAATCCCTTGAGCTTGCCACTGGGGACGCCATGCACGTATGGCCGAGCCCCACACGCCCACGGCACTGGGCCCTGCGCGGTGGACAGCGCCCACGGCTGCCCCAGCCTGCCGCAGAACTTGCAGGCGGCGGGCAGCGCGAGCCTGACTCTCGAGGAATCGCGCGTGCTGGGTGCCAACGCGTCGCACCCTGCCCGCTGTGGCGTCGCCGCCCAGGTCCCGGTGCACGTGGGGCCGCTGGTCCATGGTGAGCTCCCACGCCTCGCACAGCCCCCGCGCCAGCTCCGTCGAGCTTGCGGGGAAGCCCGTCTTCTCCTCGGCGATCGGCAGGCCCAGGGCGGCGACCGCCTGGCGCAGATAAGCCATGGCTGCGCGCGAGCTGCGTCGTGAGCGTCCCGATGCCGCCGACCGCGTGCATCAAGATGTCGTCGATGGTGTTCTTGATGCTCACGATGGGCCCAGCAACGACGCGCGCTTGAGCACTGCCAAGAAAATCAGCCTCGGCAGCGAGGTCGCGCAGGAGCATCTGGCAATGGCTCCGCCATCGGCCTCCAGCTCTGCAGAGCTGGCGCCCTGCAGCATCGCGCGCCGCGGGGCGCGGTAGGTGCAGAGCAAGGCCCGCGGCAACCAGCAGCTGAACCCTGTGTGTGCCGCCGCGTGCCTCGAAGCCTTATGCCCGAGGTGCTCGTAGAACAGCGACATGTCCACGAAGACCGAGGCCGAGTCCATCCCCTTGGCCGCCGCGAACGCCGAGAGGACGTTGTGGCCGTACGCCGACTTGTCGCACGACGTCTGCGAGCTCGCGTCCCAGAAAAACGAAACGTTCAACTCCTCCTCCTCCCAGTGCGCGCACCAGCGTCGCCGCATCTTGCTCCACGCCCTCGCGAGGAGCGGCGTGAGGCCATTTGGCCTTTGGCCGCCGGCGGCCTTCGGCAGGAAGACCGCCACGACCAACCAGAGGGCGCCCGCCCTCGGCTGCGGCTGCTCCTCGAAGGCGTTCAGGAAGTCCGCGAATCTGTCCAGCATCGGGGGCGGCAACTGCAGCAGCAGCCTGGGGTGGAACTGGTCCCACACCAGGGCCGTTCCCAGGGGGAACGAACCAGCTGCGCGCCGCACGTCGTCGCTGGTGACGCTGTCGAGGTCTCGCCCGACGATCCAGTCAGCAGGATGCCCCTCCCCGCTCCCCTCCTTCAGATGCGCAGCCACTGCTTCAGCTCCGCTTCCAGGGCAGCCTGTCCCACGAGGCGGACGCGCCTCCGATCCTTCTCGCCGGTCCCGCAGACGACGGGAGGTGGCGCCGTGGGCCCCCTGGAGATGCGGCGGGCCTCCCTTGCCCAGGGCGGCGTCGGCGAACTCTGCCCGTGCCCGGCGCGCCTGGGCGGCGGCCTGGCGCTGCTGGCGGGTGCAGTCCTCCGGTGCCGCGCCCTCCAGCTGCTCCGCGCGCTCGCAGGGCCCCCCTCCGCGGCGGTGGGGCCCTCGGGGAGCGGCCTGGCGCCGGAGCGCGGCCTCGGCCGGGCCGCCCTCGCGGCAGCCTGCGCCGGAGGGCGGGCTGACGGTGCCGTCGAGGAGGCCCTGCAGCCGCGCCCCATGCTGCACCAGCCCTTCCGACATCCTCGCGTGGCCGCGCCCCGCGGCCCGGGCGGCACGGGCGGCACTCTTCCTCCTCCTCCTCCTCCGCCTCCTCCTCCTCCTCCTCTTCCTCCTCCTCCCGTAGCCATTTTGGCTAAAGGCTTTGGTTTCCCAGGGGAAACAAGTGGATGCCGCTAGTCCGCGGCTAGGCCCCAATTTCTTTCATCGCACCGCTGCGTGAGCCGCCCCAGGCGACGCAGCATCCTGTGAGGCTCCTCTGGAGCAAGACGACGACCCCGCCTGGTCAGCCGCAGGATCGGGAACAGACACTCCTGCAGCCATGGCGCCGAGGAGCTGGTGGCGCGATGCTGCGCCCTGGCGCGCCGGCCCCAACTGGAAGTGCACGGAGTGCGGGTGCGGCAAGAACCTCGGGGCCTGGGCATGGTGCAAGCACTGCCAAGCACCACAGCATGAGCCAGGCGACGCAGCACCGCCAGCGGCGCAGGGGCGCTGGGCGGACCGCCCTAGCATGGCTCTTGGCGGCGCTGGCGCAGCGGGCCGAGGTCAACGAGTTGTACACTGTCGCCACCAAGATCGACAACACAAAGCTGCAGGAGCGCTGCAAGGCGAGGGTCGACACGATCAACCGCCTGGCGGCAGGAGGACCCAAGGAGTCCCTGGAGCTGCAGCTGTCAAACATCTCCAACGCCCGCGACAAGCACGCCAAGAAGCTCGAGTCGGCCCTGGACGAGCTCGACAAATGGGAACGTGAGCTCGACGGCCAGAGGGACTGGTTCGCCCAGCTCGACGGCGAGCTCGAGCACTACAACGTGCAGCACTCAAAGGTCCTCGCCCAGCTGCGCGAGCTGCACAAGGCCAAGGCTCCCGAGCAGCCAGTGCTCGCCCTTGGCGCGCTGCTCGACGGCACCTGCAGCAGCGCCAAGATCGACATGGGCACAGAGGAGACATCACCACCGAGGACCGAGAGGAGATCAGCAAAACGTCAGCGAGCACTCGAGGAACAAATCGCAACCTGGACAAAGGAAGTCTTCGCCAAGGCCGCTGAGCACGCGCTGTCCGCCAAGCAAAAACACCAGGAACATGCGCAGCGGCTGGCCAAGAAGCGCAAATGGGGCAATGGCAAGGGCCCTCAGCCTCCAGCAGCGGCAGCAGCACCAGCGGGCCCAGCCAGCCAGCCGCAGGCGAGCGCTGCTGGAGGCGCTGCAGCGGTGCCGCCCGCAGCGGAGCCGCCCAGAGGCACTTGCCCCTCCACCGATGCAGGGCGCGCTGAACTCCAGAGACGCACGAGCGAGACCCTGGCCAGGCGCAAGAAAGACAGGTCAAGGAGAGCAACGACCAGGCCCCTACCTCAGGCGCCCAGCCAGTGGCAGGGGCACAATCCGCCTGGGCCAAGGGCATGCGGGGCGCCCGACCACAGCCCCGCACATCACGCTGGACCCAGAGGAGACGGACCAGCATGGAGTACCAGATTCGTTGACGGCACATCCCCGAAGAGACAGGCACTCTCGGGGACGCGAACTTCATCAAGACAGGGACCTGGGCGGCAGGCGACTCCGACCCAGAGACAGACGCGGAGTTCAACGACAGGATGGACACCTGCGTTGACATCTACGACATACAGCGAGGCCCTGCGAGGCGTGGGCGGGGGGGACGCCTGCAGAGGGGACGCGCGCCCTTGGCCCCCGAGCGGCCGCGGCGCCAGCCGAGAACGACGTTCAGAGCATCGACCTGAGCGGCGCCCAGCTCACCGCGCACGCCGCCGACGGGCGGGCGGCCGATGCCGCCCGCGGTTCGAGCCTAGCGGAGCTGCTCGGCGGGGCCATCGCTCATGGCCCCGCTTCCTGTGCCGAGGCTGCTGCGCGAGAGGTTCAGGATCTCGCGCAGCCCTCGGTCACGCAGAGCCGCCGCCTGCTGCGAGGTGGTGGGGATGGCGCAGCTCCTGACCACAGCGGAGGAGGCGGCATCGGGCGCGCGCGGGCTGCCGAGGACGCGCGGGTGGTCGACGCTTCCCCCAGCGCCCAGCTCACCGTCGACGCCGCCGACGGGCGGGTGGCCGATGCCGTCCGCGATTCGAGCGCTGCCCCCCAGCATGGTCAGGGAGCCTTCCAGGGCGTGATGACGCCTGGTTGACGGCCCTATCTTCGAGGGCGCAGAGCAGACGACGCCCCCCACGCGCTGCTGCAGCCTGCGCCTGGTCGCGGGCCCCAGCCTTCGCGGGCCAGGGGGGGCGCGCGCCCGACCAGCGAGCCCAGGCGCAGCCTGGAGCGGAAGGCTTGGCGCCCTGCGGAGCGCTGGACCTTGCCGAGGGCTCGCCGAGGGTTGTGCGACCTGCGTCACAGCAGGCAGCCCGAGTGCCCAGCGCCTCTCCGCTGCGAGTTTTTTTTTTTGTGGGGGGGGGGGGGGCGGGCGCAGCAGCCGCCTCAGACATCGACTTTCTCTGGGGCGACGAGCCCGTCTTGCGCGGGACCGCGGATCACGAAGAGGCACCTCCACCTCGAGCCTGCTCAGGAGTCAAACCACCGCTGGCCACGGCGGGGGAGAGGGGGAGGACGAGTACTCCCTGCGTCTCCCAGGGGGGGCGGCGGGGTGGAACCCGCGCTGTCGCGCCCACTCGCCGGAGGATGGTGGCGGGCGTGCCGACCGCCCCCACCCCGCGCCAGGATGATCTGTCAGCGTCGTCTCGCGGCATTACTAGTGGCTCAGTCCGAGGCGGCGCGGGATCGGTTTCACGTACAACGACAGGATGGACACCTGCGTTGGCATCAACAACGTACACCAAGGCTCTGCAAGGCGAAGGCGGGAGCTACCGCCTGCAGAGGAGAAGCGGACCTCTGGCCTCCCAGAGGTCGCGGCTTCTGGCGATTACGGCGTAGGGGGCATCAACCCGAACGACAACATCGACCAGGACAGCCACGACATCCAGCACCCCATGGACGTCGCGGACTCCGCCGTGAGCAACTCCCTTGACGGCAGCGCCAGAGATCAGGCACACGGTCAAACCAGTCCAAGCGTGGCAAAGGAGGGGCGTCCAAGGCAGGAGTCAGAATATACGGCGCCAGCTGTTCTACATGGAGCGCGGCCAGTACGCTGCTCGACCCCCTTGTGCGGTGGCCAGGTCTGGGCTCTCCTTGGACAGGAACATCAGCTGAGCAACCAATGGATACCCGAGAACCCCGCCTCCACCAAAAAGCGAGGCATCTCCCTGGCCATGACCAGGTCTGCCCCTGGGCCACAAGGAGGGCCTAGCGCAGGGGCGTGTGTGTTGCAGTGCCCTCGACCAGGCACAGGCGCCGCTGGCAGGATACAAGGACTTCGACCACCCACCACCTGGATCACCAGGACGTCTGTGCGCGGCCTGGGCACCCACTGGAGGCAAGGGAGGCATGATGCTCATCGGCGTGCACATGCGGGTCTCTGAGGGCCGCACCATCAGGAACCTCAGCCTGCTAGATCGGATCGCCGACATCACCCACCGCTTCAGCGCCCCCTGGGTCCTCCAAGGCGACTTCAACATGCTACCGAGTGAGTTGGCCAACAGCAATTGGATTGACGACACCGGCGGAGTCCCACTGGCAACTGGGGCCCCTACCTGTCAGCATTCCACAGGGCATCGCGAGCTGGACTACTACGTAGTGGACCAGCGCATTGCCCCCGCCTTCGGCCCTCTGCAGTTATGCACCGAGGTCAGCGTCCCGCCGCATACGCCGCTGTTCCTGACACTTCGGGGACCCTTCCGCAAGGCGCAGGTGCGCATTCTCCAGAAGATCAAGCCCTTCCCAGCCATGGCACCGCTGGCGCAGGACAGGCCCGACCCCTATTGAGGTCCAGTGGCCACAGCTTGTCCGCAGCATGCGTCTGCGCCCCGACGACCTGGACCGCAGATGGCAGGAGGCCAGCACCAGCATGGAAGCCGAGCTCTGCCACCTGCATCAGGTTCCCCACGACCAGAGATACATGCACAAGGGCCGTGGCAGAGCGCCAAAGTTTATCATAGCCACCGCCGCGGGGCCCGAGGCCCATGCCAGACCTAGGGAGAACCCTACTTCGGAAGCATGGAGATGGTAAGCCAAGCTGCTCGGCGACATTGTGCTCCTCCACCGCAGCGCCAACAAGCGTGGAGGCAGCTGCGACACCTTCATGCCCCAATGGAGGGGCATTGCCAGGCAGAGCAATCAGGGCCGCAGCCAATGAAAGCGCATGCCCAACGCAGGCCTGTACCAGCACGTGATTGACCTGGCGCCGGAGAACAACATCGCGCAGAACATGGACCTGTTGATGGAAACACGTGTAGTGCACCAGTACGCCAACGCCGAGGCTCACAATATCGAGCAGCACACCGCCTTGCAGCGCGGCAGGGAATGGAGAGAGCGCCTCAAGCAGGCCTCCAAGGGCCCAGCAGGGTTCATTCACCGCATCAGCAAGTGGGCGAAGGCGCCGCCCACACCATACGCAACCGCGGCGCAGGTCAACGCAGGCATCAGCAACCTCGACCTGGCAGACCTGCAGACGAGAACCGAGCAACACGCTGCAGTATGGCATCGCCTGTGGATGTCCCACCGCGAGACGAGCCGTGGCGAACCACCCCGCCCATGGGACACCTGTACCTACGATCGCCCGCTGGTCCACGTCACCCCCGAGACCTTCGACAGAGCCTGCAGGACCTCCAAGGCGTCTACGGGGGCATGGGGCGGACCAGGCACATCCCAGATGGCTGAGCGAGCTGCCCGGCAAGGGCACGCAGTTCATGTGCAACCTTGTCATGTACATCAGCCAACGCATCCATTGGCCGACCAGCTTGCAGCATATCCTCTACTTTCCCCGAGACAAGAATGCTACGGATACTAGGCCCATGGGACTCATGACCACCGCCATGCGGATTACCGAGAGGCTGCACGCGGGCATCTACATCCAATGGGAGGCTGGAATTGCGCGGGACTACGATTGGGCAGCAAGAGGTGGAGGAGCAGAGAATGCCATGTGGACCCAGGCCCTAGCAGAGGAAGGCCTACCAGACAATGTAGTGTCCCTCAGCGCGGTGTCCGACCCGGAGAAGGCATTCGAGCACATCAGCGCCCACCTCCTGTGGGACACCAGCCCCGATCTTGATTTCTCGCGCCAGATGATACACCTGCTCGTATTCATGTGCACGGGGCCCCGATGGATCATGTACCAGCGTATTGTGCCCAAGGATTGCACAGTCACATACTCGGCGGTTATGGCGGGCCCTTGTGGAGGCACCAGGGCACAGATGGTCATCATTCCAGTATGTGACAAGATCCGTCTACAATGGCCACGTGCACGACAAGTTTTGCATGGTGACGACCATCAGACGCAGCGAGATGGAGGACGCCAAGGAGTACGTGAAAACATCTACGCTAGCACCCAGTACTATAGCAACCAGATCGAAGGGAACCTCGGCATACCCATCTCGCGCGCGCGCGGGACCAAGCCAGGCAATAGTTATATCATCACAGTCGACAAGGAGATGCGCCACACCTGCAAGGCAATGGCCAACTACTTCGGCTACCAGATCAAGGCCACGGGCCAGCAGCTCGGAGCGGGCACCGCGGGGGGGGGGGGGGGCGCAGGAAGAGGAAGCTGCTCAGCCTCGAGGCCAGCAGCGCTACCACCAGGGCAGTGGTCAAGAATGGTCTGCTGCCCTGTATGTACGTTTACGCATCGGCCATTTCCAGGGCCCCCACCACGATCCCCAACACGGCCCGCATCCTCTTGTCCAGCGGCCTCGGCGGCGAGCCCATGGGCAAGGACAGGGCCGTGCGGCTTTGGCTTCGCTCGGCAGACCCGACAGCGCAGGACGCCCTCACCCCGATGGGCAAGTGGGCCGTTGTCGTCTGGGGCTCAGGCGCCGACTACGCCGAGCTCGAGGCGGGCTGGCGCAGGGCAGTGCGCCCAGCAGCAGCTAGGCAGGCCCCCCGCCGCAAGTTCGACTGGAAGCAGGTCAGGGGGCCTGCCACCGCGCTCTACGGGCCCCTGGACAGACGGGGATGGACCTGGCCAGCACCGCACATCATCATGACGCATCACCAGGAGCAGCTGAACATGCGGATCGCACCACCCTCCACGATTAAGGCGCTCGCGCTGGCCAGGTTCGAGCAGGTCACAATAGAGGAGTGGGCCGAGAAGCACGAGCTACCTGGAGTTCACGACCTTTTCTGGAACCAGTGCGCGCCCTTCTTTGCCAGAAGGCCCAACGTTTTTGCCCTAGGCGAAGAGGCGCAATCGAGAGCTACCTGTGCGCCGCCTCCTGCACGCAAGATGTTCGATGGCGTCGTGGAGAGACAGACATACGAGAATGCCAAGCATGCGGCAATGGGATCGGCACCCAGCTGACTGCGCCCGACCAGCAGCGCAGAGATATTGCCGACGACACCGCCGAGATCATTCACAGGGGCACCAGGGCCACGGAGGGAGTGCCATTTTTTGCTCGAGGCATTGTGGACCACCCTGCGGCGGACACCACTTCTGATTTTCAGGTTGAGCGAGTTCAAACCCGAACAGGAGAGCCAGGCCTGCACAGTGGCTTCGCCTTCTCCGACGGATCGGGAGTAGGGCACCCAGGATACAAGAGTTTTGGTTGGGGTTCCTCGTTCGTGAGAGAGTCGCCGTTCGTCGTCGAGTTCTTTCAATGAGGATGCCCTGCTGGAGTGCGACCAGCCCTTTCTGTCCTGCGATGTGAGCTGTTAGAATTCGCGCACATGCTGCATATCGCGACCCCCCCGCTCACCGTAGGAATCGAAAACGACACTTTGTTTCGAGGCCCCCGAAGAGGCCGAGCCTGGTGCACCAAAGGAGTTCGCTCGCATGCCGGCGTTCGGACTCTGAATTGGAACGTGCTCGATGATAGTTTTCCTGGCCTGGTAGGACTCACTACCGTGAAAATCAAATCGCATTCCTCGCAGCACCTGAATTCGGATGACCCTGGAGTAGGTTTCCTGGCACGTGGAAATTAGGAGGCGGACGAAGCGGCCCGTGAAGGGGCTGACCTCGCCCCTCGACCTGTAGGCATTAGCATGACCTACAAGCAACGATGTACAGACGTTCAGGCAGTTTTGGATTTCGTGGCCGATCTCACAACTAGGACGGGGTCTTTCTTTTGCCGACACTACCCCTACCCCCCCCCCCCTCCTGCCAGGAGGAAAGGGAGAGGGGGAGGAGTGTTGGCCCCCCAGAAATCCCTGCGTGGCCTTGCAGAGGCCCCCTCTGGTTAGCTTCTCAGGGCCTGCAGTCACCTGCCTCAGATGCGGGCGCAAAACCACCGCGAGGAAGGAATGCGCAAGATTCCGTTTCCAGGAGTGCCTGAGCCGCACGGTGTGCAGGGGGCCAGGAGGCCAGGTCCCCCCTCCTCCTCCTCCGACCTCCTCCTCCGCCGCTGGCAATCGGAAACTGTTCCGAGGCCATGCACTCTGGAAGACGGGCCCGTTTGTTTTCTGATATCACTGCGGAGTTTCTCGTCGCTCACGTTGCGGGGTGTGGCCGAAATCTATAAGTTCCCACCTGCAGATAAGAATGCTAAGACCCTTAGGAGCCGCCTGCGACAGGGCAGACACCTCAGGGAGAGTGAGTACTATGCAGATCCGAGAGAGTTCAGCACGGAGGAGGTCCAAGGGTTCGAGGCCGACCTGGGACCCCCCGTGCCTGTTCCCGTTATTGCTGCTGCTCCTCCCCTGGCCTAGTAATCTTCTCCTCGGGCTGCGTGCGTCCGTAGCCGTTTTGGCTCAAGACTTATGCTTTGGCGGGCTGAGCCCGCATTGGCAAAAACAGATACCGCTAGTCCGCGGCAGATCGCTGTGTGTACGGAGGTCCCTCAGTCGAGGGGTTCGCGAGCCTCCAACCTGACTCCCCAGTCGTCGCAGCCATGGCCCCTCCGCCTGAGAAGCTGGATTGGCTCTGTCGCTTTTGTGCGCAGCGCTCTGGCGAGCCTTGGGTCAACCCAGGGTACAAGATGTACTGTGCTGGGCGGGTCAAAGACGGCTGTGGTGGGATGCACAAGGGCTCGTGTTTCCTTCGAAATGTTGAGCCCAAGGTCCCGTCGGTGCGCAAAGCTAAGCCAGAGTGCCCTCTTCCATGGGCGACGCCATCGGACACGGCCAAGCTGCTCGCTCGGCTGCAGGCAGAGGTCGCAGAGCTCCGCAAGCAGAATGCCCAGAAGCTGCCTGGTGGGGCGCAACCTGGTGTGCAGCTTACGGAGCAGGGCAAGTCGGAGGACGACGAGGACGCGAAGATTATGGTGCAGGTCGCGGCTCACGAGGGCATCCATGCGGCGTGTGTCGGCGTGCCAGGCATGGAGCAGATGGCGGCCGACGCGCTGGCGGCAAAGGGTGCGTTGCTGGAGAAGCGACGTTCTAAGCAACCGCTGTGTGCGCAGATTCGGCAGTTGTCCACGAAGCTGCAGAATGAGACTTCGAAGTTGGAGAAGCTGGAGAAGGTTGCAGCTGCTAAGGTGGCTGAGCTCTCGCAATTGCAGAAGGATGCGGCAGAGGCGGAGTCGAAGGCAGCGGCCCAGCGGGTTGTCATCGTGGAGCTTGAAGGCCAGCTGCAGCAGCTGGGCAACTCGGCTCCACAGCCTCCTGATGGGGCCAAGCCTGTTGCTGGTGGGCAGCTCGACACGTCGGTGCTGGATGCGTTGCTGGAGGCGGCTGGTGTCCACGGAGAATTGCTCGTTGCGGTCAAGGCCAACCCGTTGGTGGAGAAGCTGGTGGCACTTGTGCAAGCGCCTAGTGGAGGTGGGGGTGCCGCTGTATCTGATGGCGAACCGTCCCAGAAGAAGCCGAAGTTCACGGAGCCTGACTTCGATGGGATGGACGAGGGCAAGCTGCGGGAAGGTTTATCGGCAGTCGGATTCGTCGGAGAGCTACCGTCTGAGGTTGAAGAGTTGCGGGCGATGGCCAAGAACGCCTTCAGTGGGGCGAAGGCCTGGAGCCCGTACTAATTGCTGGATTATCATGTTTGTGTTGAGATAGTTATTGTCGGTTGCCATGATGATGTCTGGTACTTTCTCAGGTTCTTCTCTGCCCACTACCTCGACCTCGGGGGGGTCGGCATGCAGCGCTGGGAGTTCGGGGGCGGCTGGTTCCTCGGCGTCGAGCGGTGCACTCACTGGGCCTGCTACGAAGCAGGCGCAGCAGAGGTCGCCACATGAGCTACCTCCTCGTGACGGGACCTGGTCGACATGCGTCTCGCCTACTTCGATTTCAGACGCCAGCGGCTGTATGCACTGCTCACCACCCTCGCCCTCCGTGGCATCGGGTGGCAGAGGGTACCAGCAGCCGCTGGCGAATCTCTCGTCCCCAGTGGAGCTCGTAGCAGTCTCGAACAATGTGTCAGGACAGCCACCTGCCCATCTTTCCCATGCAGGTGGGCGTGGTGGCGACGGGAGGGTGGTCAAAGGCCTCATCACGACAGTGAACGTGTCGAGTGGCGGCCCTCTCATCAAGTATTTAGCAGCTGGCCCGCCCAGCTCCATCATTGCTGTGCAGGAGCATCATGGTACACTGTCTCGGCTGAGTTCGTTGCAAAATCAGGCGAAGGATCTCGGCTATCATGGAGTTTGGAGTGCTGCGGTGCCGTCAGATGGTGGTGGGACCTCTGGTGGAGTGGCTATCCTTACCAAGACGCACATCTCGGTCACGGCGGCGCCCTACTTCGACCAGGACATCGTGCCTGGTAGGCTTTGTGCTGCTCATGTCCATTGGGGTGTGCGCAATGGCATTGTGGTTGTGTCAGCCTACTTTCATGATTCTGTTGGACTCAATGACGATAACGCTTTCATTCAGGCCCACTTGCAACACTACTTGCTGTTATTGTCGGCCTTAAAGCTCGATTGGGTCTGTGCTGGTGACTTCAACATGCGCTCGGATGTGCTGATGACAGGTTGGAGCCAAGGGTTCCCAGGAGTCCATTGCGTGCCGCGTGAGTGCACCTGCGTGAAAGGCCAAGGGAGTATCATTGACTTCGGCATAGTTTGCAGCAATTTGGCTTTGCGGGTGGACCCACCCTGGGTGGACCAGGAGTCTGAGCTGTATCCACATCACCCTGTTCACTTTCCCTTGGCCGTGGATGATGTTGAGGCGTGGGCTCGCTTGCCCGCGGAGCCTCGTGGCTGGGGGTCCGAGGCTCCGATTGGTTGTGCGCCTTTCCCGCGTACTCGTGAATGGGAACGTGCTCTACATTGTGTTCTGACAGCTGAGGGCCAGGTGGGCCTACAGCGTGCTTGGGGCCAGGTATTGCATGGTATCGAATGTGAGCTGTCTGATCGATGGGGACACAGACGGCTGGATCGGTCGTCGCATGGAGGCCGCGGGGGTAACGTTTCCTTTCGCATGGTGAAGCTCGAGTGGAAGCCCCCTCGGCGGAGAGTGTACCAGACTTCGCAGGTAGCGGCGCTGCAGGTGGCGGCACGTTGGCTCAGGCATGGTCGCTCTATGTGGCAGCAGGTCTGTGAGCTCGGGCAGAGGCTGATGGCTGCCAACGTGGTGTGCTCGGTCTCTGTTTGTCAGACTTCTCGTTTGGTGGAGCTGCTGTGCGAGCTGAATCAGTTATACGTGCAGATTGGTCGGGCGTCGGAGACGCTGGGCAAGCTGGATGTGGACCTGGCGCAGTTCTGGGCTCGTGGCATCGCTGTCTGGACAGACTCGTTGGCTGGACAGGCAGTGCAAAGCTTCCTGGATCGCGCCGATGACGCTAGGAAGAAGTTCGAACGTGAGCAAGGGGCCAATTGGCGGCAGTGGGCTCGTGATGCCTTGAGTGGAGGTGCTTCAATGGCCCATCGTTTTACTCGGGTCCATCCGTTGCAGGAGGTGCTGGACCAGACCACGCGGGCCAGCCCCCATCAGCTCGTGCAGCGGGAGATGGAGAAGTGGAAGAAGATCTGGACGGTGCATGGCCTCACGCAGTGCGCTAGGCCCCCTGATTTCGACGACTGGACCTTTTGCCCGAGATGTCCGTGGCCATGCTGCGGGGGGTCTTCCTGAAGTTCAAGGCGAAGACTGCCGTGGGTCAGTCGGGCATTGCTCCGCGTGCGTTGTGGCACCTCTCGGATGCAGGTCTCATTGTGCTGTCAAAGTTGTTCCAACGGTGCGAGATGTTGGGTTTCTGGCCAGATAATCGCATATTCACCACGTTGGTGAGGCTGCCGAAGGAAGGAGGAGGGTCCCGTCTCATTGCTCTCGTCCAGACGCTGGTTCGTGTGTGGGCGAAGGCTCGCAGCTCCATCAGTCGGCAGTGGGTGGTTCAGACTGACCTTCGTGATGTTTGGGGAGCTGGAGGCGTTGGTCGTACTTCTTCGGCGGCGGCGTTCGAGCATAACCTGATGGTGGAGGTTTCGTCGCGGCTCGGCTGGCACACGGCGACGGCGGCGGTGGACGCGTGGAAGGCCTACGAGTCCGTCAGCCCTGGCGAGCTGATCTGTGAGGCCCGCCACCATGGTTTTCCGCTGCGCCTGGCCTGGATGGTGATTGAATACCATCGCCAGCCGAGGGTACTGAAGGCCTTCACCTCCTATTCAGAGCCCTTTGTTGCTTGTCAGGGCATGCTTGCAGGCTGTGTCCATTCCACCTCCCTTCTCACTCTCCTCACCCTGCGTGCGGTGCGGCGCGTCCGAGCGAGTGGCGTCGTGCCTCGTGCTTTGGTCGACGACCTCACGATTCAGTGGGTTGGGGAGGAGGCGGGGGGGGGTTCGAAGCTCTTTAATGCGCTGGCTAACTTTAAAGCTGATGTTAAACCCCTCGGGATCGTTCTCCAGGACTCGGCCTCGGGGAAGTCTGGCTACGTGGTGGCCGATCGCAAGGTCCTGCGGGCCTCAAAACCCTGGGCCCGAGCTGTTCGGCTGGAAGCCAAGCGTAACACGCGCAATCTTGGCCACGAGCTATCGGGGCGTGAGCGCAGGAGACCGCTCACCCGACAGAGGATCGCTAAGGTAGGTCGTCGGATGAAGCGTGTTTACCCTCTGCAGAAGGCTGCGGGGACTCGTGTTTCTGTTCTGTGGCGCACTGGACTTCTGCCAGGCGCTAGTCACTGCTGCGCAGTTTCTGGGACCACGGACGCCGAGCTTCGGAAGTTGAGAGCTGCTGCGGGGGCTTTGGTTGGCGCCAAGGGTCGTGGGGGGTCCTTGACGGTCTACTTGGCGTCTCAGTCGGATCCGTGGTGTGACCCGATTTTTGAAGCCACGACTGCTCCAGTCAAACACTATGCCCAGGTGGTGTGGATGCAGACTGTGCCCCTGGGTACCCTCGAGAGGGCTTGGAGGGCCCTGGTCGAAAAGCGGGGTCAGAAGTTCTCCTGGCTCCACGCTTCGGGCCCGCTTTCGGTGGTGGCTTTGTCTCTCCTCCGCGTTGACTGGTGCATGGAGTCGTCGGTGCTTATCCGTTCCGATCAGGGAATGGTATATTCTTTGCTGCAGACTGATCCGCAACATTTAATCAAGTTGCTACGTGCTGGCATCCAGCGCTGGCAGATGCGTCGTATCCAGGCTCAGTTTCCTGGTTTCCCCGCGGACGCTGAGTTGTGGCCCCGTGGGATCCGCGCCTGTGCTGGGTCCAAGTGGGCCGCGCTCAAAAACCCCAGGTCGGCTGGAATCCTTCGGTCTCTCTGGTCTGACTCCTGGTGGCCCCAGGCCAAGTTGCATGACAAAGGGCTCGCCCCCGATCCTAAGTGCAGGGGCTGCGGAGCGGACAGAGAGACGTGTGGTCACCTGTTTCTCGAGTGCCCTGTGCTGCGTGAGCAGTTGCTGGAATTTGAAGATGAAGTTCCGATTTCTGAGTCCCTGGCCAATACTCGTGATAGGTTTTTGGACCAGGGGCCTGTTGGGCGCCGAGGGGGCGCTCTGGACCCTGAGAGTGTTGAGTTGTCGGTTGGGCTCCCTTTGCTCCCGATGAAACCTCCTGACCCTCCGCGCGACCCACCGATTTTCTGGCGGGGGGATTGGGAATCTGATCCCTTGCAGTGGTCCAATGCTGCGTTCACGGATGGGTCAGGCATGCGGTCGTCTCAACCAGAGATTAGGGCGTGCGGCTGGGGCGTTGTCCAGCTGAGTGCGTCGGGCACGCCACTAAGAGCGTGCTATGGCAGACTCGGAGGCGCCAGTCAGGCGGTTGGCGACGCCGAGCGGGTCGCATACTTGCGGGCGGTGGAGAATATCCCGTCGCTGCAGGACGTCGTCACCGATCTTTTAGGCCTGGCCAATGAAGCGCAGGAGTGGAGTGCGGCGCCTGAAGGTCCAGGGGCCGAGCATGCTGCTGTGCGGCGGCAGGTTCGCGCGGCGGTCGTGCGTCGTGGAGGGGTTCCCGCCCATGACGCACTGGTGTCCTGCCCATAGGGACCTGTCCGAGGCTGCCCTGGCGACCCCTGGATCTGGCCCGCCTTTTTTGCACGTCCTGGGCAATGCCTGGGCTGATTTCTTCGCCAAGGCTGGTGCTGCCAGCCAGATGGTTGGGCGCACAGCAGATCTGTTTCGGATCGCGCTCAAGGAGCGCCAGGAGTTTGCCAAATATCTGGCTTGGGCTGGGGGTCGGGCCATCGACTTGGGGATTGGGGCGGCGTCGTCGTCGGAGAGGGCTGTTCGTTCTCGTCCGAGGCCTGGCCCCCGCCCGACCCCCGTTCAAATTTTAGAGCCTGGAGAGCCACTTGCGTGCCATAGCATGGATAGGAGTGATGCCGCCCAGGAATGGAGGTGCAGACGTTGTGGTGTCTCGACAAGGACTGCAGCTGGTCTCCGCGCCCTCAGGTCCTGTTCGGCGCGCTGCACGCCGACCGAGGTGCAGCGCTGGCAGGCCGCCCGCGCTGTCTCGCGGTGCTCCGATTGGAGGCCGACCTCCGACGCGGCCCACGTCGCTTTGGAGGCGGCGGCAAGGGTCCTTGAGACGGGCCCCGCCTGGACGTCGGGCTCTGGGGTGGACTCTGGGGCGCGGCGTTTTGCCGACGTGGCCTTGTTCCGCGACCTCGGCCATCGGATGGCCGAGGCGGGGGTGCACGTCTTCTGCGAGCGGCGCGCTTGCTTCGCTGGGGAGTCTGGGAGGGTGCGTGGTCTCAAGGCCCTTTGTCAGGGACCCTCGGAGGTCCCCAAGACCCTCAGCGCCCAGAAGACCCGCCTTGAGAGGTTGAGGAGTGGGCTGCCGCCTAGGTAGCGGCTGAGGGTCCTGGGCCCTGGCTGGTACCAATCTGGGGCCCTCGAGTTTTGATTTTATCCGTTGTAGGGTGGGTTCGGGCGACTTGGACTCACCTCCTACTGGCGTACTTCCTCGGGCTGCGTGCGCTTGCCGCTGCTGACCCGCCTCGCCGCCTATTCCGCCCTTTCCTCTTCCTCCTCCCTCCTCCTCCTCCTCCTCTTCCTCCTCCTCCTCCTCCTCGCCCCCCTCCCCCTCCTCCTCCTCCTCCTCCTCCTCCTCTCTCCTCCTCCTCCTGCTCCTCCTCCTCCTCCTCCTCCTCCTCCTCCTCCTCCTCCTCCTCCCTCCTCCTCCTCCTCCTCCTCCTCCTCCTCGATCCTCGTCCTCCTCCTCCTCCTCCTCCTCCTCTTCCTCCTCCTCCGCTGCCTCCTCCGCTGCCTCTGCCAACGCAGTGGTGACACCGCGCCTGGGCAGGGGCGGGCCGGGGGCCGCCTGCGGCTCGCTAGCCGCGGGTCCTTGCTCTCGACCCCCTTTGCGGACCAGCTCGATGGTAGTGCGCGTAGGTCCGGCGGGCTCTCCCTTCGTGGCGCTTCCGCCGCGCACCGAGCATGTTCTTTGGGTGGAGGGAGGGCGAAGGGTGGAATCTGCAATGCCGTCTGGATGGATTTTCGAGGCTTGAATCTGCAAAAGGTGAATCACCAGACGGATTGACTTTCAAGGTGGAAAAGCCCAGTTGGATTTCGCCTTGAGCCCTCCACCTTAAGAAAATGCTAAGGCGCAGCAGAAACCTCAGCTCCTCCACCGGCAGCGTCGTCGTCCTCCTCCTCCGTGACCTGGACCTTGAGGAGCTCTTCGCCTGCTCCTCGTGGCTGAGGTTTCCGAAGGCCCGGAGAACGCGCGAGCCAGCCAGAGATCCTTCCGGCTGAGACCGGCTGTCCAGGAGAATTGCTGGGCCGACGCGAGCGCCACTGCCAGCGCCAGCAGGCCCAGCAGGCACCCCGGCAGGCGCCCCAGCCGGGCCTCCTTGGCCCGCGCCAGGTGCGTGCTCCGCCGCGGCCTTGAGGGCGTCGCGGAGCGAGGTGGCCACGGGTGCCCAAGTCTGCAGCGGTTCCTGCCCCCCGTGCTCGGCGGCGGGCCTCCCGATAGCATCGCAGGCGTCCAGGAATCCTTTCATTGCCCGCGCCGCGTCCTGCGGGGCCCCCCGCAGCAGCGGCAGGGTCGTGGGCCGCTGGGCCGGCCGCCACCGCGCGCTGCTGCTTGAGCTCCGCGATCTTGCGCTGCTCCTTGGCCACCTCCTCCTCCACCTCAGCGATCTTGGTCTGCTTCTCGGCGATCTCGGCCAGCAGCACGCGCCGCTGGTCAGCGGAGCGGGCGATGGCCTTCTCCCGTTCGGCAATCTGGGCGTCCAGGATCTGGATCTGGTTGCCCTTTGGTTTGGAGGCCAGCCGCTTGGCCAAGACCTCCTGGATGAGCCCCTCCTTCTGGGCGATGAGCTGCTCTGCGTCCTTGAGCCCGCGGAGCTCCTCGAGGTCCTCCACAGGCTCGGTTTCCTGAGCCCGCATGGGGGTCACCACCATCCCAGCAGCTTCCGCAAGCCCCTCGAGCGCCTCCTCTCAGAGCGTGAATTACCTACCCCGCTTTCGCTTCCAGGCAAAACCAAGCCATACCACGCGCCTCCTCGTCAAGCGGCCTGACCAGTACAGGCTGCAATTTGGCATCGTTTGGTATCTCCTGGAAACGAGGGTGGTCAAAAGCGAGGTAGGTCTGTTTTCCCCCTATTCTTCAGCTCCATGCTCTTCTTGTTGGGCTCGGTGACCTGCTCCCCACCTCCCATCGGCGTGCAGGGCGCCGGCGGCTGCACCAGCTCGCCGAAGCACTGCCCCCTGGCGAGGCCGCAGCTCGTGCACCTCTTCTGGTCGCCCCAGTTGGCCCAAGCCGCGCCCCGGCGGTTCGTGCGGGGCTTGCATCGCCGGTCTCCAGAGGACCGCGGCGCCACGGCTGGCGCCCGCGAGCCGTGGTGCTCGTGCAGCAGGCGCCTCGCGTGCGCGGGTGGTGCCAGGCAGCCTCGGCGTCGGCGGGCGCTGTTGCAGCGGGCGCTGGTCTCAGCGCAAGCGGGTATGCGCGGGGGGATCGCAGGCAGGCCTGCACCCCACCACCCCAAGCAGCCGGCCGGAGCCGAAGCTGGAGGAGGAGTGAGGAGGAGGAGGAGGAGGAGGAGGAGGTGATGCGGGGCGGTGTCTCCTCAAAACGAGGACCCAACACAACAGGATGGTTGGGAAAAACAATGATGTTCCTTAGGTATTGAAGCAATGTTGGCCTCTTGGCTGCCTCCTGGGGAGGCTCCGTGGCTACTTGGAGCCGTCTTGGAGCGTTCTTGGGGCCTCTTGGAGCATTTTGGGAGCCATCTTGAGGCACCTTGGACTATCTTGAGCCATCTTGGAGGCCATCTTGGGTTCTCTGAGGCGCTCTTGGAGCCGTCTTGGGCCATCTTGGACGCTCCAACGCGTCGGAGGTTCCCCCGTCCAGGTGCAGGGGAGGGGTTAGGGGGAGGGGCCAAGACACCCTCCCCGCCTGCAAACACGCAAAATCCCACCCGCCCTCCCAACACATACGTAACACCCGAGCATGAGCATGTTCAGCGGTCGTCTTTGCATGGGCAGCTACTGGGAACCAAAACCGACCCCATCTGCGCGACGCTGGGGCGAGGTGCGCCACGCGTGCCAGGCGCGCCACGCGCGCCAGGCACCTGGGGCTCGAGTGTGCCAGGCACGCTTGGTGCGCCAGATGCGCCACGTGCTCCGCGTGCGTCAGGTGTCCCGCATACTCCAGCCGCGCCAGGTGCGCCAGTGTGCCAGGTGCGCCTGCACAAGTGACAGCACATCGGGAAACGTGTCGGCCCCCACCATCCTTGTCGAAAACCAATGCCCATCATTATGTCTGGTGGGCCTGCGCACAGTCGGCCATACGCCACCACTGCCACCACCCCCGCCGTCCCTTTCTAAAGCCACTTGACAGTGATCACGGGGTGGCCGCGCACAATCCAGATGTAGCCGCAAGGTGCATGCTGTATTGTTGCTAGGGATGGTAGGCCTGCGCACAGCAGGCAATATGCTGACACCCCCGCCGTCCTTGTCAAAAACAATACAAAGTGTTCGCGGGCCTCACGAACATGACTCAAGATTTTGCCCCAAAGTGTACTGTGTATTGTTTTGTTGACAGGGATGGTGAGGGGGGCCGCATCGGGTTGGCCGCGCATGCTCCAAATGTGGAGGCAGAGTGCGTTTCGTATTGTTTTTTTGACAGGGATGGTGGGGGGGTGGGAGCACGGTTCCTGGTTGGCCGCCGGTCGCATGGGGGAGAGGGTGTATATTGATTGGGAACAGTGATAATTTCTTCGCCGAAGCGGAAGGAAGGGGTTTGGAAGAGCAAGTCTTTTAGACCGCCTACGACCTAAAGCGCTGGTGGGATTGTTGCTTTTAAATCCCCGCTTCGCAGTCAGAAAAAGTTACTTTCAGTGAGAGCGCTTGCTTCCAATGGGGGGTTACGAAATCTGCTGCATGCAGCTGGTTCCGGCCCCGCCGACTGGCCCAGTCATCGGTGCACGGGCGCCTCCCGGCGCCAGGAGGAGCTAGGAAAACCAGCTACGTGAGCTGATTCTCTACCCCAGGGCTGGACCTAAAGGTTGCTTTGCTGGATTTCGGCTGCGTTTGGCTTTTCGTGTTGGCAGGGAGGTACAGGAAAACAAGGAGAGCAGAACGAACCACAGAACACGAAAACAAAACGAGAAACAACGTGTAGGTCCGGCCCTGCTCTACCCTAGCCCTTGCTGTCCTGCCCTTTCGTCCCCCCCGATTCTCTCTTTCTCTCTCTTCTCCTCCATCTCCTTCTCCAGCACGCCGTGCTCGCCAAGGCGTTCCAAAACGTTCTCCCAACCAGCTCGAGGCCCGCCGGCTCGCTCGGAGAGAGGCACCAGAGAGACAGAGAGAGAGAGAGAGTGAGGCTAAGCTCACGTCGGGCCTATCCCTCTACAGGAGGAATTTCCAAACATAGTCAAAAAATAGTGTGGGGGGACGATGTCTCAACTATTTTCGAGCATTGTTTTGAATGTGTTGCATAATTGCAATTTTGCTTTCAAATCCGCCTGTAGGGGGACACGCCTGACTTAAGGCTATGCAGTGGCGAGGTGTCTTGGCCTGCCTATAGGCCCACCGGAGAATGTTCTAAGAGCCTGTGTGGTTTGCACGACTTGTTCTTAAAACACATTCGGTTGGGACGTTCTTCGTTTGTTACGCATCGGTTTCAAGTTCTACAGTGATCTGTGATGAGAACAATATTTGGTTCAATCGAAAGAGAAAATCTGCATACAAATAAACTGTCAGCGGTCCGCGCACATTTCTTGGATCTGCGCTGGGGCCCCCTGGCGGCGCTTCCAGCGCCGCCCCTGGCGCGCTCCGTGCGCCAGGGAGGGGGGCCCAGCGCAGATCCAAGTCATCCGCGCGGAGTTCCAAAGGTTTATGCCCATGCCGTTGTTCCTTTTCTTCGATGCTAAGAACATCTCTCTAGGCCTCCCACATGGGGGTCGGCGGATCGCGCCGCATCGCCGATGCATCGGCGATGCCATCGTTGATGCGGCTCGATGTGGAGTCCGATTGTTGGCACGCCGACGTCGCCGATGCATCGGCGATGCGGCGCGATCCTTCGACCCCATCTACCCGGACCCCATCTAGGAGGCCTCTAGTTTCGTGGCAGGCCTGTTTCAAGGGAGGAAGAACCACCCGGACCCGATAACCGGCGTTTCCTAAACGGCCTTTTGGCGTTTATCAAGCAGCCCTGCCCTGTTCGATTCCTTCTGTGGATGCGTTTACTGAACGGCTTTCCGTGTCGGGTTGATTATTGTAATGGCTTCCGGCCAGTGCCGCCGATCCGGTGGGCTCCTGATTCTGTAATCTTGGAGTTCTCGGGGACGTTGTTTGGGAGGGAGGGCGCTCTTGGAGTCGTCGGGGACGCTTTTTGGAGCTGACGTGCCCTTTGGGGGGGGGGGCCTGGAGCGGTCCCGGGGGGGGGTCCGGGGAGGGCCCTGCCCTGTTAATTCCTTCTGGATGCGTTTACTGAACGGCTTTGCGTATCGCGGTGATTCTTATGGGGGTGGATGTTCTGCCCTCTACTGTCAGGAGGGGAAAAACACACAGACACAATTAATCGTCGATCCCAAGGAAAATATGGGGAAATATGAGCAGTGGGGGAGAAGGCAGAATCCCAGAAAACATTCGACAAGATATGGAATCCTGTGGTTTGTGTGTATCTGTTTGTGTGTCCCAGGACCACTTAATTATCATGGGGGTGGATGCTCTGCCCTGCACTGTAGGAATGCCGGGACGGTCGGCCCCTGCTCAACGAAGGGAGGGGGGGGGGGGCCATGCGCCAATGCGGCGGCGGGCGCGCGGCGCTGCCCTGGCGGCCGCGTGGGCCGCGGGCGCCGCGGAGGGCTACCACCCGCACGACCACAGCTGCGCCTGGGTCGGCCGGCCGTTCAAGCAGTGGCGAGGCGTCCTAGCTCGCCCACAGTCCTACCAAACAGTGTTCTAAGAACATTTCTGGCTGGGGCTGTCTTGTTTCGATACATCGGGTTTGTGTTCTGAGAACATTGCTTTTGCTCTTAGAGAGTTGTGGGGTTTAAGAAATTTCGTGGTAGGCCTATAGGAATACCGGGATGATCGGTCCCTGCTCAAGTCGTGGTCGTCCGTCTGGCATCGAACGGCAGCGTTGATGTCGTCGTCGTCGTTGTCGTTGTCGTCGTCGTCGTCGTCGTCGTCGTCGTCGTCGTCGTCATGCTCGAGGTCGTCCCGTCGACGTCGCCGTCGTCGTCGCCGTCGTCATCGTCGTCATCGTCGCCGTCGTCGCCGTCGTTGTCGTCGTCGTCGCGTTGGTCGCCGTCGTCGTCGTCGTCGCCGTCGTCGTCGTCGTCGTCGTCGTCGTCGTCGTCGTTTTCGTCGTCGTCGACGTTGTCGTCGACTTCGTGCGTGCGCGGACGCCGCCGGCGCCGTGGAGGGCTACCGCACGCACGACCACAGCTGCGCCAGCCTGGCTGCGCTCGCGGACGATTGGCGCAGCCCGCGTGTCGCCCTGGGCTCCGCGCGCGCGTGCGTACCCTTCGCGCTCTGGTGCTGGGCTGTGCGTTCGTCGGGTACCGCCCGCGTTTCCGTCCGCGGGCGCTGCACTCCACATCTCATCACATCCACACCCACCCTGCGGTTTCATCCCGGTGAGGGACGAAATGCCGCCGTCTGCAGCTCTGCGCACGCCGTGCGCGCGTGCGTGTGTGTTTACCTATGTTTTTTTGTCACCAACATGCGCCTGTGGTTTGTCGTCGATGCTAGTCCAGTCGAGAAAAGCTCAGTGTGGCATGCGCCCTTCTGCCGGGGTAACGCGGGGGGGTAACTTCGAGGGGTGTGCGAGGAGGCAGCGGGTGCAGCCCGAGGATCGGCGGCGGGCCCGGGGGGGAAGGGTTCGGGGCCCCCACCCCCCACGAGAGGCACCCCCTGGGGGAGCTCTGTCTGCCCTTCCTTCGACAAGCGACGACACGACTCGCGACCGCGCTACGACGAATGGCCCGCGGCGCCGCGGCGGAGGACGCGCCATTACACAGAGGAAGGCGGGTGCTTCTGGGGATTTGCGAGCAGGCCTTTGTGAGTAGTCAACAGCGAGGGTGATTCCCCGAAGGCACGCCCTCCCGCCTGAAGGCCAGAGGTTCTCTGAGAAGCCCAGGCGCCCGTCGAGGTCGCCTTCTCTTTCTCCGTCGCCCCCCTTTGTTCGTCGCTGACGCGTCACGGGTCGGAGACTCGGTCAATTGCAAATTGCCGAGGCTCGAGGATGGAGGAGGGGGGGGCTCCCCCGTCTTCAGGTAGCGGTCGAGCCTCGATCCTCAAGCCTCGCCCGGCCTCCCCTTTCTCCGTGGTCTTTCCAGTGGAGGGAGGGAGGGAGTCGGAGTTGTCGAGGTGGTCGAGGAGGCCTGGAAGTGAGAAGGAGGAGAAGGAGGAGGAGGTGAGGAGGAGGAAGTCGAGGAGGAGGAGAGGGGGGTGAGGAGGGGCTGAGGGCGGGCGCGACCCCATGGTCGGGTCGAGCCCGTTGTTTGGGGCCTCCGAGGTCGCGGTCGCCTCTGGAGTTCTCTCGATCTCTGGAGCGGCGGAGGCCTCTGAAGTTGAACCCTCCCTCTGGGCGGCCCTTTTTGTTATGGGGCCCTGAGGCTCGCGGAGGCCTCTGGAGGGGGGATCCCAGGTGCCGGGGAGTCGTCCCCGTTCGCGGGTCGTTATTCTTCTGAACAAGTTGCACGCGGTGTGCGCCAACGAGTCGTCCTCCTGCAATATGCCTGAGTTGATTTTGCACGACGAGAAGCCCAGCCCAGACCTTTGGATGGATCTTTTTCTCGCGCGCCCATCCGCCCGCCCCACCGCGCCGCACCACCACCACCACCACCACCAGCATGCCCCACGGCGCCACAGGTAGGTCCACCGGATGCACCAGACCACCATGCCGCATGCACCACCACATGCACCACCACCATGCCACATGCATGCATGCGCACGCACGCACGCGATGGATGCCACCCACCATGCATGCGCGTATGTATGCATGCATGCCGCTATGCACATGCATGCATGTGCATGCGTATGCACATGCATGTGTATACATATGCATGCATTCATGCATGCATGTATGTATGTAGGAAAGAGCTTGTTCTACCGCTGCTGGCGGAAAACCGGGGGGGGGGTCGTTACCGGCTCGAACCCCTCCCCCCCCCCTTCGGAAAACCGGGGGGGGGTCACTACCGGTTCGAACCCCTCCCCCCCCCCCAGTCCATCATGAAAAGGGTGGGGGGGTCACTACCAGTTCGAACCCCCCCCCACCCCCCTCGAAAACCGGGGGGGGTGCGGACAGTGGTGGGGACGGTGGTGGCGGGGACAGTGGTGAGGGGACAGCGGGACAGTGGTGGGGACAGTGGGACAGTGGTGGGGACGGTAGTGGTGGGGACAGTGGTGAGGACACTGGTGGGAACAGTGGGGACAGTGGGACAGTGGTGGGGACGGTGGTGGTGGGGACAGTGGTGTGGGGGCAGTGGGAATGTGGTGGAAACAGTAGGACAGTGGAGGGTACAGCGGTGGTGGGGACAGTGGTGAAGGCGGTGGCGAGGACGGCGGTGGGACAATGGGACAGAGGTACAGTGGGGACAGTGGTGGGGACAGTGGGGACAGTGGTGGGAACAGTGGGACAGCTCAGTGGGACAGCGGAGGAGTCAGTGGGACAGTGGGGACAGTGGGGATAGTCGGGCAGTGGTTGGGGCCGTGGAGAAAGTGGGAGAGTGGAACCGTGGTGGGAACAGTGGTGGGGACAGTGGGGACAGTGCGACAGTGGTGGTGGCACTGGTGGGGACAGTAGGGGCGGTGGTGGAACCAGTGGGGACAGTGGTGCTGGGAACAACAGTGGGGGATGTGGCGAGGACGGTGGTAGGGACCGGGAGTCGTTTGCTGGCGGTGAGGGGGGGGGGGGAGGGGTTCGAACCGGTAGTGACCCCCTCCTCCTGTTTTCGAGGGGGGGGGGGTTCGAACCGGTAGTGGACCCCCCCCGGTTTTCGAGGGGGGGGGCGGGGGGGGGAGGGGTTAAGGGAGGGGGTGGTTTTGCCGGGGGAGGGGAGGGGGGGGGGGGTCCAGCAGGGGGGGGGGGATTTTCGGAGGGGGGGGGGGACCCCCGGGTTCTGGAGGAAGAGGGGGGGGAATTTTCCAAAGTAAAGCGGTGGTGGATCACGCTCTCTCGTAGGTATGTATGTATTTATGTCTGTCTGTCTGTCTGTCTGTCTGTCTGTCTGTCTGTCTGTCTGTCTGTCTGTCTGCATGTATGTATGTATGTATGTATGTATGTATGTATGTATGTATGTATGTATGTACGTGTATGTAAATGTGTATGTATGTATGTATGTATGTATGTATGGGTGTATGTAGTTATGTAGGTATGTCTGTGTGTACGTACATATGTATGTATGCATGTACTTACGTATGCATATATATATATATATATATGTATATACATATATATATATATATATATGCATGTATATTGGTGTGCATGTGTATGCAGGAATGCATGTACGCACGTATGCATGCACGTACTTATTTACATTTGCAAGCAATTATGTACACACATTTGTATACGTGCATATATTCATGTGTTTATACATGTATGTGCGTGTATGCGTATCTATGTGTGTGTCTGAGTGACTGTATGTGTGTATGTATATGTATGTACGTGCATGTGTGTTTATGTATGTGTTTGTGTATGTATGTATATATACATACACACATATATATTCATACAGTTATGTGTATATTCATGTAGGTATGTATGTGCATAGTTATGCCTGTATACATGCATGCATGTATGCATGTACGTATGTACGTGTGTATGCACGTACGAATGTATGTGTGCATGTCTGCCTGCCTGTCTGTCTGTCTGTCTGTCTGTCTGTCTGTCTGTATGTATGTATGTATGTATGTATGTATGTATGGGTGTGTACATGCACGTATATATGCATGCATGCATGCATGCATGCATGTATGTATGCATGTATGCATGCATGCATGCATGCATGTATGTATGTATGTATGTATGTATGTATGTATGTATGCATGTATGTATGTATGCATGTATGCATGTATGTATGTATACATGCATGTATGTCTGTACACACGTACGTATGTTGGTATGCAAAAAGCATGTTTGTATATATATACACATATATACACATATATAATATTCTTATGTATGTATTTATGCTCAAGAGGCCCTGAAGTGTTCCCCACCAGCCCAAGGCGACGCAAGAGGTTCCGAAATGCCTTCAGAGGGCCCCAGTCACCCCCAAAAGAGGGCCCCCACGAGGCCCAGAGGAAGGGCCACGAGACGCTCCTGGAGGCTTCCGGGAGGCCCTCGAGACATCATTCCTTCTGATATCCGTTCCAAGAGGGCCCCGACAAGGCCTGACTATGGAAGCGGGCAACACGGGAACCAACGCGGGGCGCCCTGCCTGCATCCCCCCCTTACCGGTACCCTTCTCGCAGGTCGTACCCCTTTGTGCTCCGCGGTCGGGGTGCGTGGCTCTGTCAGGTTCGAAGCGGCAGCCCCAGAGGCCTCATCTCTTCTGGGGGCACTTTCTCGTGCCAGATCAATGTCTGGCGGCCCCAGGTTCAGAGAACAGGCCCCTGGCGGCCGAAACGGAGGGAAACACACCAGGACTGAACACAATCCATCCGCTGGAGGTCTCGGGAGGGGAGAGGCGTGGGGCGGGGCAGTCGGCTACGCTCGAGAGTGACCCCTCGCCCGCGTGACCTTCCGTGCGGGCCCACGAGGGCCCCCCCCAGCAGTGGCCTGCACGCTTGGATGTGGCCCCTCCGCGGCCCACTGGAGCCGCGCACCGAAGGTCACTCTTGCCCAGGGCCACTCTTACGTGCAGTCTGGGCAGGGGCTGGAAGGGCTCCCCGCCCGCAGCGGGGGCTGGGGCAGGTCCTGACTCGGCCCGGCACCGCCCTGCGGGCGCAGCTGGTGCACGAGGCCTTCTGCAGGAAGGCGCGGATGAGGCCGGTCGGCGCGGGGTGCGACTTGTCTACGGCAGGTTCGCGCTGCGTTGACGAGGCGGCGAGTCCAGCGCCAGCGTTCCAGGCGGGACGCCGCCAGCGCACTGAGCTCGGCTGACATCTAGCGACCTGCGCTGTCGGACAGCGGCGTCCGTTCAGGGTGGAACGATCCTAGGGGAACAAAAAGTAGCATAAACATACAAACTCGGAGGTCCGCGCGGATTTCTCGGATCGGCGCTGGGGCCCCCCAGCGGCGCCTCCGGCGCCGCCCCTGGCGCGCTCCGTGCGCCAGGGAGGGGGGTCCAGCGCCGATCCGAGAAATCCGCGCGGACCTCCGAGTTTTTATGTTTACGTCACTTTTTGTTCCCCTAGATCCAGGCTGCGTCAGAAGCCAGTGCCGACGTCATCGCGGCGTGGACCCGCCGCGCGTCTTTCTCTTCGTGCTTTGGCCCTCGGGGGTCCCAGACATCCTGCGGCTCGAGCAGCATCGAGACGGCTGTTTTGGGGGGCACGAGGCTGAGAGGTCCGGTGGCCCGTGTCTCGAAGAGCTCGCACACGGTGGACTTCTGGGGAGCGCTGGCGAGGGGCGCGGTTGCCTGCATGGGGCGCTCCAGGGCAGGCCTCGCTGCCCAGGGATCGGAGGGGCTGGCCTCCTCCCCCTCGTCGGGCGGCGGCGGGCGGCCAGCGGAAGCCGGCGGCAGGAGACCAAAGGCGGCCCTGCCTGCGGAAGCCAGGCCGGCGGAAGCCTGCCAGAGCGAAGCGAGCCAGACCCTGCCGGCGGAAGGGGGGGCGGGCGGCCAGCGGAAGGCTGGAGGAGGTCAGAGGTGCCCCCCCCGAGACGGGTCCCCAGCAAGAGTTCTCCCTCGACAGCGCGCAGGACAGTGGCAAGAGATCGGCAGGAGAGCGCACGCAGCCTTCGCGCGGGGCGGCGCGGCAGAGCGGCCCGAAGTCGCCCCTGCCCTGTATCGATCCGCGTCTAGGTCGAGTGAGCACACCCATCACGGAGGCGCCGAAAGATGGCACCTTGTTTGGATTCAGGGGGCTTGGGGAGCGGGCCGCACCTTTCGCCTGCCTTGGCCCCCTCGGATGGGCCCTTCCGTGGCCGCAGCCAGGGGCAGAAAAGGCGCACGACGACGGAGGAGATCAGGCGCAAAAGGGGGGCAGGCCCCGAGCGCGGCTCTGGAGAGACGCCTGGAGGTCGATCTCGCAGGCGCTCGAGGCAGGGCGTGACTCCGCCCGCCTGCCGGGGCTGCGCGCGCCCACGGTTGGCCTGGGGGGCCGCGGCGTCCCTCTCTCAACGACTCGGGCGAGCCTTGGCTGCAGCATGCTGACGAAGACTCTCACGGTCTGAGTTTGCCCCGCCCGCTCTTCCCCTCCGCGGCCGCCTTGCCCCTTTTTTGTTCCCTGCCCCCTTGTAGTGCACAACTACCTGGGCACGTGCTTGTCGCAAGCGCTGGCGTCGAGGGGGTTCCCGCCGAGGGCGCGGAGCGTTGCCTGAGAAGGGAGCATTTCATGGGCAGTTTCCACGTATCTGAATTTTCGAACAGGTTGAGCGCTGCTTGGAGCTGTTTCGCAACGTTGAAGGACATTTTGTGCTCCCAGTCATATCCGCTGCTCTCCAGACTGGAACTTGTTCATGCGGTTGTGACCCCAATTGCCTAGCACGCTCGCGAATGCTGGACGATGATTTCGAGCTCAAGCATTCGGCTCCGAACTGCGTGGGGAAAAATGACGAGGAAGAGACTTCGCATCCCACGCGGGGATTCCGAATCATGAGTCGATTGCATCAAGAGACCCACGAAGCAAGTCGACATCACGGTGTCCGAGTGGTGGTACGAGAGTTGGGACATCACGCAGGCGGCCCGCAGGGCCAAGTTAGCAGACAAATTTTCAAGCGGCGATCCAGCGAAGTGGAGTCGCAGGCTGCTCCGGTGGATTCCATGGCATCGGTGCCGGCCCAATCGGCGCATTGACAGGCCGCATCTTCGTTGGAGGGACTGTGCTGCAGAGCAGGTAGGGTAGAATCGGTATCACATGGCAGATGCGCCGTGTTTTGTTGCAGTGCACGTAGCATTCTGTATTCTGTCTTTTGCATACCATGTAGTGTGTAGCTTCGAACGCGGCCTGCCGTTCAGGGACCGCTCCCGCGGAGCTGGCGCGCAGGCTGAGCCTGAACCTTGCAGTACGCACTTCGCTGTCCAGCGCCCCAGGGACGCTCGACCGACCTGCGCGCTCGCCAGGTCCGCCACAAAATGGCGTGTGGGGTGCCACGCGCCAGGGCGGGAGAACGGAGGGGGGCAGGGTACACGAAACAGGGATGGCCCGTCGGGGAGAGAGCGGCGCACCGCACGCAGAAGCACCGAGCCTCGCGTCGGAGAGGCACCGAGGGGCTGCCCCCCCCCCCCCCTCCCCTTGTTGCGCAGCTGGCGGGCGCGCGGGAGGAGTTCCTCCGCCTCCCCTCCCGCTGCCAGGTTTCCCGCCTCCTCCCGCCCTCCACTCTCTCCCCGTCGCATCTTCTGCCCCTCCCCCCCTCCCCCTCCGCCTCCTCTCCCCCGTCTCTTCTCTTCCCCTTTCCTCATCCCATTCTCCCTGTTGCCATACACCTCCTCCCTTCCTATCGCCCCCTTCTTCCTCCCCGTTCGTTCTCCCCCTTCGTCCTCCTCCTCTTTGCCTCCTCCTCCTCTCTGCCTCCTCCTCTTCCTCCTCCTTCTCCTCCTCCTCCTCCTCCTCCCGTATTCATTCATTCTGCAGCCATTTTGGCGTTGGCGTTCTTGGCGAGTGCCTTGCAGCCGCCGCACGGCCCGTCGCGCGCCGGCCCGTGGCTGCCGATTGGCTCCTCATGCGATGCAGGAGATCGCCGAGGAAGAGGATGAGGATGGAAGAGGGAGGAGGAGGAGGAGGAGGAGGAGGAGGAGGAGGAGGAGGAGGAGGCGGAGGCGGAGGAGGACGGATGAGGAGGAGGAGGAGAAGGAGGAGGAGGAGGAGGAGGAAGGGGGAGGATGAGGATGGAGGACGGATGAGGAGGAAGCGGAGGAAGAGGAGGGGGGGGATGAGGAAGAGGAGGAAGAGGAGGAGAAGGTGGAGGAGGAGTTGGAGGAGAAGGAGGAGGAGGATGATACATAACATACATGCCACCAACATTATTCATCATACTAAGATGGATAACATGAGTGCACATTCTTATCGCACTCTCATGAATTATACGACCATTCATAAAGCAAACCACAGAACACGTATACTTGTATTACGTTCTGTATCCATATTCAAAATATTGATGATACTTCTAAGACTAGTATTATTCATACTTGTATTACTTTTCAACTTTCATAGGCTTAAACCAACGCGTACTACCAATAAGCACACTACCAGTAACATTACTATTAACACTGCTAATACTTCGCATCGCAATGCTAGTTATAGCATTCGCTGTCGTAGTAGTAGTAGTCGTGATAAGAGTAGTAGTAGTAGTAGTAGTAGTAGTAGTAGTAGTAGTAGTAGTAGTAGTAGTAGTAGTAGTCGTAGTCGTAGTCGTAGTAGTAGTAGTAGTAGTAGTAGTAGTAGTAGTAGTAGTAGTAGTAGTAGTCGTCGTCGTAGTAGTAGTATAGTAGTAGTAGTTAGTAGTAGTAGTAGTAGTACTAGTAGTAGTAGTAGTAGTAGTAGTAGTAGGTAGTAGTAGTAGTAGTTTAGTAGTAGTAGTAGAAGTAGTAGTAGTATAGTAGTAGTATTAGTAGTAGTGATGTAGTCGTAGTAGTAGTAGTATTATTATTAGTTGGTAGTAGTAGTAGTAGTAGTAGTAGTCGTAGTAGTTAGTAGTAGTAGTAGTAGTAGTAGTCGTAGTTGTACTAGTCGTAGTAGTAGTAGTAGTAGTAGTAGTAGTAGTAGCAGTAGTAGTAGTAGTAGTAGAAGTAGTAGTCGCCGTAGTAGTAGCAAACGTAGTAGTGGTAGTTGTAGTAGTTGTAGTAGTAGTAGTAGTAGTAGTCGTATCAGTAGTTGTCGTTGTAGTCGAGGTGGTAGTAGTAGTCGTTGTAGTAGTAGTCGTAGTAGTAGTGCTCGTCGTAGTACCAGCAGCAGTAGTAGTAGTAGTAGTAGTGGTAGTAGTAGTAGTAGTAGTAGTAGTAGTAGTTTAGTAAGTAGTAGTAAGTAGTAGTAGTAGTAGTAGTAGTAGTAGTAGTAGTAGTAGTAGTAGTAGTAGTAGTAGTAGTAGTAGAAGTAGAAGTAGAGTAGTAGTAGTAGTAGTAGTAGTAGTCGTAGTAGTAGTAGTAGTAGTAGTAGCAGAAGCAGTAGCAGTAGTAGTAGTAGTAGTAGTAGTAGTAGTAGTAGTAGTAGTAGCAGTAGTAGTAGAAGTAGTAGTCGCAGTAGTAGTAGTAGTAGTAGTAGTAGTAGTAGTAGTAGTAGTAGTAGTAGTAGTAGTAGTAATTGTAGTATTGTAGTACTAGTCGTAGTAGTAGTAGTAGTAGTAGTAGTAGTAGTAGTAGTAGTAGTAGTAGTAGTATTAGTAGTAGTAGTAGTAGTAGTAGTAGCAGTAGTAGCGGTAGTAGTAACACGAACAATCTCAGACAGCATCCGTACGATACGTAATTCTAGGGACACAGATGTTAGTAATACGGCCCATACAAAAAACCATTACTACTACTACTGCTGCTGTTACTGTTACTGTTACTGTTACTGTTACGGTTACTGTTACTACTACTACTACTACTACTACTACTACTACTGCTGCTACTGCTACTACTACTACTACTACCACCACAACTACTATTACTGCTGCTGCAAGTATTAACACTATTCGTATTACTACTATGTGTAGTTCTAATACCAATGCGACAGCTACTAATTATGCTATTATTCATGCGATTGGTAATCGCCAGAGGAAGGATGGAAGAGGAGGGCCAGGGTACAGCTAAAATGTATGAACGACGTTGCAGGGCATCTTCCCATCCTAAGTCCCCCCTCGCGTCTTGCCAGGCATTCTTCATCGCTGCGCGAGGCAGCCCTGAGAAACCTGGGTTCCGTGGGCCCGCACATTGAGCGGGGGGCTCTGTTCTCGAAGGCGGCCGCCCTCTTATCCTTCGAGCGGCAGGGTAGGCGACGGAGAAGGAACACAACGCTAAGGGAGGTGTCTGGCGGCAGCCCCCCCCCGCTTTGCGAAAGCGTTGCCCTCCATCAGCGCAACAGTATCGCAGCTTGAGGCTCCCCCTCCTCCTCTTTCTCGATGTACGCGGGGCTTCCAGAGCCCCCTGACCTACACCCAGTGCTACAATGGCATCTGCGCCGTTCGGCAAGTTCTGAGGCTCCCCGCGGACCTCTCGGGCGGCGCTGGGCCGCGCAGCGTCTAGATGATCGAACGAACCTGCCCCTCAGGTGACGTTCGCTCTTCCTCGACACTCGAGGCTTCGGACGGTTCAGCTGCTGCTGCAGCTGGCGCCCTCGCCTCCTCCTCCTCCTCCTCCTTCTCCTCGCTACGAGGCTCGTGGTCACAGGCCTGAAGGTGTCTCGGGCGAGAGGCGAGATCGATTTTTTGAGTTGGAAGCGGCCTCCATTCGTATAGCTGTTGCGCAGTTCCATGCTTCGAATATGATTCGGCCGAGGAGGCGAGAACCCGATCTCGAGAAGGAGCCGCCCTCCATCCGCGTGGCCGTTGGATTCTGAAGACGGGTGCGCGTGGCAACACGGCGGGAGCTTCATTACACGTGCCGCCCTTCTTTCGTGTAGCTGTTGGGACATTGTATGAAAAGTGTGAGCGGCTGCGAAACGAAAGCGCTATTCCTAGAATGGCCGCCTTCCACTGGTGTGATTTTTGGTTTCCCCAAAATCAGAATGAGCGCGCCCAGCTCCAGCGCGAGAGCCCAATTTTGCAAACGACCTGTCCATTGTGTAACAGTTGGTTGTTTCTCAGTCGAAATGCCTAGGTGGCCCACCCTGGCGACGCGTCTGATGGTGCGTCAGGGAAGATTGGTCCAATTGTTTCGGTCATTCCGCTGGTTCATCTTGCGTCGCAGTTGGCATTTACCGGCGGGTTGGTTGGGCATGGGATGGTGGCAGGTGGTTGTAGTTTTCTGGAGCAGTCGCGTGGACGACGTTGTGTCCTGAACGCTTCTTGGCGGCCCTGATTGGCGGCAGGATGGCCACAGAGAGCTCCCGCACACTCTCGAGACTTGCCCGGGAATTCCCAAAAGGCCCAAGAAATTCGACGGGGTTCTTAGCAGGCTCCGAACAGTTCTTCGAACAACCCGGGAAAGGTTCTCAAAGAACCGTTGATCGTGCGCCCGAGGCGGCAGATTACGTCGACTGTCCAGCACCAGCGTGGCATGCCGTAGTCATGAAAAAGGTTTTGGCACGGTTTCTGAAACACCGTCGACGTGGAATCGTTTTCGAATGGATCCGAAACAACCTAAAACGACCCACACGAAATGTCACCGGTTGGTTAGAGGACCCCAAGAAACGCTTTGGGGGACCTCCAGGAAAACCCTTAAAAAAGGGCCCACAGCTTCGTTCGGCCCGGTGACCTCCAGGAACCCCCCAAGAAACGCTCATAAGCTTCAGTGGGCGGCCCAAAAACTCCGACACTGCGATCATAGAGGCCCGGACCTGGCCAAAAGACCGCGAAGATGGCCACAGGAACTTGTGCGTAATATCGACAGAGTGATGAACAGGCGGCGTATGAAGTCATTTGTTGCCGTTTTCTCGTGGGTCGTTGCGGCAAAGGGATTTTTGGGTACTTTTGTTGTGCCGGGGTGTTCATTTGAAATCACGCTAAGGAGCAACAGGCGGTCGCATAGCTCTTGTGCGCTCGCACACCCTATAAGGATGAGGAGGGTCTGTGAGGGCGTGTCCATTTGCCGTATGCCTCACGGACGGCATCAAGACGGTTGAACATGTATAAGCAAGGGGAGGCACATTGTTTCGCAACATTTACGTTCGTAGTCAAGCGTTTTGGAAACAGCTTATGGTGGAGACAGTTTCTGGGCCTCTTTGGGGGCGTTTTTGTGGCACCTTCGAGGCATCTCGCGGGCGTATTGGAGGGAGTTTTTGGTCCTGTTGGGGGCCTCTCGGGGGCTTCTTTGGGGCCTCATGAGGCCTTTTTGGGCACTCTGGGGGCCTCTTGACGGACCCTGGGCCGAAGGCATTTTGTCCCCCCTCCAAGTCCTCTCTTGGGGTCGTCAAGACAACTCTTTTGGGCCGTCTTATGCGTCTTAGGCTCCTCTTGGACCGTCTTGGGGCTTTCCTGGGCCGTCTTGGAGCGCTCTTCGGTGTATCTTGGGCCGTCTTGGGGCGATCTTGGGGGCCTCTTGGGCCGCTTTGGACGCTTTGAAAACTCAAAATGCGAATATTGAATAAAGAACTTGTCCTAAGGGAGTTAGGCGATTTTTTGCTTCTTGGGGCCCTCTTGGGTCTTGGAGGCGTCTAGAGCCGTCTCGGGGCCATCTTGGGCGTGTTGGCGCGATCTTGCAGCGATTCGTGGTCCTCCTTGAGCATCTGGGGGCTTATTTGGGCCCTCTTGGCCAGTCTTGGGGCCTTTTAGGCCCCTTGTAGCCATGGGGCGAAATGGCTGTGGGGGCGGGCGAGTGCTTGGGACAGGGGATGATCCATGGAATTTATTTCCCCCCGCCGCATCTCTGGGCACATTTTCTGCCTGGAAGGCCAAAAACGTACGCACTGTAACTATATAAGGGAGGAATTTCCGTGGAGCCTCTCGCGGTTGTCTAGGGCCTCTCCTGGGGCGCTCTTGGGTGTCTTCGCTCTTGGGTGTCTTCGGGGCTCTCCTGAAGTCCTTCCGGGCCCCGCTTTGGGCCATCTTGGGCGAACTTGGGGCCATCCTGAGGCGACCTTGGAGCTATCTGGAGGCATCCGAGGGTCACCAGAAGCGAAAGTAGGAGAGCGCCTACATTATTGATAAACGCCTTCCTGGGCCCTCCTGGGGCTGTCTTGGACCATCTTGGGCACCTGGGGAATCATAATGTTTCTCGGCATGGGGCTTCCATGGGCGGCTTTCTTGGGGAATTTGAAGGCCATTCCTTCTCTGGAGGAGGAGGAGGAGGAGGAGTAGGAGGGTGGAGGAGCAGGGAGGAGTGAGGATGCAGAATCACTCGTGCAATTCAGGAGAATTGGTCGCCCCGAGATCGTTGAAGGAGTCGCGGACTTCACCCGGAAGTGGTGGTCGACGACGACGGACGCCGATTACCTGCGGGCTAGCGCGAGCCGTCGGGACCTGTGGTGGGTGCTGCTTCCGCTCCCCCACTTGCTGAACCTACTGGCGAACAGAGCGCTCGCAGACTCGAAGAACAAACAGCTGCAAAAGCATACATTTTGGGAGCTCCGCGCGGATCTCTTGGATCTGCGCTGGACTCCCTCGGCGGCGCCTCCTGCCTCGCCCCTGGTGCGCGCTCCGCGCGCCGAGGAGGTGGGTCCGGCGCAGATCCAAGAAGTCCGCGCGAACCTCCAACAGTTTATGTTTATGCAGTTCTTTGCTCCTCCTCAGACGCTGTCGTGCTGGATGCGAGCACGGCCCTGCTGCTGCTCATGGCCTTCTTCCTGCCCTCTGGGCGGCTGTGGTCGGATGCCGTCATCGGCACCACTCAGGTGCTCCGCATCGTGGCCGGCAACGCCATCGTCCCTGGAGCTTCCCCCTGCGTGGCCCCTCATCTGATGGCCTGCCTCGCCATGGCCTGCGCCGGCGTCCACTCCTCTGTCCTGGCGGCCTTCGCGCTCGCGGCCGTGGCGTCCGACCTGACCGCGGCGTCGTCCGGCTTCGAGGAGACGTCGGGTGTGCGCCTGCTGGCGTGCGCCTACACCATCGCTGCGGCCACGGTCACGGAGTACCGGGTGGCGGAACAGCTGATGGAGCTGCGGGTCGGCGGCTACCGGGCGCTCAGCCTCGCCAGCCGCACCATGGGGGGCGACGTGTACTACTCCCTGCACGACGTGTCCAGGGTCGACCCAGAGGTGTCGAGGTTCACCGCCGAGCGGCCGCCCTCGTTCGACAGCGAGGCCGAGCTCCCAGAGCCCCCCGTGAGCGCGGGCTCCCCCGAGGGCCCCCCCCGCCCTCTGCCTGCCGACAGCAGCTCCTCATCGGAGGCCTAGAGGTTGACACCAACACCAAACTCGGCGGTGTGCCTCCACCGAGGGAAGACGATCCCGATCTCGGTGATGGTGTCGGGCTTCTCAGTTGGCCGAAACGGTTACCACCAACACCAGAATCTAGGACCATATCTTCCCACCGTGGAGGCAGCCCCCTGTGTTGGTGTTGGTGCCCATCTCTACGCCTCCAACCTCAAGCGAGGTTAGCCCGAGGGCCCCCCCTCCCGCAGACCCGGCAGCGGCTCCGCCGACAGAGGCCCCAGCCGCCGGCCCACCGCCACCGCCGACGCCGCGGCCGCGCGCGGAGGCGGCGGCCCAGACGTCGTCGCGCGGGTCCAGCGGCGGCAGCTACCCCGACGCCGACCTGCCGGGGGCGCTGTCGGCCATGGAGGACCGCCCGCGAAGGAAAGGGGCCCTCGAGGGATCGAGCAGGGGATCGAGTACAGAATTGATCTGCCCCAAACTTCGTTTGCCCGTCGAGTCTACGGAACATGCGCAGAATGCTCAGTGGATCTATGGTACATTCTGCGTATTTCTCGTGGGTTCGACGGAACATTCAATATTGGTGTAAATCAATTCTGTAGTTGATCCCCTACTCGAAGGGAGACGGGTTCTCCGAGGCTCCCGGGCCCCAGGGGCCCCCCAGTCACAGGACGAAGAGCTGGTCTGGGGGGGAGGAGGGCTTCTTGGGTCCAAGACCCATTTCCCTCCGGAGGCGTCTTTTTCGTGCCCAAGAGGAGGTGGTCAACACCCTCGGCAGCTCCGGGTTCGACGTCGACTGGTCCCCTGTGCAGCAGCTTCCCGAAGAGGAGCTGCGGCACGCCACCGTGGCTCGGATGCAACTCCTGGGAGGTCGAATTCAGCATCGGTGCGGTTGTATCCGCGGTCGACGGCAGGGCCCACCCGTCACTGTCCCGCTGACCCGGTCAGATCCGGCTTCATTCTGGGCCGAATCTGGCCCAGTCCGGCTTCACGGCCCCTTCCTCCGGCTCAGTCACTCGTCATCGTTCTCACGAAGACCTCCCAGGAGCTGCCTCCCCGAGGTGGCCAACGCCCTCGGCAGCTCTGTCGGCTCGCGCTCCAGGTCCCCCGGGCGGCAGTCACCTGCCGAGGAGCTGCCCCCCCCCGCCCGGCGCACGGATGCCGTGGCGCACGCCAGCCCGCTGCTGCCCTCCCCGATCCCCTCGGCGGGCTCCTCTCCGCGGCCGGCGGCGGCGGCGCTCCCGCACGCGGAGAGCCGCCGGGCCGTGATGCTGGGCGGCTTCCGGACGGAGGCCTTCAACGCCATCTTCGTGGAGAATCGCAGGGCCGAGTTCCGGATGAACGGGCACGCGACGTACTGGAGCGCGGACGACTGGTTCTCGGCGTCGCCCCGGTGTGCGGATGCTCCGCGTGCGTCGCCCCCCTCCCCCCACCGGGGGCGACGCGCGCGCCGCGAAGTCTGACGGCACGAGCTCCGTGGCGGGCGCTTGCCGGCCCTGCCGCCTGGGAAGCGACACACCACAAGACACAAGATGCTCGTATTATGTGTGTGTGTGGGGAAAGCGAAAGGTACTGACACCGCTGCTCCCGGGATCTCTCCCAGGATCTCGAGGCGAATCCAGCGGCGGTGACGAGGGCCTCACAGGAGGCCCGAAAAGGGGAAAGCGGGCGGAGGGTAGCGATAGGGGTACCTTTTCCTCCTCCGAGGACGCGCGCCTCCGAGGAGGACATCTAATAGTGCTAGTATGTGTTTGTGCGCCCCAGGCCCCTGTGCTACAGCCTGGGCACCCGCGCTTGGGGCGTGACGTCCCTGGGCCAAAAAACAGTGGACTTCTCTTGGGTCCAAGGGTTGGGTTTCCTGTGGAAGGTTTCTTGGGGACTGGCCTCCACTGTATAGTGCTGGAACGGTTTCGCTTATGATTCAGAAACCTCCCCCCGAAAAGCTGGCCCAGCGTTTCTTCACCAACTTGCCGGAAAACTGGCTCAGTTTCTTAAGGGGATCGGTAGCCTCGGATCCTGGAAATGAGTAGTGTACGTTCCTGGCTCCAAAAGCTGGCCCAGCGTTTCCTTAAGAAACTTCTGAAAAGCTGGCCCAGCTTTATGTTTTTGACTGTATGTCCTTGTGTGCCCCAGGTTCCTGTACTACAGCCCGGGCACCCGCACCTGGGGCGTCGCCCGCGCCAGCCGCTTCGCGCGCGTCCGGGCTGGCCAGAGCTACGGCTCCGCGCACAGCCCCCCGAGCTACGACCTGCTGTACGACGCCCGCCTCTCGCCCCCGATGGGCTGGAAGGAGTCGGCGCGGCAAGAGCCCTGTGAGCTTGGCGCTGTACAGTGGAAACCCATGCCAAGACACTCCTCCTCCTCCTCCTCCGCTTCCTCCTCCTCCTCCTCCTGCTCCTCCTCCTTCTCCTCCTCCTCCTCCTCCTCCTCCCTCCTTGCTGGCCAGTGCCGCACGTCTGGTCCTCCTCCTCCTCCTCCTCCTCCTCCTCCTCCTCCTCCTGCTCCTCCTCTGGCGTCGGCGGCCCCGGGCCCGTCGTCCTCATCGTCAGGGCGCGCCCCCCGCCTCTGTGGGGCGCGGACCCCTCCTCTGTGCTCGTCTACAGTGGGAACCCATGCCAAGAAGCACCCGGCTTGCCTCCAGGGTGCTCGGGGTCTATTGGGTTTCGATGGTTCTGCCCTGGACAGCGCGGCGTTCCCACGCGCAAAGATGAACGGACGTCCTGGGGTTTCAGGGTTGGGTTTCTTGTGGAAGGTTCCTGGTGGTCGAGCTCCTACTGTAAACCAAGGGCGCCCTCGAGGGCGCGACGTTCTTCGCGCTTTTCGCTTCGCGGTTCTGCTCCGATTCCTCCTCCTCTTCCTCTTCTCCCCCTGGGGGGCGGCGCGAGGGCGCGAAGTGATTCGCGCTACGCGCTTCGCGCAGCGCGAGGCGCGAGGTTATGCGCCCTTGTCAATTCTTCACGTCGGGCGTCTTCGCTGGGTTTCGGACCCCGGGACCCTCACATGTCGATCTGGCTCGACAAATGCTCACCCACTGCCTCCCGGCAGGGCCCCTCCTGGGCCCAGGGGCTGTGTAGACGCCCTCCTGGCCAAGCCCAGAGGGCGTGGCGTATGCACCGCTGCTGGGTTCAGTGTGGGCCTGGCCAGGGAGCAGCGGACATGTATAGATCTCGTCGCCCTGAGGAGTGGGACGCGGACGAGGGCCAGTGGGTGAGGCTCGTAGGAGGAAAAGGCACCGATTACCGCTGCCATTCCCTCGCTTTCGCCTTCTTGGCCTCCCGGCGGGCCCTCGACGCCACAGCGGGGTTCTCGAAATACTTCTGGTCCGAGCGCCCCCCCCCGGGGAGAGGTCCAGGGAGCTGGGCCCAGACCCCATGGCGATGTGATTTTTTCGCGACCCCCCAGAGGTCTGGACCCCTTCCCCGGGGACCGTCTTTTCATCCCGAGTCGTGCTCTTTGACGGCCCCCAGGGCCCATGAAGGGTCCCTGGAGGCCGACGCTGGTCGAACACCTCCCGTCGTGTTTTTTTCGCGACTCGAGGCGGGCCGCGCGAAAGGGTGGGAAAGGGAAAGGGGGTGTACGGAGTCTGCTGCATGCAGCTGGTTTCGGCCCCGCCGCCGGGCCCATTCCTCGATGCATGGGCGCCTCCCGGCGGCAGGAGGCTCCAGGAGAAACAGCTACGTGAGCTGATTCCCTGCCCTACCCGCTGCTACTCTGCACTCTCGCCCCTCCCTCTCCTCATAGCTGTTTCTCCCGGCGCCAGGAGGCGCCGGGAGAAACAGCTATGTCATTGTTCGTTCTCCTGTTTTGGGGTGAACCCATTCTGTGCTCGATCCCCTACAGTCGAGCATTTGATTACGAAACCTCCTCCCGAAAAGCTGGGCCAGCGTTTCTCAACGAACCTGCTGGCAAGCTGGCCCAGTTTCTTGAGCACGTTCGCCCCTCCAGCGTGAAGGGCAGCAATCGGCCCAGAGTTGTTTCAAGAAGCCTCCAGGAAGGTGGCCCAGATTTCTCTCATATGATCTTAGTTGCCTCGATACGCCCGTTTTGAAACGTAATACGTCCCGTGTTCAAGACGTCCGTGTCAATATACGTTGCGTGTTGGCCCCACGCATTGGACCACGTTCTGGCGAGTCTATCTCGTCGGACCCACGTTTTCAGCCTACGTGTTGAGCTCCGTATCGATACGATACGTGTTGCGTGTTGCGTACCCGGGCAGCTGAGTCTACGATAGGTTTCGAGATCACACTCCTGGCCCTGCTCGACCCAGAGGCGCCCCGGCGCCGGCCTGCAGAGCCGGGGCGTAGTGCGGGCGCGGCCAGCGCCCAGCCCGGCGGGGCCCGGCGTTGGGCGGCGGCCGCCGCGGCAGGAGCTGGGCGGGGCCAGCCCCAAGCGCGCTCGCGCCGACGAGGCGGCGAGCGCGACGGGAGGCACTTGGCCGTGGTCGGCCTCCCGGGTGGAGTCCGAGCGGATTCGAAGACGGCGAGACGCCATGCACATAAACTTTTGGCGCTCCGCGCGGAGTGCTTGGATCCGCGCTGGGGACCTCCCAGGCGGGGCCTCACGCGCCGCCCCTGGCGCACGGAGCGCGCTAGGGAGGCGGGTCCAGCGCGGATCCAAGAAATCCGCGCGGAGCGCCAACAGTTTATGTTTATACCTTTTTTTCCTTCTCCTATAGATGGGGTCGGAGGCTTGCGCCGCATCGCCGATGCATCGGTGATGCGGCTCGATGTGGAGCCCGCTTTTCTCCACGCCGACGTCGCCGATGCGTCGCCGACGCCGCCGATGCATCGCCAGTGCATCGCGATGCATCGGCGATGCGGCGCGATCCTCCAACCCCATCTGCTCCGACCCCATCTAGGAGGCCTCTATTGTCTGCCTCCAGGTCTAGACTTTACCCACTCCACGTTTCGTTCTCGCCTTTTTGGACCTCATGGTTGGCCCTCGTCGTCACCGCTGGAGTCGCCTCGAAAATCTGGTCAGAGCGCACACTGGGAGAGGTCTGGGGAGCAGTGGTACCAGTCTTCTTAGTTTCCCATAAAGCCCACTCAGGTTTCGAAGGCACCACTCTTGGAAGTAGTGCCACGATCGATGCTGACTCGTCTTTCCCACTTGCTGCCACTGAGCTTTTTGGATGCTTTCTGGAGGTTCTCGGTCGTTTTCGGCCTCCAGGGCCCCTTGCCTGGCCCCGGGGTCCGTCAAAAAACGGCCCGGCATGAAGAACCAGTCCTGGGGAAACGGTCGGAACTCTTGGAGACCGGAGAAAAAACACACAGACACAACAGATCGCCGATTCCCAGGAAGACGCGGGAGAACATGGGAAGTGGGTGAGTGGGGGGAGACGAGCAACCAGGAAGTATGGGAAGTCTGGGGTATCCTGGGGTCTGTGCCTACTTGTTTGTGCGCCGCCTGGGCCCCTTCGGCGCATGAGAGAAGAGTCCCGGCGCCGCACGTCCGGGAAGAGGCGTGCCCCCGGGGGTGTTCCGAGGGAGGTCCCCACGACCTGCAGGGCACCCACAATACCACAATTCCGCCTGACGCCGTCCGCGCGCACGGGCGGCCCGGGCGTCCGAGCGCCCCGGCGTCTGGGCGCCCCGGGCGCCTGGGCGCTCCCGGCGTCCGGGCGTCCGGGCGCCCGGGCGCCGTCCGGGCATCCGGGCGCCCGGGCGTTTGCATGGGCGGCCGGGCGGCCCCGCGTCCGGGCGCCTTCTGGGCGGCCGGGCGCCACATCGCTTTCTCGGCGGATGGAGCAGCCGACAAGTAAGGGGACAATTGCGCATTGGTTGTGCTGGACAAGTTCACGGGTACCATTATGGCATACCCAGCAAAACATAAAGACGCCGAAACATCAAAGGCATCGTTCCTGGAATCCTTCGCCCCAAATAATGAGGTCAAACACATCAATGCATATAATTCTGGGGAGCTACAAAAAGCGCGCCGACAGTTGGGAAGGCGACGTGATGCCAGCGCGCAACGGCATGGCCGAGCGTGCGGTTAAGTCTGTCATACAGGGCACACGAGCTGTACTTCACAACTCAGGGCTGGGTCGTGAGTGGTAGAAAAAAGCTATGCAGGCATGATGCTGTGGCCGCAACTTCACTGTGCAACCGTGTCACGGAGTTGTGCAATCTTGGATGCATGCGCAGACTTCTCTTCGCGCGAAGTTCACTTCGGAGAATCCTTCAAAGGACACATCGTTCCCTTTGGTACCCGTATCTTTTGGAAATGTTCCAACCCGGACCTCAACAAGTCCGCGGTGAAGTTCGACGAGACCATTCGAGAAGGTTTGTTCATGGGTTACCACCTCCACTCGTGTGGGCGATGGTCTGGCGACTACCTCGTCATTGACGCGGCCACCTACGCCAAGAACCCTGACGGGGAACACTGCCGTGTTCATCGTGTCAAGAACATTGTGATTCATGACGGGAAACCAGTTTTTCATGTCCGCGAAGGCCTCCTACGATATCACAGCCCAGACAAACGCGAGTTGATCTCGTTCCAAGCCTCTCGACCTGTGGGTGTCCCTGCACGGGGTGATCCTACTCTCCTGTGCCCAGCTGACTGGGGCGACCCTAGTCTCTCGATTCCTGCCGCACCGGAACACTCCGAGGCTCTCGGCTCCGGGGGGCCGCCTCTTGAGGCCCCTGGACCTACGGCTCCGGCTCCCGAGCCCGACTGCTGGGATCAGCGCGGTGAGGCTATCCTACGCCACATTCGTACACCACAGATTCAGTTATTCCACCCCACAAACGACGTCATCGGAATCCCTTTTCCAGTTGACGAATCGACTTTGTTCGCAACCGTGAAACTACGTCGAGCTTCGAAAGGGAGAAATACTTCCGCGACGTTTGGGGCGGCTCCGCTAACGACCACCGCCACCTCAGCGAGCCCTGGACAGGTATCGCTCGCTTCTACAAGCGTCCCGGCATCACCGCCGATGGGAAGATCAATGTCCGCGGTCGGGGCATTCGCGTCCAGGCGACCTCTCGACCAATCTTTGCGTTGCCGGAATTCTGGAATACGATGTCCAAGAGAGAACGAATGGCACAATGGAGCTGCGCTAAGGACGCCATCCGTGCGCGGAAGGTCCGCCACGACTCTGCCCTTCGCAAATGGACTCGCGCAGACAAGAACACCCGTCGATTTCAACCAACCGACGGCGACGGACCATCCTGGTCTACCGTGGGAAGATTCATCACGTACGACTTCTGTAACGTTCCCGACGGACCACGCGACATCATCACTGTGCTTTACTACCGCCTGATGCCGGATGCAAATCCTGCAAGCGTTGTGCGATCGCACGTGATGGCCGACAAGTCTAACATGATGCCCATGATGCCTTGTGTTCCGGATCGCCAATAGAGCCACAGAGGCAAGCTTGAATCCACCTTCTGGAAACGGCCCTACATCGTCCTTCGCAACCTCGTCACCCGCAACCTCGCCAAGAAGGAGGCTGCGGCCGAACCTCGAGCACAGGAGGCACTTCGGAAAGAATATGAACGCCTGGAGGATAATCAGTCATGGATGCTCGACACGGTGATGGAACGTGACGACGTTGCACGAAACGCCCGTAAATAATCCAAGAAGGTCTACTTCGCGAACATCTTGGAGCTCTCGTCTGTCAAGCGCGCTGAACGTCCTCCTGAACTCTAGAAAGGACGCGTCGTGGTCCAGGGCGACAACATGAAAGACGAAAGTGGTCTCGCAGTTGTCTTCGCAGACGCTGCCTCCAGCGCCTCCCGCACCGAGGCCTCGGCACTTTGCGACGCCACTTCCCTGTTGCCTGGCAGCGGAGGTCAACGAAGTGACGCTCCGGGTGCGTGCGCGCAGGCCCTGCTGTATGGCGATGGTCGCATTGACCCAGTGGATGCGTGGATCACCTTACCCAAATGGAGACAACCACCCTCTTGGGCAAGGTACAAGAACCCCGTGTGTCGTTTGCGACTTGATTTGTGCGGCCGCCCACTGGAAGGTGTCTTCTGGGAGCGACGCTGCCGTGCCAGCCTAGAGTCAGTGGGCTTTCGCCCCATTCCCGGCTGGGTATGTGCGTGGAAACATGGCGAGCTTGACCTCGTCCTGTCCGTTTATGTCGACGACTTCAAGATGTCATGACCCACTGACAACCTTGAAAATGCGATGGGATCTGATACGGCACACAGTGGTATCGAACTGGACCCTCCCACGAAATACGACCATGATTTGGGATGTGCCCGAGACACTTGGAAAGTGCCGCAGGACGTCTTCGGCAAGCGTATGAATTCTGATTCGACCTATCCTTCCTGAACATGACCACAAGCAGTACACCTCAGCGTCCAACGTGCGTGGAATTCGACACGATGTGCTCGGCTTTACCGATCAATGCGTCGAGCGGTATCTAGAATGCGTCTCCAAGCTATCGGGGACGCTTGAATGCCGGTGGAAATAATCATCATCGCCCAAGCCGCGAATGACCAAGCTTCGGTCGAAGGCGCCGGTTGACAAACCCGCGCCTCGACCGTCCGTGTCGTTTGCGAAACCCGCGCCCGACGCCGCGGGCTTCGCCTGCGACGCCCACCCACATGCTGACACTCCTGGCATTGAGGATACATCGTTAACCGTCAAAGATCATGAGGATGCCGGTGTCCTGGGACCCGACGCCGCAAGTGTCCTCATGAAGATCCTGTATCTAGCCCGTTGTTGCATCTTTGATCTCATCCATCCGGCTTGCATGCTTGCCAGGGAGATCACCCGGTGGAATTACGCTTGTGCTAAAAGATTGCATCGACCCGTTTATTGCTTCAAATCCACGCGTCTTCACTGCCAAACACGAATGGATTGGTGATGCGTCGTAACAAATTTCGATCGTGCTGTTCATTGATGCCTCGTTTGCGGACTGCGTCAACGCGTCAAAGTCCACCGCCGGCGCCCCCGTCGCCCTTGTGGGGCCCGACGCGTTCTTTCCCTTGAGCTCTGTGTGCGAGAATCAGACCGTAGTCTCCCGCTCCTCCACGGAGTCGGAGATCGCGGCGCTGGACGCAACCCAGCGGGCGGAGGGTCTGCCTCTATTATCGTTCTAGGAAGCGGTGGTGCACGCCGCGCGCGGCGACGCGTCATTGGCGGCTGAGAAGGAGCGTCGCAAACCACCAACGCGACGGGCATCGCCCGCGCGCGCTACTTCCCCCCGCGCTCGGTCATCAACTCAGACTTTGCCCGCGTCGCCACCATCTACCAACAGTCAGAATAGGCTTGCTTAGCCCGGTCGTCGTACTAGTAGGCCTACTTCCTCCTACTAGTACGACCGCGGGGCGTACTAGTAGCCGTACGTAGCTGTACTCGTACGCTCGGCCGTGCATGCCGCCGGCGTACTAGTAGCCGTACGTAGCCGTACTCGTACGCTCGGTCGTGCACGCCGCAGGCGTATTAGTAGCCGTACGTAGCCGTATTCGTACGCTCGGCCGTGCATGCCGCAGGCGTACTAGTACCCGTACGTAGCCGTACTCGTACGCTCGGCCGTGCACGCCGCAGGCGTACTAGTACCCGTACGTAGCCGTACTCGTACGCTCGGCCGTGCATGCCGCAGGCGTACTAGTAGCCGTACGTAGCCGTACTCGTACGCTCGGCCGTGCACGCCGCAGGCGTACTAGTAGGCCTACGTAGCCGTACTAGTACGCCCGGCCGTGCATGCCGCAGGCGTACTAGTACCCGTACGTAGCCGTACTCGTACGCTCGGCCGTGCACGCCGCAGGCGTACTAGTAGGGCTACGTAGCCGTACTAGTACGCCCGCTCCGGTCGTACTAGTACGCGTACGTGGCCCTACTCGTACGCTCGGCCGGGCACGTCGCAGTCATCCTCGTAGCCGTACGTCGCCGTACTCGTACGCCCGACCTGGCACACCGCCGCCGTATTAGTAGGCGTACGTAGCTGTACTAGTACGACCGTCCTTGCATTCTGCTGCCGTACTAGTAGGCCCACGTCGCCGAACTCGTACGCCCCCTCCAGTCGTACTCGTACCGGTACGTAGTCGTACTCGTACGCTCGGCCGTGCACGTCGCAGTCGTACTAGTAGCCGTACGCAGCCCCACTCGTACGCCCGAGCCGCGCACCGCCGCCGTATTCGTAGGGTCACGTCTTGGAAGCATCTTTGGCCGTCTGGAGGCCATCCTGGGCGTCTTGAAACGATGTTTCGGCGATTCGGGGCTTCTTGGACCGGCTCGGGAGCCTCTTGGAGCCTTTTTGGCTCGTCGTGGAGCTCTGTGTTGTCTCATGGCGCGTGTACGCCGGCTGGCCGGGCGCTTCCCCTCCTGATCGACCAGACGAGGCCCCCAGGGAGGGGTTTGGGGAGAGGGGGAGCATTTGACACGCCGATGAGACCCAAGGGGTCGGCGGATTTGTCTAGTACATCGGTTTTCGCAATTGTCGGCCTTCGTAAGCCTTCAACGGGCCCTAGGACCATTAGAATGTGACTCAGGACGGAAAACCTGGGGAAGTTTTCGGGACCTCGGGCGACCACCGCGGACCCCGCATTGAAAAAATTTGATTTTCGAATTGCGGGGCTCGGGGAGGTTTCTCGGCGGGTTCGGCCCCAGGGGGCCGCCTGGGGTTCCCGGGGCCTCTGGAAGTCGAGCCGGGTCGAAAAACTGCGATCGAGGACGTGGTCATCTGTCGAACTTCGATTCTCGATCTTCAGGGATCGGGGAGATTTTCCGCGTTTTCGGCCTCCGGGGGCGGTTTTCGGGTCACGGGGTTTCTGCAGATCGATCTGGGGTAAGCAACTGCGTCGGGAGGGACCCCGAGAGAGATCCGGGAATTTATTTCGAGCGGATTTCGGCCGAAGTCGTCGTCGCCATCGCTGTCGCCGACGCCGTTCGTCGTCGTCGTCGTCGTCGTCGGCGGCGGCGTCGTCGTCGTCGTCGTCGGCGTCGGCGTAGCCGGCTCCGCCGCCGCTGCCATCCTCGGCTTCGGCGCTGCTGCGGTCGTCGTCGTCGTCGCCGTCAGCGTGGACGTCGTCGTCGTCGCTGCCGCCGCCGCCCTGTTATCCCTTTCCGTCTTCCGTCGGTCTGATTCCCCTTAGTCTTTTTTTGTTGGTTCAGTCCCTTCTTCATAGTTTTAGGTTGCTCCAGTCTCTCGTATGTCTCTTTCGCCCTTGTGCAGCCTTCGAGTTCGTTGTCTTCGGTTCACTTCCTTTCAGTTTCTTATAGTCCCTCTGAGTCTCTTTTAGTCCCTGTAGTCCCTTTTAGTTCCTTGTAGTCCCTTTGAATCCCTTTCCGCTCCTTCAGTATGATTGTAGCCTTTCAGTTTCTTTCGTGCCTTGTAGTCCCTTTTGGTTCCTCTTCTTCTTTTGTAGTTTTATTGACTCCCTTGTAGTCCCTTTAGTCCCTTTTAGTGCCGTTCAGTTTCCTTCTGTCTTTTCAGAAGGGTTGTAGCCTTCAAGCTCATTTCCATCCCTGTAGTGCCTCTCACTCCCTTGTAGTCCCTTTTCGTTCCTTGTAGTCTTTTGTAGTTCGTTCAGTCCCTTTTAGTCGCTTCTAGTCCCTCTCCATCCCTTACCGTCCCTTCAGTATAATGGTAGCCTTTTGGCTCCTTTGAGGCCTTCGGTGTCTTTTTGTCCCTTTTACTTTCTTGTTAGTCCCTTTTAGTTCCTTTTGGTTCGCTTCGTCCCTTTAGTCTTTCTTAGTCCCTTGTAGTCCCTTTCAGTCTCCTTCCGTCTCTTCAGTACGATTGTCGCCTTTTAGCTCCTTTCAGTCTCTTTCGTACCATGTACTCCCTTTTGGTCCCTCTTAGTCCCTTTGAGTTTCTTGTTATCCCTTTAGTCTCTTTTCGTACCTTTGAGTCCCTTTCCGTCCCTTCAGTAGGATTGTAGCCTTTAAGCTCCTTTCAAGTCCTGTAGTGCCTGTTTGTCCCCTTTAGTCCCTTTTAGTATTTTGTAGTCCATTTAGTCCCTTTTTGTCGCTTTTCGTCTTTTGCAGTCCCTTTCCGTCCGTTCAGTATAATGGTAGCGTTTTAGCTCCTTTGACCCCCTCCGGTGTCTTTTTGTCTCTTTTACTTTAGTTTTTACTCTCTTTTAGTTCCCTTTGGTTCTATCAGTCCCTTTGGTCTCTCTTAGTCCCTTTTAGTCCCTTTCAGTTCCCCTCCGTCTCTTCAGTACGATTGTCGCCTTTTAGCTGCTTTCAGTCTCTTTCGTGCCATGTGCTCCCTTTTGGTCTCTCTTAGTCCCTTGTAGTCCCTTTGAGTCCCTTTTAGTCCCTTTTAGTCTCTTTACTCCCTTTTAGTCCCTTTTAGTCCCTTTTAGTCCCTTTAGTCCCTTTTAGTTCCTTTAGTCCCTTGAGACTCTTTTAGTCCCTTTCAGTCCTTTCCGTCCCTTCTGTACGATTGCAGCCTTTAAGCTCTTCAGTCCCTTTGAGTCCCTTTTAGTCCCTTTAGTCCCTTGAGACTCTTTTAGTCCCTTTCAGTCCTTTCCGTCCCTTCTGTACGATTGCAGCCTTTAAGCTCTTCAGTCCCTTTGAGTCCCTTTTAGTCCCTTTTAGTCTCTTGAGACCCTCTTAGCTCTTTCAGTCCTTTCCGTCCCTTCTGTACGATTGCAGCCTTTAAGCTCTTCAGTCCCTTTGAGTCCCTTTTAGTCCCTTTTAGTTTCTGTCAGTCCTTTTAGTCTCTTCGAGTTCCCAGTGGAATTCCCTCCCATGGGAGTCGCTCCGGCGAGTTCTTATCCGAGCAGGGGTCTCTGTGGACCTCCTGCGCACTCAGAGCAACGACGCTTGTGCTGCACCGCACGGAGGGTAACCACAGGGAAGGGGGGAGGAGAAGAGTTCGAAGGAGGAGGGAAGGAGGAGAGAGGATGGCTTTGCTCATGTGCGGTGTTTCGGTCGCCTCGGCAAGCGAGGATGAACGAGAGGGCGAGAGCCCAGGAGGCAGGAAGAGGTAAGAGGAGTAGGAGAGGGTATGAGGGACTAGGGAAAGGCACGATGAGTAAGGATGGGGCGGCAGGAGGCGGAAGGTATCAGGCGTTCGGGAAGCAGGGTTCTTTCTCATTCGTAGGTGCATTGAGGCTCTGATTATTTATCTTGCGCACGCTGGTATCACGGCAATGGGGCGCAGACGGTGTCCTTTTTGCCCGGGCTGGGGGCCCGACAAGTGTCGTTGCGACGACAAGTCCCGCTGACAGACTGGCCCGGGACGCCCTAAGAAGGCGATGTCGCTGGCGGCGCCTCCAAAGGCGTCGAAGGCGGCGGCGCTGGCGGCGCCTCCTCCGGCGGCGGCGCCAGCGGCGCCTCGGAAGGCTTCCCCGGCTGTTCGCAGCAGCAGCAGCAGCAGCGCCGGCTCCACCGGCACCGGCAGCACCACGAGCGGCGCGGCCGAAGCGGCAGCAGCAAAGGCCGCAGCGCCAGCGGCAGGAGCACCAGCGGCAGCGCCGGCTGCAGCAGCACCGCCAGCCGCCGAAAGCGTGGGCGGTTCCGTTTGTCGGAGCAGCGCCCACGGAGCAGCAGCAACTCGAGGTGGAGAACGCTTTCCTGCGGGGGTTGGCGGCTCCCCCGCACGCGGAGCTCTCCCAGGAGGGTTGGGCCGCGTGGCACGCGGCCCACAAGGAGGCTTGGCTGACAGTGCTGAAAGGCGCGCGGGGGAGAGAATGCTTAGAGTAGACGCCGGCGGCGTTTCAGGCAAACGCGCCAGTGAACGCGCAATCGTGACAAAATATGATGTGGTCCCTGGGCGTTTTGGCTTCCAACACCTGCTGGAATCTGTTGGTTCCGCGATTATTGGGGCGTCTGCTTTGTTCGCGGCCGGCGTCTCGTGGCTTTCGAATCCCCCGCGCAAGGTTGCAAGCGCCTCTGCGAGCACCACCTGGAGAACGCGAAGAGGCGCCACGACCAGGCGGCAGAGCTCCAGCAGCAGCGGGAGAACAGCGCCCTGAAGAGAGCGGCGTCAGCGGAACGTCGAGAACGGGAGAGCAAGGAGCCGCGGGGGCAATAGCGCGGGCTCGTCCAAGTTATTCTGTTTTGTCGGGTCTGCGTCTCCCGTCCGCAGCTCCGCGCGCATCGTGGCCACGAAGGGAGCTCCACCGACGGCGGTGCGGGCAACTGCGGTGCGCGGGCACCGACGTTTCGCGCCCTGGTTCGTACTGTACGCGCTGGAGGTGTCTTCGCGCTGGAGGAGAGAGAAGTGCTCGATTCCCTAAGGAGAAGGCCCAGTACGAGCTGGGGCGTGTGAACGGCGTGCTCGAGGCCGAGCGAGCCGAGGCCCAGCGCCGCATTGCGGCAGCTGCTGCGCGCCGCGCGGACCAGGCCACGGGCAGGGGCAAGGGCGTGGCAGGGAAGGGCGCTTGCACGCTGGACACCGGCGCGAGCAGCAGCGACTACGGCACGGGGAAGAATGACGCCGCGAAGGGCGTTGCAAACGGCAAGGGGGCGACCGACGCCGTGAAGGGCAAGGGGAAGAACGACTCCGCGAAGGGCGAAGGCGAGGGCAAGGGCGCAACGGGGAAGGACGAGAACGCCAACAACCCAGGGAAGGGGGAGAAGGGCCAGGGCGAGAAGAAGGGCATTTGAGCGGCCACGTAAAGACGCCGGCAGTGCTGAGGCGGGGGGGGGAGGAGGAGGAGGAAGACGAGGAGGAGGAGAAGGAGAAGGAGGGAGAGCATGAGGAGGCGGAGGGAAGGAGGAAGAGCAGCATGGGCAGGAGAGGGAGAAAAAGCAGGAGGAGGAGGAGGAGGAACGACAAAAAGGTGGAGGAGGGGGAGGAAAAGGATATGGAGGAGGAGGAGGAGGAGGAGGAGGGGGAGGAGGAGGAGGGGAGGCGTCGTAACGCGGAATCCGATGGAGCTGTTGGATATGTCGTGGTTTCGGGCTAGGGCCGCTCGCCTGCGCGGGCGGGGCCCGAGCATGTCAGTTGAGTTGTTTAATCGATTCGCTCACTCCGCCGGCCTTTTTCGCATCTCTGTGGCTCTCGGGGGCCCTGGGGGGCCGTTTTGGGGGCTCTTGGAAGCATCCCGGGAGTTTCTTGGGAGCCTCTTCGGGCTGTATTGGAGCCTCTTGGGGGTTTCTCGGGGCTTCTTGGGGGCTTTTGGGAGCCTCCTGGGGTTCTTTTGGGGCCGGGAGCTCGAAACCTCCGTTCGGGTTCCTTCTTTGGGCCTTCCTTGGGGCTGTCCTAGGGGCTCTTCGGCTGACATGGAGGCCAGGAGGAGGAGGAGGAGGACGAGGAGGAGGAGGCGGAGGGAGGAAGAGAAGGAGGAGGAGGAGGAGGAGGAGAAGAAGGGAGAGCATGAAGAGGAGGAGGGGGAGAGGAAGAGCAGCGTGTGGAGGAGAGGGGGTAAAAACAGGAGGAGGAGGAGGGGGAGGAGGAGGAGGAGGAGGAGGAGGAGGAGGAGGAGGAGGAGGAGGAGAAGGAGGAGGGGGGGGAGAAAGAGGAGGGGTGGCGTCGTCACGCGCAATCCTAGAGAAATGTTGGATACGACTGGCGGTTTCCGGCCAGGGTTGCTCGCCTGCCCGGGCGGGACCAGACCTTGGAACTTGAGTTATCGAATCGTTTCGCTCACTCCGCTGGCCCATTTCGCATCTCGGTGGCTCTCGGGGGCTCGGGGGGCCAGTTTTGGGGCCCATAGGAGGCCTCCCAAAGGCTGCTTGGGAGTCTTTCGGGGCTTTATTGTGGCTTCTTGGAGGTCTCTCGGGGCCTCGCGGGGGCTTCTGGGAGCCTTCTGGGCGCCTTTTGGGGCCGAGAGCTGGAAACGTCCGTTCGGGTTTCTTCTTTGGGCTCTCCTTCGGGCTATCCTAGGGCCTCGTGGGCCGTCATGGAGGCCTTTTGGGCCGTCTTGGGGCCTTCGTGGGTTATTTTTGGGGCCCTCTTGGAAAACTCTCGGGCCGTTTTGGGGCGGGTTTGGGGGCCTCTCGGGCCGTCTTGGCGCGTCGGGGAGTTGAAAAGGCGAGAACGCCCAAATCCTGTTACAAACAATTGGAAATACATCATGTTTGCCTCTCGGGGCCCTCAGGGGAGGCTTCTTGGAGGCCTTTTGGGGCGTACAGCGGGCATCTTGGGTTGTCTTGAGGCTATCTTGGGCCGTTGTGAAGCGTTCTTAGCCTCAGGTTGTGGCGCCTGCAACTTATCTGGCGCCTGCTTGGGCCGCTCCTGGAGCGTTCCGAAGGCTCCCAGGGCCGCGCCCAGGATTTTGGCATCTTGTAAAGCCTGGTGGGTTAGATTGTATGTTACCCTATGGCTTGACGTGTTGATGCCAATGAATGTGCCAACCATGGGGTGCAGTGTCGGAGACTGGCTCCACAATCTCCGACCACATGGGAAAAACCTCATGGTGAATGCCTGCGCTGAAAGAAGTGCATGTTCAGTCATGGCTTGAGGCAGCGGTTGATCGGCTGTGCACACTGAGAGTTGCGATGCGTCTCCGGCAGGACCTTGCCGGGAGTTGCCCGGGGTACTTTTCGCCTGGAGACCCCCAGGAGCCGCCCCGCGCGTGCGAAATAGAAACACGGTTAAGATGTTACTGGAGGTCTTAGCACGCCTCTGGCCCGTTGGGCCGGCGAATTGGGCAAGCGGATCGCAACCGAGAATTTGTAGCCTCCGGCGGAGATCCCAGCGCCGAGGCTCGTTTGAATGCGGATCGCAATGAAGAAGTTGTAAAAACATTTGGTATTGGGTGGTAGGAGGGCCGCATTTTTTCAATACCTCGCCACGGTGATCGGGTGCTTGTTGGTTGACTTTATGTGTGTGTACGTCTTTATGCCTGTCTGTCAGTGTGTCTGGCTGTCTCCATGCGTGTGTTTGTTTGGCTCGACGGCACTCTGTCTGGCTGTCTCTATGCGTGCGTTTGTTTGTCTCGAAGGCACCATTTGGGCTGAAGTGTCGTACGCCCGTCCGCCGAGCCCTAGGAGAAGTGGAAGCGCGCGATGATAGTGGAAACGATCTGGTGGCATTCGGCCAAACTCGCCACCGTGTTTGGGCTGTGGGTCGGAAGCCTTTTTGATGAAACTGTGAGTCTCTTGGGATCCCTGCCACTACGAGAGGGCTCTAGGGGGCATATGGGAGATTCGGAGAGAATGTCAACAGCAAAGAAAACACAATGGAAAATCAATGATTCTGGCTTCCTGGGTCTCTCTTCTGATGCCTCTTGGAGATGTCTTGGTGCGTCTTGGCGGCCTCTTGGGCTGTCTTGGGCGTTTGGGGGCGCTCTTTGGGCGTCTTTGGATTGTCTTGGGCCATCTTTTGGGTTTCTTAGGCAACTTTTGGGCAAGCAAACCGTCCCGGACGCTGATGCGTTTTCTCCCAGCCGCGCTTCGCCCGTCCGCTGGAAGAGAAATTATATCCATTACAATGGGCATCTCAGTGACACGAAGTTCTGCCTTTGACAGGGGACTCCGAAGGGGCATGGGAAGCGAGGGGCCGCTGAAGGGGATTCGGAAGAGCGACTTCCCGACGCTTTCAGGCTCGAGCGGGTTGTGGACTCCCGCGCTCCGCATCGGTGCCTTCCGGGGGGGCCTGCATCCGCATTCCTTTTCCATTCCCTCCGCATGGCAACCCGGGGCGCGCACGTTGACGAGGCGCTTCCGCCGGCAGCGCCCGATCGCTTACGTACTGGTGCAGTGCAGGGGGACGCGCTGCGGGCAATGCGGCACCGACGGCATCGTACCGCCCTCCGCGCTCCCGAATCGCCGGCCCCGCCACCCATGGACAGGCCACGAGGTGGACATGAGGCGACTGCGTGATCGCCTGCAGGCGTCAGTGGCCACGCGCTCCAGCGGCACTCAGACCGTGGATGTCGCAGTGTTAGTGTGTCCGCGGCGCTTTTGCCGTCACTACCCCATGCATGTGGCTCGTGCCCGCACAGGGCGGTCGGGAGCGTTGGCTGCACACTGTACCAGCGGACTTGGACTATTGCTTTGTCTCGGCGGAGTTCGGCGTCGAGGTGTCCCTCTTGCGGCGGTTCGAGGCTCTCTGGGTGGCCGACGGAACCAGGTTCGAGAACTTCGCGGCGGCCTATGGGACATTCTTCGGGTGCCCGCGCACTGCGTTCCAGAAGAAGGACTTCCTGCACGCATACGTTCTCTGGAGCTCTCTATGCTGGACGGCGGAGGGAATTTTGCAGGAAAATCCCATGTGGCTGGATGCAGGTGCTGCTGGCGCAGCAGGAGGAGGACACGTGTGGGCCAGCGTTCCGTACTTCGACTGCCGCATCGGCAACCAGGGCGCTGACATCGAGGAGTTCTTGGGCCCGTTGCGGAAGTACTGGTACCCCGCCTTCAACGACCAGTGGGTGGCCAGGCATTCCGAGTATTGCACGTCCGACTGCACCAAGGTGATGCTGCTCGATGGGAGCGCCAAGAATTACCGAACCGGTTGCCCTGCGGAGATTGCTCCCCTCGATTACCACGGCGTGACGGTGCGGAGGATGTGCGGCAGGCCAGTGCAAGGCCCGTCCGGCTGCGCTGTTCACGGCCATGTGCCGCGCCCTCCGCCGCGCCAGTCTGGCGGCGGTCGCCGGGGCCAGCGGGAGTGTGCTACACTGAAAGAGCGGCATCATCCGACGGCTTCCAACCGGAGCTTTGGGTGCCTGTCCAGTGCTTTCCGATGCCGCACGTTCGGCCCTTTCTACGAGCTCGCTTACGCGGAGAGCTGCTCGCACGCGTACATGGCGGAGAACGAACTCAAGTCCCTCAACCCGGATTTCGCCATCAGCATCTACGACGACGGCTGCCACATGCGAGATTTCTGGCTGACCCGCCCGTCTCAGGTACACCCAGGGTGGATGCCCCGCCACTTCATTCCTCGCAGTCATTTGCGTGGCCACGTCCGTCTCTTTTGCCAGGAATATCTGTGCCCAGATTCTTGCTCGGACCTCTACAAGTACATGCTCAGGGATGTGCAGCTCTCAGCCCAAGACGCCGCCGCTCTGGGAGCCGCCCTTGATAGGAACGGCTGCCTCCGCAGAGGCATCACGGTCGGCGGCGTTGACTTGCCCAGGAACGCGACGTTGCAGGCAGCGGGGGGCAAGCGCATGGACGCTCGCTGCCATCTCATCACAGCATTGAAGGAGGATCCCCTCCCTGTCTGGACCGCGTGGCAGCAAGGGGACGCACGCGTGGTGCTCTCCGTGAACACGAACGCGCAGCGGACTGCGCTCTTGGCTCGCTTCGACCCGCTGCTGCGGCTGAAAGGCCCGCACCCAGTCCGACTTCGAGATGCCGAGGGGCAGGCCGCGTGGGTGCGGAAGGGCGCCGCGCTCGTAGCCGCGGGCGTCTTTCGCAGGGACGGGCGTGAGGCTGTGCGCCAGGCCTTGACCTCGCATGAGGCCGTGAGCGGCGTGACCGTGGTGAAGACGTCCAACACTGAGGCTGTGGAGGAGAACTGGCGCTTCATCAACAGGCACAAGGCGACGCTGCGGCACGCGGGCGCAGAGATGTACTTCTATCTTCTGCACCGCATTGCCCACCTCCTCAACGTCCGCCGCTGGGCGGATTCCGAGGAATGAGTGGCGGGTCGGCTTTGCGCGCGCAGCGGGGGTGTTGCTTAGCGACCGGGCATGCGAGGTGCCCGCTCTTATTGTTTAGTTGAATACACTTGCCTAAAATATTTCGCATGGATTCGAGCTGCCTCAGCGCCGCGCTGGTGCCCGTGCCAGAGTGCCTCGGGGGGGGATCCGACGATGAGAAATTCTTGTCGGGCTCAGGGGCCTCATGGCTGGTCACCTGGGTTCGGGCGTGGTCGAGGTGTTTCGCAAGCTCCCCCGATGTGGCAGGAGGTGAGGGCTGGGGGGTGCCCGCCAGCGCGGCTGTTTCATTTCCAGGAGGATCGGTGGGCCGATCTGGGAGCAATCGCGTCACCGTAGCTTTCTGGCCTCCAGCTGGCAGGTGCTGACTTCACCGATTCCGCGCCCCGCGCTCGTCAGCAGAATTTCTGTTGTCCCTGCGGTTCTAGGGCCATGTCGACCGCTAAGAAACAGGTGATAAACAGGCACCTCGAGGCCGCCGTGAGATCCTTTCGGGCTGCATGGAACGACGACTCTATTCTGGGGGATGCGAAGGCTTACGTGTACAGCGTCGCCGTCCCCTACGTGATGCACCCGGCGGTGGCGCTCATGGGCTTGTACAACCTCGGGTTCCTTGCCGCGAACGGCATCAAGGCGGGCGCGAGGTCGTCGGGGGCGAAGGTGACCAACTTCGGGTCCTTCTTCTACCACGGGAAGAAGACGGGGAAGTCCAATTACACGGACTCTGTCTTCCAGCACGGGGAGGAGTTCGAAGTGGACGTCAACGACGCGGCATGCAGGCTGATCCACAACCCGCCTGCTCAGGCGGACGGCGTGCCTTCGGACCCCCCCACCACCACGAACATCATATTCAAGAACGTGGGGCCCGAAGAGATGATGGCTCAAGCAGACCCGAATAAGTTTGGGCGCGGGTGGTGGTCCGCCATCTGGGCAGAGGCGGAGTTCGGGAGCCACTGCGAGCAAGTGAATCTTCTCGGCTCGGGCGGCGCCCAGAAAAAGTACGAGAACCAGGCGGGGTACAACGACCTATTCGACGACGGCATGGCCTCGAAGCTCTACCGCGACGCGTCGAAGAACTACGGGAAGGACGTGTTCGCTAACTGGAAGCGCCGGGCGCCTCGTGCATTGTCCAAGCGGCCGTTTCGCATTCTGACCCCCCCCCTCCCCCCCCTCCCATGCGGCCACGCGCGCGGGGGCTGAGCGGATCAGCCGCGGGGGCATTGCAGGGCGGCGCCCGGTGAGGTTCTCCAACGGCAAGAAGTTCGCACCATGGGGTTCTACCACACTGGGCGCATGAACTCCCATGACGCGTACAAGCTCCTCTGCGAGGCCGAAGGACACCATTCCATGGCGTTGCTGGACCGGTATTGCGCCATGCCGCTGATTCCGGAGAATCCGTACGCGGACCCCCCGGGCGGTTTCGATCCCCCGGAGGTTGTCAAGAAGGCAGACGGGGAGTTGCAGCGCGACGCGCACGGATTGTGGCGCAGGGACAAGCTGCCTGCCCCGAGGAAGGAAGTGCTTGACGGCATGAGGGCGGTCAAGGATTTCGTGGAGAGCAACCCCAACGCTGTGGCGCGCTTCACGCCCAAAGGTGCAGCTCTGTATCGCCTGGTGGACAGCGTTAACTGGAGCGCGGCCGACCGTCTTCAGTACGTGGATGAGGACAAAGCCGCCCGGCTTCGCCAGCTGCAGCGCTTCCTCTACGACTTCGCCATTGCCCAGCTGCTGCTTGAAGTCCAGAAGGCTGCCTCCGGTCCCGCGGGCCCAGCGGGCGACGCAGCTGACGCTGGCGCGGCGGCCGCTCCGGGCGCGGTTGCCACTCGCCCCACGGTGAAGGACGCGTTCGTCGACGAGCAGCACGTCCAGCGTGCAGTTTGCCACTTGGCTGCGATCTGGGAGGGCCGCGAGTCCTTCGTGAACCCGCGCCGCACCATGTATTTGGAAGAGAACGTGCGGCGCGGCACGTTGGCCGAGCAGCGAGAGGCGGCGGCGCGGGCCGCGGCGGATGAGGGCGCCGATGACGTGGAGGCCGAAGGCGTCGCGGGCGCCGAGAGCGGTCTCGAGTTGCCGGCGGGGTGGTCGCAGAATGTGTGGAACGGCACTCCGTATTATTACCCCGACGCCGACGAGCGCGCGTGGCAGTATGAGCACCCGTCCACCGTGCCGACCCCGCCTGTGCCGCGGATCCCGCAGGGCGTCGACGAGTACGTCTTTGTGGGGATAATTGATGCGGGCTTGAAGTCTCGCATGATCGCCGGAGTTGACGACGCGGAGGTTACGTGGGGCGGCGGCGACCTGATCGCGGCCGCCTGCAAGAACACGCTCCTGTGGAAATGCTCCACGGCAGAGAACCGCATCACCGGCAACATGGTTTCCGCCGCCATCCGCGCGAGTCAGGTCGCTTGGCCGTCGTTGTCCTGGTGGAAGTCCGTCGTGGTCGAGGGCGAGCTCTTGCGCGCGGGGCTGGGCCGGAAGTCTGACCACAATGCCGGCGGGGGGTTCTGAGAGAAGCCCAAAGTCCCGATTGATGAAGAAGAACTCACTGCCTTCGTGGACCAGTTGGCGCAATGGGGAGTTGCCCTAGAGCATTACGAGCGTGCTTGGGTCACCGGCGCGGCTGCTTCCGGCGCGGCGCCCGCGCGCAGGCCGGCGCGCGCGCCTGCGCGCGCGGCGGCGCCAGGTGGCCGTGCGAGTGATTCGCCTGACCCGGGGGCGCGGCCGACCGCGCGCAGCAGCCCGTCGTCCAACGCGCGCAAGAAGCGACGCGGACCGGCGGGTGCTGCGCGCCCGAATGCTGCCCCGGCGCCGCGCGCGCTGGCGTCGGACTTCCGTGGGCCGACGTAGGCGCGCAGCAGATGCGCCATGCGGTGTGAGACGGGCGAGCGGAGCGCCGAGGGCGCGGCGAGAGAGGATTATGGGGAGGCAGGGCCAGGGCCACGGCCACGAGGAAGGTGCGGGAAGCTTGCTCGCTCCGCTGCCTCAGGAGGGGTGTTTTTTTCATCGCGCCAGCACGCGCTCGCTTTAGTGGCGCCTCGAAGGAGAGGGGTGTGTTCTGCACTCGCAGTGAGGATATGCTTGATTGGTGAGGTTGGAAGTAATTTGGAGGGGTTGCGGTTCCGCTGCGACGTCGGATATTCATTATTAGAAGTTTTATGTGTGTGGGCTGAGACCAACCACTTCATCTGGCTTCCCACATCATGTGTACACTAGCTCAGGACTCGTAGTGGGCATATGCTGACTTGTGATGTTGTAAAGGTGATGAGAGGGGTTGTACATTGCAATTGTTTTTGAGGGGGTGGAGGTTCTGCTTCGACGTCGGACATTCATTTTCAGGTTTTCTAGGTGGATGGGCCGAGACCAACCTACTTCGTCTGCCTTCCTACTTCATGTGTACATTAGCTTCTAGTTCAGCAGTCGCAGTGAGCATATGTCTGAATTGTTGATTGTTGAGGCGCTCAGAGGGACTATACATTGCAATCGTTTCGGAAGGGTGGAGGCTCCGGCACGCTGCGTCGTCGGATATTCACGACGAGTTCTCGGGTGCCACCCACGCTCTACAGGCCGCCTGTATTCCAATATTCCAATGTATGTTCAGAAGAGTGAACCTCGAGAGGGCATTAAATGCTAGTTGATGCGCGTGCCATTCTGTTGTAAGTGTCAGGGGCTACATGCCTATGTTTTTCCGGGGATTCGCACAGTCGGCGTCTTCGTGCTGTAGTGGCATGGCGATTCCGTAACCATGATGGCTTTGGCTGTGCTTCTGGATGTGCTGCTTCCCCTTGCAGGGCGGTTCGCACGTCGTGGGGTTTCGTTCTCGCTGCGCCGCTCGTCGCCATGGCGCGACTTTGGCCTACTAGTACGACCGGCGGAGGGGCCCCCCGCTCGAGACCTGCTCGAAAGTCCTCCCCGGCGGGGCTACCAGTAGGGACGAAGTAGCCCTACTAGTACGGGCCCCGGGGGGCTGGCGGGGGCGTACTAGTAGAGCTACTTTGGCCTACTAGTACGACCGGCGGAGAGGCCCCCCGCTCGAGACATCCTCGAAAGTCCGCCCCGCCGGGGCTATTAGTAGGGCTACTTTGGCGTACTAGTACGGGCCCCGGGGGGCTGGCGGGGGCGTACTAGTAGGGCTACTTTGGCCTACTAGTACGACCGGCGGAGAGGCTACCCGCTCGAGACATCCTCGAATGTCCGCCCCGGCGGGGCTCTAGTACGACCGGCGGAGAGGCGCCCCGCTCGAGACATCCTCGAATGTCCGCCCCGGCGGGGCTACTAGTAGGGCTACTCTGGCGTACTCGTACGGCCCAGGAGAGCTGGCGGGGGCGTACTAGTAGGGCTACTTTGGCCTACCAGTACGACCGGCGGAGAGGCGCCCCGCTCGAGACATCCTCGAATCTCCGCCCCGGCAGGGCTACTAGTAGGGCTACTTTGGCCTACTAGTACGGCTCCGGGGGACCGGCGGGGGCGTACTAGTAGGGCTACTTTGGCCTACTAGTACGACCGGCGGAGAGGCCCCCCGCTCGAGACATCCTCGAAAGTCCGCCCCGGCGGGGCTACTAGTCGGGCTACTTTGGTCTACTAGTACGGCCCCGAGGAGCTGGCGGCGGGGTACTAGTAGGGCTACTTTGGCCTACTAGTACGTCCGGCGGAGAGGCCCCCCGCTCGAGACATGCTCGAAAGTCCGCCCCGGCGAGGGCTACTAGAAGGGCTACTTTGGCCTACTAGTACGGCCCCGGGGGGTTGGCGGGGGCGTACTAGTAGAGCTACTTTGGCCTGCTTAGCCGTACTAGTACAACCCGCGGAGTCGTACTAGTAGGCGTACTTTGGCTCTACGGGTTCGCCTCCCGAGCGCCGCGGGTCGTACTAGTAGGCCTGCTTAGCCGTACTAGTACAAACCGCGGAGTCGTACTAGTAGGCGTACTTTGGCCCTACGGGTTCGCCTCCCGAGCGCCGCGGGTCGTACTAGTAGGCCTGCTTAGCCGTACTAGTACAACCCGCGGAGTCGTACTAGTAGGTGTACTTTGGCCCTACGGGTTCGCCTCCCGAGCGCCGCGGGTAGTACTAGTAGGCGTACTTAGCCGTACTAGTACGACCCGCGGAGTCGTACTAGTAGGCGTACTTCGGCCCTACGGGTTCGCCTCCCGACCGCCGCGGGTAGTACTAGTAGGCGTACTCAGCCGTACTAGTACGACCCGCGGAGTCGTACTAGTAGGCGTACTTCGGCCCTACGGGTTCGCCTCCCGACCGCAGCGGGTCGTACTAGTAGGCGTACTTAGCCGTACTAGTACGACCCGCGGCGTCGTACTAGTAGGCGTACTTCGGCCCTACGAGTACGCCTCCCGACCGCAGCGGGTCGTGCTAGTAGGCGTACTTAGCCGTACTATTACGACCCGCGGAGTCGTACTAGTAGGCGTACTTCGGCCCTACGAGTACGTTCCCGACCGCAGCGGGTCGTACTAGTAGGCGTACTTAGCCGTAGTAGTACGACCCGCCGGGGCGTACTAGTAGGCGTACTTCGGCCCTACGAGTACGCCTCCCGACCGCAGCGGGTCGTACTAGTAGGCGTACTTAGCCGTACTAGTACGACCCGCCGGGTCGTACTAGTAGGCGTACTTCGGCCCTACGAGTACGCCTCCCGACCGCAGCGGGTCGTACTAATAGGCGTACTTAGCCGTACTAGTACGACCGCCGGGGCGTACTAGTAGGCGTACTTCGGCCCTACGAGTACGCTCCCGACCGCAGCGGGTCGTACTAATAGGCGTACTTAGCCGTACTAGTACGACCCGCTGGGGCGTACTAGTAGGCGTACTTCGGCGTACTAGTACGACTCGCCGGGGCGTACTAGTAGGCGTACTTCGGCCCTACGAGTACGCCTCCCGACCGCAGCGGGTCGTACTAGTAGGCGTACTTAGCCGTACTAGTACGACCCGCCGGGTCGTACTAGTAGGCGTACTTCGGCCCTACGAGTACGCCTCCCGACCGCAGCGGGTCGTACTAATAGGCGTACTTAGCCGTACTAGTACGACCTGCCGGGGCGTACTAGTAGGCGTACTTCGGCGTACTAGTACGACTCGCCGGGTCGTACTAGTAGGCGTACTTCGGCGTACTAGTACGGCCAACCGGGAAAACCAAGCACTCTCTCCCAACAGTGATATCGTGTATGATGACATCGTGCTACATGCTCCTCTCGCTCTCCTCCTCCCACTGCACCGCCGCCCGTGGTCAGCCTTATTGCGGCAGAGGACAGCGAGGCCGTGGTTGCGATGTCCCACAAGGGACGGACACCATCACGTCGTCATCTACATCGTACACATCGTGTCAAGTTGGATTCGATTACGGAAACATGCCAACAGGAACGCATCCAACTAACATATGTGCGAACAAAAGAACAGGTAGCCGGTATGATGACAAAACACTTAGAGCCTAAGAAGGCTCAACTTTGGCAGTAATTGCATGCGTTGCCCTTCTTTTTTCCTGCTGTTATGAAGACCGCCGAGAAGCTGGAGATCGCCATGGCCGCCCCTTCCGCCAGGGGCCCTCTGGCCAACAGTATTTCTACCACCGCAGTCATTCGCGCACGTGTGTTTCTTGCTCGTTGCGTGCGTGATTCGCCTCCATTCCGCAGCCATTTGCAGCCTCCAACGCGACCGCGCTCACCGCCTTCCCTCACTCCTGAGGACAGAGGTTACCCAGCCGACAACAATCGGCCAACGATGACGATGCCTCCGATCAAGTTGCACGGGATGCAGGTTGGAGGTCTCGCTCCAGCGTCTGCAACATCCGCGACGTCCTGCTTTCGAGCCCCACATCGATTGTCGCCGCCGTGTCACTGGGGGGATGAGCCGCGACTTTGAGACAGAGAGCCGCCCGGATGGGGGCGGGTCTTACTGGCTCCGCTCCAGTGAGCAGGGCTAAATCACTTCGGCGTCTCAGGTGGTGCACGAGACTGAGAACGTGCTCGCCGGAGATAACTCCCCGAGCCCTACTCCTGCCACGGCGACGCCGTGGATGGCCTTTTTCTTCGTCTGGACCACTGTCTTGGGGCTCTACCTCAAGGACCCGTGGATCGACGCCGCGGCCCGTCAGTGCCCGGACTTCCCGTGGTCCAACCCGCGCGCCGCTGACGCCGATGCCCCCGAATGTCCACCTAAGGATGTTTGCGCGCGGTATGTGGGCGGCATGTAGAAGGTCCTACGGATGCCATGGGATAAGGTTGGAAGCGCGGTGCTGGGCGGCTCGGCCGCTGCGACCACCGACGATGCCCTTCGGTTGTGCGAGTCCCCAGGCCATCCAGGTCCCATGCCGCTGTTTGTCCGCGATCATGGACTCACGGCGTGCAATTTCTCGACGCAGGATCGCGCGCGCATCAAGCTGCCAACAGAACAGCCTGCGGCTCCGCGTGCGTCCGACATGGCGGGGCACGTCGGCAAGATTGCCGAGTCGCTGCAGCGCACTTGCTGTCGCGTCTTTCAGGTGCAAACCGCGTGGCGGGACTACGAAGTCAAGGCATCTTCATGGATCGCATCCCGTGGAGGTTTTAGCGGCGATATTTGTGATCCTGTGCCGGTGGCAACATTCGCAGAGGACAACATCACAATGGAGAATGCGTGTGAGTTGAACACTGGCGACCCGACATGGAAGCCCTGGATACTGAACGAATGCCACCCAGCAGACATTCCTGACGATGGAAATGCTGGTGGATTTGGTCGGCTACTGCCACGCGCTGGTCTGCCTTCGCGGAGTGTCGGTACTTTCTGTGCATGATGAGTGAGCACGGTTGGGGACCAGTGATGAAGCAAGATTTCGGCCTTGCCGTCATTCATGCACTTGGCCCCGACGGCCATGCGTTCAAATTGGTCAACATGTACAGCGACTCGAGTTGCCTCATGGCATTAAAACTGGATCGCAAAAAAAGACACAAACACCATGTGCTGGCATCGACGAGATGAACGCTGCCATTTTACGGCGGCAGATTGCCAGCGCATCCAACCCCGCGCTCGTACCTCTCGTCTGCCCCTGGATGCGTGATTTCCAGTATGAAGCGGGTGCTACACTGGAAGACTTCAGCACCTGGGTGCGAGATGACATCCTCCTTTGGGGTTCGTCGCGTAACAATTTCAAACGTTACTGGCTGGAGAACGACGCGCCAATTGGTTGTGACCTGCCGTTGTTGCCTGAGGCCGATGGCAGCGCCCGCGCTCTGGAACCAGAGGCCGCCCGTGAGGCATTCCATGCGAAGATTCGTCGACGCCTCGACGCGATCACGGCCTCCACAGCTCCATGCAATGAGGAGCAACGGAGGATCATTGGGCATATCCGCCATGCTCGGGCGCTCTACATGACTGGTAAGTATGGCGAATACCGTGACCTCAACGAGGTCATTTGGGCGTACTGGGCAGATTGCTTCCCTGCTTACGTCCAGCAACGTCACTACCAGCGTGGCCTTAGCGCGTTCCTATGGTGGAGTGGCAATGACGTCGCTACGGACAAGGACCTGGATGGAACTCGATCCACATCGAGCCCGTGCACCTGTTCCCAACGAGTATGAGCGTAGGTGGTTGGTTTCACCAGTCCCGGTTGTCCCGGTGATCCCTGAGCACGTTAAAGTGGACATCTCTCGATGTATTGAAGTCTTGAATTTTTTCCGCTGCCCCACTGTCATGGGCCCTGGCAGAGCGCATCAGTGGGGACTACCAGAGAGGTTTGACGAGCTCATGGACGAGATGATCCCGATGTTCACAGGCCGTGGTATTTCTGTCTTCCCCGCTGACCAATGGATCAAAACTCAGGACCGCCCGCGTACCAATTCGTGGCACCAGCTGAAGACGGATCACGACCTTGTGCAGTTGACGCAGCAGTTTATGTATGCCGCCACTCTGAGGAATCCGAGTGCGGTACCATTGTCGCTGCCGTCGCAGCCTTTCCCGTTCCGTCACCCGTTGATCCAGCCTGTAAACGACTACCAAGGCCACGCCCAGGCAATGGAGATGCGGGGAGCATTCCGTGTTCGTCTGGAGCAATCCACGCAGTTCCAGCGTGCCAAGGGTTTCGCTGCCCTGGTGGTACAGGCCTCGGGAGAAAAGGGTTTGGCTGCGCGGATGCACAAGACTTTTCAGGCTGTCAAGTCTTATGCTGACGCCTCTCCGGTACTTCCGCCGGAGGCAACTCCTGCAGCTGGGCCATCTCCTGCCGCTCCGATTTCTCAGAGCCAGGTGCCTGTCCTGGCCTCTGCAAGGACGGGTGCGACCACGCCCGAAGATGCTCCTCTTGCGTGCACACAGGCCACCCCTATTGCATATGGCGAAGATTGGGATGGCAAAGTATACTCTCAGAGATAGAAGAGAGGTACTACTCTTCATGCCAGGTCATCTTTAAGCGCCCCAGCGGTATGCTGGATGATTTTCCTCAGACCAGGTATTCCTGGTCTTCACCCGAACGTGGTTTCATTAAGACCACGCGGAACAGGACATACCTGATGCGTCACGCCGCCACGTGGTTGGCATTGCGGCATTTCGTCGACAAGATCAAAGATATCGCCCCGTTCCGTGCCAGTGAAAAATCAGGAGTCCTCGAAGCGGAACGTGATGTCAACGCGAACTACATCGATGACCTCATTCATTGGTTTCGCAATCGGGCGGCGTCTCAGACGGAGGTGCCTCCCGATCCCCCTTCCGTGGCCCCTGGTACCTCTTGTGGTGGCTCCGTGCCTGTACCGCCGCCTCCGCCAACGCATCCCCCACCGCAGGAGGGTGGCGCCATGGCGGGTACAACCCCCAAGCAGCCGCCGCCTGTGCCAGCATGGTCTGCCCCACTGCCATCCATGCCTACTGCGTCGGTGGCAACGCCCGCATTTACAGTGGCGCCACCGCCACCCAGTGTGGCGACACCAGCAGACCGACCTACTCCGCCACCGGTTCCGCCTTCAACTCCAGCACTGGATATTCGCGAGCCGGAGGCGACTCCCGCAGACGCACGCGCGCCTGCGGAGCCCGTGAAATACGCGATCACGGGTGCACACGACTGTTGCGCACGATCGCAACACGAGACTATGGATACGCTGGAGGACAAGGCATCGTTTGGTATCACTCCCAGGGAATGTGCTAAAATGTCCGACCCATTTCCTTGGGTCCCTCCTCCTTTGCGTGGACACGGTCAATGCCAGTCGTGCATGGGAAGCGTGGAGTACCGCGAGAGTCTATATATACTGCGATGACTATGTGATCAAACGTGCTCCCGACCTCCACAACAGTGGTTGCTTTCCAGACTATGCTTGGATTACTCTTTGTAACGTGATGACTAAATAGCTGGGGCCACCTCTCCTTGTTGGTCCGCTTTACCCTGGTCGTACTATGGGGACACCAGGGTACTTCAGTGAGGCTCTTTCGGCTGCCCTCCGCCATGATGTCGGCGGACGCAACGGCTTGAACCAATTTCTGGACCGCCGTATCAATATATGGCAACGCGACTACGTTGATACATGGGCCGTGGCCAATTGTTCCAAAGCCTTCAGCCACATCGTTCCGGAAGTGTTCACTCGAAACGACTACGGTCCCAATAGGTCTACAGTCCAAGCCCGCATGCTTCAGGCAAGCGATCATGGCCAACAGTGGAGGCGTGCACGTGGATGCTGCAGCATCGCTGGTCTGCGTGCCCTACAGCTGCGCGTCGACGACGAGAAGGCCCGCTTCAAGGTATTTGTCCGCCGCCCCGACCCCGACGTTTCGGGTCAGACTTTGCGTGGGATCAGGTGCTGGCCATTCATGTTATTGGCGGACGCACCGCTGTGCACAACAACAGCCGGCCGTGGAACATGGGCTGGAAATATTTGTCGTGTACGGATGTGAAATTCCTGCACCGCGCCTCTACGCGTGGCGCCTGGGACAGCACCCGCAAGATCGGTATCATCCCAGGCTGCGGTGCCGATCGTCAGACACGGCGTGAGGCATTGTACAGTTCGAGTTCTTTTGTCCTTGGAAGTGAACAGAATCCCCGCGCTACGATCCCTGGATGCAAGTTCGAGCACGAAGAAGCAGGTCGACGTGGTCATCGACATGCATGCCGCCACAGTGGCGGGCTGTGAATTCTGGCTTGGTGAACAAGGGGCCATCGCGTGCTCCCAGACTATTCCTCCGATGGCACTCCTGGCCGTCAGAATTGTCAGGGGGCCCCCCTTTACCCAGACATGATCACGACGTGGAAGTATCTGGCTTTGGCCAAACTCCCGGCGTCACGCAGTCAGTGCGAGGTCTGCGAAATTGCGCCGGTGGTGACACTTGCAGCAGAACAGTTGCGGACGCTCATCCCTGCGCCGCGCCCCAAGCCCATGCCTCGGGGCTACGTGACCGAAGCAGATCGCATGCGTTCCTCCTCTTCCTCTGCTGCAGCGGATATTCCCCAGCATCCAGGGCTGGAGCCGGGGCTGAGGCAAGGAGATTCCCAGTTTGATCGAATCCTCATCGGATTGGAGCTGGTGGCAACACCTGCATCGACTCTGACCGGCCTGGACCTCCTGCACACCATCCATTAGTGGAAGATCGTGGAGGATTGCAAGAAAGAGCCAGTATTATGAACCACTTGTGAAGACGCTTCCTCTGGGCACCTGGTATCGTACTTGCTTTGGAGACATCCACGCAGGTGAGTTCATCTACGCACGACCGCTTGGTTCTTCCCGTTGTCGTGCCGTTGATCGCCTGTATCCAGCAAAGAAAGAAGTCGCGCTCACGCTGGAAAAGGGAAGGATCTTCGGACCCATCATAGACGTTGCCCACAGTGGACCATACGTCAGCGTGCAGATCTCTTGCCATAGTCATGGACCGTTCTGGGCGAACATTTGGTACTCATAGATGAATGACGATCAGAACGGTTTCCCATTCGCAGTTCCACTGCGCGCTGAATTGTCTCAATGGTTGTTTGACCACTTCAAGGCATGCGATTGTGACGTACACCTTGGGCGTCATCGTTATCGACGCGTCGGTGGACACACCCGCGCTCCATCATAACGACAGTCGGGGCATCAAGATCGATGAGGCGAAGTTTGTGATGACTGACAATCCAAATCGTCGAAGACCTGCCGTCCATCTTCGCCAGACTCTCGTATGATGCTATGATGAGCATCCGTGCGACTGGCAAGAGTACGCAGGGTATCCCAATGTTGATCACCCCACTGTGCGAGGTGGATCAGATGTGTACGGCAACATACATGGACGCCTACCACTACGACAGTCATCTCGAGATACGGTTCCGTTTCGACCATAATGCGGGCTGGTGCACTATTTATTTCCTGTCAACCCATGGGCCAAGCAGCTGCCTAACTCTTGTTGTGCTGCGTACCGACTGTGACGACGGTATGGGCGACGCCAGCAACCAATATGCACAGGGCCAGGAGCTTCGCCGCAGGGCGGAGAAACTCCTGCAAGAGCATCAGGGCACGGCTTCAGCACACCATGCTCGCGATCAGATCGCGGCTGGGGATCTCTCTGATCCGATGACCGATAAGGGATTGAGTTCTCTGGCTAATGATCTGGCCGCCGATCGCGCTCACCTCGTCCTTAATCATGCTGTCCCTGATCTCGGTCGGAAGTTGAGCGCTGGTGGCAGCGCCCGCGATCGCATTCAGGAGCTCATTGAATACGGTGCGGCTGAATTGCAGACTGCAAAGCGCCATTGTTCTAGCTGTTGCCGCGACCTCCCCAATAGCGACACATGCGAATATGACTTGTGCCGCGTGCGCGCTGAGTCACGGAGACGTGGGGGAACAGGCGCGTTCCATATTCGATTCCTGGCAGACGTGCGCAACTGGATCCGCGAATCAATGGGCGAGGACATCGCCCGCCAGCTCATGCATGCGGACGTCCAGATTCGCATCCAGGGACAGCGTTCTGACATCTCCACTGAGAAGGACTTTCTCCGCAGATAGGCTCATGCAGCCCAGGTCCGACATGCTAAATGGCTGGAGGCAGGTGGGCCGACCTCCAGTCAGCGCCGCATCGGTGGAGAAGAAGACGCTGACATGGAAGGCACTGTCCTCTATCATCCATACCCCGGTCCGCCACCTGGTATCAGGAATATTCGATCTTCCTCCATCGGATGACCGAGGCCAGGATTCTGAAGCAACAGCGTTCGTTCACGTTGGAGGACATGTATGAGGGCATTCGACTACACCATGTCATTGTGCAGTCTGGCTATGCGGGCCGGCGGGCACAGGCTCCCAGAGCGCTCGCTCGCGGCGAACGCCTCGGCCGCGGATTCGTGACTTTCTCAGCTCCCTCTGGGAGAGGACAAGGTCAGATGAATCGGGTCACGCTGAATGAGCTCCGCCAGCAGGTCCCCAAAAGTGCCGCGAAGGGTAACAAGGGTGACTTCTCAGTTGCCACAGTCGACCCCGTTCGCGTCGCCCCTGCTCCTCCGCCTCCGCGCCGCGATGGCCCCGCCGCCGCCTATGCGCCTGGCGGCGCTGGCTGGGCTGGCGCCGCTGGCTGGACAGGTGGCGCTGGCTCCTCGTCGAGCTCGCGCCGCCCCCTCGCGCCACCGAGATGGGCGCCCGACAGCGTCGAAGGGCGCGGCCGCAGCAGGAGTGCCGCGCGCGAGCGCCGCAACATCTACACCTGCTGGCGTCGTGACCTCCAGCGTAACCAGCGCGATGCGTATCGATGCTGGTCGCACTTCCTGTCCCAATGGGCTTATGTCCACGGTGGCGATTGCGAGTATATGGTCATGTGACAACTTCAGGACCATCACCATCAGGTGGTTCAACAACTATGGATATCGTGTTTGGGACGAGCGCTAGCACGAACCGTTTTAGACGTAGATGTTAATTGACATCGTTTTACGGAGTGGTATGCTGCATATTCTTATAGCATTCATTATGACACGAGTTGACATCATTGTGTTCATCATGCGTATGTATTTTGAAACACATGGACAAACGTGCTATTTGATTTGAGATACGTGACTTTACACGGTCTTGCGGTATTTGTTCTGGCTCACGCTATAAACTTCGGCAAACGGGCATGCGCGCACCCAGACAGATCGCCCGCCGGTAATGTTATCCAAGGTCAGCGTCTACGTTTTATCATGGGACGGCGTCCGTGTGCGACCGATGCGTTGCATTCTGCCCATGATCATTTTTTGATGTCGACATCGCTCGTATATGCACTTTTACGTTGCATGCGTTATTTTGTGGCCTGGGGTGCCTCGCATCATGCGTGATATATTGTCAGAGATGAGTTGCCATCACATCTATCCTAGTACTTTTGCACGTGGGCCTGGAGTGCCCTGACAATATTTGGGGCCTGGAGTGCCCCATGAATGAGCCATTTTGCGTTGATCGAGTTGTTTTCACAAGTCCGATCCACTTCACTTTGCGCCTTTTAGCGCGTCGGTGGCAACACCTGCATCGAAGGATGCTGGTGTCACCTTGCTGCTCTCTTTGCCTTGCTCTCCCATCCCTGTCACCTGCGGTGGCGGAGTGTCGTCCAGGAGTGCCGTAGCGTTTTGGGGGGCGCACCCTGGGCCCGCTAAGTCGGGTAGACACTCCTAAGTGCCCCGTGTGGCGGGGTTGGTCCTCTCCCTCACCTTTCCTAGCCAATGCGCCCTCGTTTGGAGGGGCGGTGGATGGAACGGGGTGGTGAGTGGACCTCGCACTTCTGATCCCGACTCCTGCCGTCGTCTCCCGTGGGCCCGAGGCCATCGGGAACTGGCAGGTTTCGGGGCGGTGTGCGTGTGTGTATGTGTGTGTGTGTGTGTTTGTGTGTGTGTGTGTGTGTGTGTGTGCGTGTGAAGTCCGCTCACTTCCCTATTATATCTTCTCGTGCCGCAACTGTATCGGCTCAGGTGTTGGCATAATTCCCGCGGTGCACTGCTCCCTGCGCAGTGCCCTCGAAAAGGAGTCCTCCTCTTCGCCTCTACCTGCGGACCCCGTATAGGAACGGCCTTTCGGCCGTCTCCCTTTGCGCGCGCCAGGAGGCCCCGGAAGTGGAACACGGGCGAAGTGTAGCGGCATGGGTACCCAGACATGCGACGTCCTGATTTTTCCAATACGGGGTCCCTGGAAGTCCCGACCCTTTCCTCGGGACCGGCTTTTCATCCTGAATCATTTTTTGACGGTCCCGAGGCCCGGCGAGGGCTCCCCGAAACCGAAATTGACAAAAAGCTTGCCGCCCATATTTTCTTTAACGACGCGATCGCGTGTGGGTGCCTCTTCCTTCTCCGACGAAGGAGGTCAGCGTGTCGCTGGACGTGCTCGACGCGCCGCCGCGGGCAGGGGGGCCCAGGGTCGCCGCGGCAGCCTCGCCGCGCGGGGCGCCAGGGGGCCGCTCCTCGCGCGGCGTGCCCGAGGCCGGCTGAGCGCCGTGGCCGGACGTGTCGGGGGGCTGCCAGGACAGGCTTGGGCAGGGGATCGGCTGCATAACTCACCACCGACCAAGCCACCCCAACCCAACCCTTAAGGCTTCAGTTTGCCTTCCATTTCCAGTGGGGGGGGGGTCTGGGAACATGGAGAAAACACATGGGACCCGTTCCCCCCCCCACCCGAAATTCGGGACAAATTCGGGCCTTCGGGTTGGGTTGGGGTGCTTTGGTAGGTCGCCAAACATTGATCTGCAGTGGGGACGCGCATCAAGAAACGGACTGCTCTTCGTCAGGGTGCCCTGGGCTTCTTCCGTCCGCGAGCTGCGCGCTGGCCTCCCGTGGCCGTGGAAGGAGCTGCTACGTTCAGGGTGCTCTGGGCCCCCCGCCACTCGCATCTCGCGCCTGCGGGTTTGAGGGTTGGGTTTCTTGCGAGGGTTTCTTGCGGCCGCGCCCGCGCTGCGCTCCCAACATATTTTTCTCGTCGAATCTACGGGAAAATGCGTGGACCCCCCCGTAGATGTACGACACTTTTACGTGTTCGTTACAGATTCGATGGGGAGCATCAAGTCTGGGGTAATCCAATTCTGTAGCCGATCCCCTACTCGAAAGGTGTCCCTGGCCCAAGGTGGGAGACGCAGGAAACGGGGTCGTCTGTGTGCACATTCGCGCGTAAGCTTCCCGCGTAAGGTCGCGCCAACGTGCCCTCGTTTCCAGCCTAGCGCCCCTCGCTGGCGGCCCGCGTAAGCCACCGCGTGAGGTCGCTGTGCCATCTCGCGTAAGACCTTGTCCCCAGCTTTTCGCTATATTTTGGAGCCCAGGGGGAGGAGGGTGAGGAGGGTGAGGAGGGGGAGGAAGGGGAGGGGGGGAGGAGGGGGAGGAGGAGGACGAGGAGGAGGAGGAGGAGGAAGGTGGGAGAGAGGAGGAGGAGGAGGAGGAGGAGGAGAGGAGGAGGAGGCGGAGGAGGAGGAGGAGGAGGCGGAGGAGGAGGGAGGAGGAGGAGGAGGAGGAGGAGGGGGGAGGAGAAGGAGGAGGGGGAGGAGAAGGAGGAGGAGGAGGAGGAGGGGAGGAGGATGAGGAGGAGGGAGGAGGAGGAGGAGGAGGAAGCCCTGGGGCCATTGGGCCCTCATGAGGGGTGCTCCAAGGAGGCCGCCGGGCTCCTCGGGAGCTCCTGGCCCAACTTTGGGCCAGGGACGCTTTCCCTCCCTCCCGCTGTTCCCTCCTTCCCTTCTTCTCCTCCCCTCCCTCCCTTCTCCTCCCTCCTCCTACCTCCTCCCTACCTCCCTCTCCCCCGTCCCCACCCCCCCCCCCCCCCCCCCCCATCCCTTCCTCTCCTCCATCCCTCCTCCCCCCCCTCCTCCCTCCTTCACTCCTCTCCTCCTCCCTCCTCCCTTCTCCTCTAGCAGCACCCGGAGCTGGGCAACGGGCAGGCAGCGGGAATGCACTGGTGTGCATGCCAGAGGGTGGTGGAAGAAACGGTGCCGCATGCACGGCAGGTCGTTGTCGTGCCGGTCGGGGTTGGGTCGGACCCAGAAACGGAAGACAGGTTGAACGCCGCCGACGGATTAAGCTCAGAATGTATTTTCTTCAGTTTTTTTTCTTTTTGTTTTATTTTTTTAGAGATCTTTCTTTTCTTTTTTTTTTTTTTTTTTTTTTTCTTTTTTTTTTTTTTTTCTTCTCTTGTTTTTATGTTTTTTATTTTTTTTTCAGAATCGGCCAATGTGGAACGATCCGGCGATCGAGCAGATGCCGATCGCTCCAGGTTCGACGATCCACGCGGTGTCAGGCACCAGCGCGCAGGTCGCCACGGCACGACCCTGCCGTGCCCCGCTCCTCGCCCCTGGGAGGCAGCAGAGCGGCACACGTGGGCAGAGGGAGTTTCGAAGTTCCTGCGCGGATCTCTCGGGTCGGCGCGGGGCTCCTCCGGCTCCCCGCAGATCCCTTCTGGGCGCGGGCGCCCCGGGGGTATTTGGGAGGAGGAGCCCAGCAACGACCCAAGCACCCCAACGTCCCATACCTCCATGGGTCACGATTGCATGCGCGACGTCTTTTTCTTTCGGTACGTAGTGGGTACATTGCACATCGATCCATCAACACGTGCGCAGTATTAAAGCACATCGCCGACTAACCGCTATCCAGCAGAACGTGCTCGCTTCCATGAGAACAGCAATCGCTTCGATGATGAGGTATTCGCCCACGGATCGACACATCTCGTGCTAATGTCGTTACGGCTTCATCGCTTTCCTTTGCTGCAGCCTGGTCTTGGTTTGTTTAGTCCATGATTTGAGGTCGCATTGTTAAGACCTGGCCATCGCCACCTCCTCTTTTGCATCTACCGCGTCGCGACCTCTGACTTCTTCCATCCAGCTTTCCTCAGCATCGGCGAAGCCAGTGCCCACCTTTTCAATGCCGAGTGCGTCTCTCATCTCTTGAACGCACACCTTGTCAAGGCCGAGCGCGTCTCTCGTCTCTTGAACGCGGAATTGGGATCCTTTGCAGGGGCCTAAACCGCTCTCGCACGTAGGAGATGCACCCGCTCCCCGCTTCTCCCTTCCTCTTCCCCCCCTTTCCCTTTCCTCCCCCTGCCCCTGCCCCTGCCCCTGCCCATTTCCCCCTGGCCTCCCTCATTCCCTTCTCTTTCCCACCGTGAATGCGAAGTCAGACGGTTATCAGGGACAGTAAGACCTCCCCACGCCTAGCGCGCGTATTCTATGGGCACGACAGCACCCTGGGGCCGCCTCGTTGCAAGCGGCGCGCTCAGGCGCTGCGGGGCCCCATGATGTATGTTCTTTCGGCTTCGGCCCTTGCCGCTGACCCTCGGCTGGCTGGCTAAGTAGCTGGTTGGCCGGTTGGTGGGCCAGCTGTTGTGTTGGAGTGCTTGCCAGACGGGATGGGGGAGGAGGAGGAGGAGGAGGAGGAGGAGGAGGAGGAGGAAGAGGAGGAGGAGGAGGAATAATAATAAGAATAGTAATAAGAAGAACAATAACAATACGAATAATAATAATAAGCATACTAATACTAATACTAAGACTAATAATACTAATATTACGAATACTAATAGTAATAATGAGAAGAAGCATACTAACAGTACGAGTAATAACAATAATAAGAAAACTAATGCTACTAAGAATAAGAAGACGAATAATCAGCATAATGATATTACTAAGAATGCGAATACTAATACCCACGAATAATAATACGAATACTACGAACAATACGACGAACAATATGACGAATAAGACGAATACTAAGCATACTAATAATACTACGAATAATAACAATAAGACGAATACGAATAATACTAATAACAATAAGAAAAATACGAAGACTAATGATCATAATAAGAATAATAAGAATACTAATTAGAAGGCGAATACTAATAAGAAACAGAATATTAATATTACTAATAAGAATACTGATAAGCATACTAATGATAACCAGAAGACGAAGGATATGAATACTAATAATAAGACGAACATGAGTACTACTAATAAGATTACGTAATAAGAATAATATCACGACATATAATAATACGAATGAGACAATTAACAATACTACTAATAATAATCATACTAATACTAATAATTTTAATACTAATAATAATAATAATACTAATAATACTAATAATAGTAATAATAGTAGTAATAATAATACTACTAATAATAATAATAGTAATAATAATACGAACAATACTAATAATAGTGATAAAAAGAAGAAGAGGGGGATGAGGAGGAGGATGAGGAGGAGGAGGAGGATTAGAAGCTGGAGGAGGACGAGGAGGACGAGGAGGAGGAGGATCAGGAGGAGGAGGAGGAGGAGGATTAGAAGCTGGAGGAGGACGAGGAGGACGAGGAGGAGGATCAGGAGGAGGAGGAGGAGGAGGAGGAGGAGAGGGAGGGAGGAGGGGGAGTAGGAGGAGGAGGAGAGGAGGCGCAGGAGGAGGGGACGGAGGAGGAGGAGAGAGCAGGAGGGAGAGGCTGGAGGGGGCGCGGGGGCATACCAGGGGACAGGGGCCCTCCCCCCCCCGGCCCCACTCTCCCCCTCGCCCCCTAGGCAGCCACAGACTGTACTGCAGCCCTTGCCCTGCGGCAAGCAGCGGCGAGCAGATGACGGCTGTGCGACTGCTCCTAATATTCTTCCTCCCCTTCCTCCTCCGCCTCATCCCCCTTCTACTGCTTTTTCTCCTCCTCAGCCTCCTCCCTCTTCATCTTCTGCTGCTGCCTCTGCCTATTTTTTGTTTTCTCTTTCTCACTATTCCCAACCATTCTGTGGTGTTCGGTCTTCGTTTTGAAGAGACAGCGTCCCGC
>CAUYUJ010019366.1:42500-74230 GCA_963575745.1 Prorocentrum cordatum | reverse complement strand
AGTAGCCGTACGTAGCCGTACTCGTACGCTCGGCCGTGCATGCCGCAGGCGTACTAGTAGCCGTACGTAGCCGTACTCGTACGCTCGGCCGTGCATGCCGCAGGCGTACTAGTACCCGTACGTAGCCGTACTCGTACGCTCGGCCGTGCACGCCGCAGGCGTACTCGTACCCGTACGTAGCCGTACTCGTACGCTCGGCCGTGCACGCCGCAGGCGTACTAGTAGCCGTACGTAGCCGTACTCGTACGCTCGGCCGTGCACGCCGCAGGCGTACTAGTAGGCCTACGTAGCCGTACTAGTACGCCCGGCCGTGCATGCCGCAGGCGTACTAGTACCCGTACGTAGCCGTACTCGTACGCTCGGCCGTGCACGCCGCAGGCGTACTAGTAGGGCTACGTAGCCGTACTAGTACGCCCGCTCCGGTCGTACTAGTACGCGTACGTGGCCCTACTCGTACGCTCGGCCGGGCACGTCGCAGTCATCCTCGTAGCCGTACGTCGCCGTACTCGTACGCCCGACCTGGCACACCGCCGCCGTATTAGTAGGCGTACGTAGCTGTACTAGTACGACCGTCCTTGCATTCTGCTGCCGTACTAGTAGGCCCACGTCGCCGAACTCGTACGCCCCCTCCAGTCGTACTCGTACCGGTACGTAGTCGTACTCGTACGCTCGGCCGTGCACGTCGCAGTCGTACTAGTAGCCGTACGCAGCCCCACTCGTACGCCCGAGCCGCGCACCGCCGCCGTATTCGTAGGGTCACGTCTTGGAAGCATCTTTGGCCGTCTGGAGGCCATCCTGGGCGTCTTGAAACGATGTTTCGGCGATTCGGGGCTTCTTGGACCGGCTGGGGAGCCTCTTGGAGCCTTTTTGGCTCGTCGTGGAGCTCTGTGTTGTCTCATGGCGCGTGTACGCCGGCTGGCCGGGCGCTTCCCCTCCTGATCGACCAGACGAGGCCCCCAGGGAGGGGTTTGGGGAGAGGGGGAGCATTTGACACGCCGATGAGACCCAAGGGGTCGGCGGATTTGTCTAGTACATCGGTTTTCGCAATTGTCGGCCTTCGTAAGCCTTCAACGGGCCCTAGGACCATTAGAATGTGACTCAGGACGGAAAACCTGGGGAAGTTTTCGGGACCTCGGGCGACCACCGCGGACCCCGCATTGAAAAAATTTGATTTTCGAATTGCGGGGCTCGGGGAGGTTTCTCGGCGGGTTCGGCCCCAGGGGGCCGCCTGGGGTTCCCGGGGCCTCTGGAAGTCGAGCCGGGTCGAAAAACTGCGATCGAGGACGTGGTCATCTGTCGAACTTCGATTCTCGATCTTCAGGGATCGGGGAGATTTTCCGCGTTTTCGGCCTCCGGGGGCGGTTTTCGGGTCACGGGGTTTCTGCAGATCGATCTGGGGTAAGCAACTGCGTCGGGAGGGACCCCGAGAGAGATCCGGGAATTTATTTCGAGCGGATTTCGGCCGAAGTCGTCGTCGCCATCGCTGTCGCCGACGCCGTTCGTCGTCGTCGTCGTCGTCGTCGGCGGCGTCGTCGTCGTCGTCGTCGGCGTCGGCGTAGCCGGCTCCGCCGCCGCTGCCAACCTCGGCTTCGGCGCTGCTGCGGTCGTCGTCGTCGTCGCCGTCAGCGTGGACGTCGTCGTCGTCGCTGCCGCCGCCGCCCTGTTATCCCTTTCCGTCTTCCGTCGGTCTGATTCCCCTTAGTCTTTTTTTGTTGGTTCAGTCCCTTCTTCATAGTTTTAGGTTGCTCCAGTCTCTCGTATGTCTCTTTCGCCCTTGTGCAGCCTTCGAGTTCGTTGTCTTCGGTTCACTTCCTTTCAGTTTCTTATAGTCCCTCTGAGTCTCTTTTAGTCCCTGTAGTCCCTTTTAGTTCCTTGTAGTCCCTTTGAATCCCTTTCCGCTCCTTCAGTATGATTGTAGCCTTTCAGTTTCTTTCGTGCCTTGTAGTCCCTTTTGGTTCCTCTTCTTCTTTTGTAGTTTTATTGACTCCCTTGTAGTCCCTTTAGTCCCTTTTAGTGCCGTTCAGTTTCCTTCTGTCTTTTCAGAAGGGTTGTAGCCTTCAAGCTCATTTCCATCCCTGTAGTGCCTCTCACTCCCTTGTAGTCCCTTTTCGTTCCTTGTAGTCTTTTGTAGTTCGTTCAGTCCCTTTTAGTCGCTTCTAGTCCCTCTCCATCCCTTACCGTCCCTTCAGTATAATGGTAGCCTTTTGGCTCCTTTGAGGCCTTCGGTGTCTTTTTGTCCCTTTTACTTTCCTGTTAGTCCCTTTTAGTTCCTTTTGGTTCGCTTCGTCCCTTTAGTCTTTCTTAGTCCCTTGTAGTCCCTTTCAGTCTCCTTCCGTCTCTTCAGTACGATTGTCGCCTTTTAGCTCCTTTCAGTCTCTTTCGTACCATGTACTCCCTTTTGGTCCCTCTTAGTCCCTTTGAGTTTCTTGTTATCCCTTTAGTCTCTTTTCGTACCTTTGAGTCCCTTTCCGTCCCTTCAGTAGGATTGTAGCCTTTAAGCTCCTTTCAAGTCCTGTAGTGCCTGTTTGTCCCCTTTAGTCCCTTTTAGTATTTTGTAGTCCATTTAGTCCCTTTTTGTCGCTTTTCGTCTTTTGCAGTCCCTTTCCGTCCGTTCAGTATAATGGTAGCGTTTTAGCTCCTTTGACCCCCTCCGGTGTCTTTTTGTCTCTTTTACTTTAGTTTTTACTCTCTTTTAGTTCCCTTTGGTTCTATCAGTCCCTTTGGTCTCTCTTAGTCCCTTTTAGTCCCTTTCAGTTCCCCTCCGTCTCTTCAGTACGATTGTCGCCTTTTAGCTGCTTTCAGTCTCTTTCGTGCCATGTGCTCCCTTTTGGTCTCTCTTAGTCCCTTGTAGTCCCTTTGAGTCCCTTTTAGTCCCTTTTAGTCTCTTTACTCCCTTTTAGTCCCTTTTAGTCCCTTTTAGTCCCTTTAGTCCCTTTTAGTTCCTTTAGTCCCTTGAGACTCTTTTAGTCCCTTTCAGTCCTTTCCGTCCCTTCTGTACGATTGCAGCCTTTAAGCTCTTCAGTCCCTTTGAGTCCCTTTTAGTCCCTTTAGTCCCTTGAGACTCTTTTAGTCCCTTTCAGTCCTTTCCGTCCCTTCTGTACGATTGCAGCCTTTAAGCTCTTCAGTCCCTTTGAGTCCCTTTTAGTCCCTTTTAGTCTCTTGAGACCCTCTTAGCTCTTTCAGTCCTTTCCGTCCCTTCTGTACGATTGCAGCCTTTAAGCTCTTCAGTCCCTTTGAGTCCCTTTTAGTCCCTTTTAGTTTCTGTCAGTCCTTTTAGTCTCTTCGAGTTCCCAGTGGAATTCCCTCCCATGGGAGTCGCTCCGGCGAGTTCTTATCCGAGCAGGGGTCTCTGTGGACCTCCTGCGCACTCAGAGCAACGACGCTTGTGCTGCACCGCACGGAGGGTAACCACAGGGAAGGGGGGAGGAGAAGAGTTCGAAGGAGGAGGGAAGGAGGAGAGAGGATGGCTTTGCTCATGTGCGGTGTTTCGGTCGCCTCGGCAAGCGAGGATGAACGAGAGGGCGAGAGCCCAGGAGGCAGGAAGAGGTAAGAGGAGTAGGAGAGGGTATGAGGGACTAGGGAAAGGCACGATGAGTAAGGATGGGGCGGCAGGAGGCGGAAGGTATCAGGCGTTCGGGAAGCAGGGTTCTTTCTCATTCGTAGGTGCATTGAGGCTCTGATTATTTATCTTGCGCACGCTGGTATCACGGCAATGGGGCGCAGACGGTGTCCTTTTTGCCCGGGCTGGGGGCCCGACAAGTGTCGTTGCGACGACAAGTCCCGCTGACAGACTGGCCCGGGACGCCCTAAGAAGGCGATGTCGCTGGCGGCGCCTCCAAAGGCGTCGAAGGCGGCGGCGCTGGCGGCGCCTCCTCCGGCGGCGGCGCCAGCGGCGCCTCGGAAGGCTTCCCCGGCTGTTCGCAGCAGCAGCAGCAGCAGCGCCGGCTCCACCGGCACCGGCAGCACCACGAGCGGCGCGGCCGAAGCGGCAGCAGCAAAGGCCGCAGCGCCAGCGGCAGGAGCACCAGCGGCAGCGCCGGCTGCAGCAGCACCGCCAGCCGCCGAAAGCGTGGGCGGTTCCGTTTGTCGGAGCAGCGCCCACGGAGCAGCAGCAACTCGAGGTGGAGAACGCTTTCCTGCGGGGGTTGGCGGCTCCCCCGCACGCGGAGCTCTCCCAGGAGGGTTGGGCCGCGTGGCACGCGGCCCACAAGGAGGCTTGGCTGACAGTGCTGAAAGGCGCGCGGGGGAGAGAATGCTTAGAGTAGACGCCGGCGGCGTTTCAGGCAAACGCGCCAGTGAACGCGCAATCGTGACAAAATATGATGTGGTCCCTGGGCGTTTTGGCTTCCAACACCTGCTGGAATCTGTTGGTTCCGCGATTATTGGGGCGTCTGCTTTGTTCGCGGCCGGCGTCTCGTGGCTTTCGAATCCCCCGCGCAAGGTTGCAAGCGCCTCTGCGAGCACCACCTGGAGAACGCGAAGAGGCGCCACGACCAGGCGGCAGAGCTCCAGCAGCAGCGGGAGAACAGCGCCCTGAAGAGAGCGGCGTCAGCGGAACGTCGAGAACGGGAGAGCAAGGAGCCGCGGGGGCAATAGCGCGGGCTCGTCCAAGTTATTCTGTTTTGTCGGGTCTGCGTCTCCCGTCCGCAGCTCCGCGCGCATCGTGGCCACGAAGGGAGCTCCACCGACGGCGGTGCGGGCAACTGCGGTGCGCGGGCACCGACGTTTCGCGCCCTGGTTCGTACTGTACGCGCTGGAGGTGTCTTCGCGCTGGAGGAGAGAGAAGTGCTCGATTCCCTAAGGAGAAGGCCCAGTACGAGCTGGGGCGTGTGAACGGCGTGCTCGAGGCCGAGCGAGCCGAGGCCCAGCGCCGCATTGCGGCAGCTGCTGCGCGCCGCGCGGACCAGGCCACGGGCAGGGGCAAGGGCGTGGCAGGGAAGGGCGCTTGCACGCTGGACACCGGCGCGAGCAGCAGCGACTACGGCACGGGGAAGAATGACGCCGCGAAGGGCGTTGCAAACGGCAAGGGGGCGACCGACGCCGTGAAGGGCAAGGGGAAGAACGACTCCGCGAAGGGCGAAGGCGAGGGCAAGGGCGCAACGGGGAAGGACGAGAACGCCAACAACCCAGGGAAGGGGGAGAAGGGCCAGGGCGAGAAGAAGGGCATTTGAGCGGCCACGTAAAGACGCCGGCAGTGCTGAGGCGGGGGGGGGAGGAGGAGGAGGAAGACGAGGAGGAGGAGAAGGAGAAGGAGGGAGAGCATGAGGAGGCGGAGGGAAGGAGGAAGAGCAGCATGGGCAGGAGAGGGAGAAAAAGCAGGAGGAGGAGGAGGAGGAACGACATAAAGGTGGAGGAGGGGGAGGGGGAGGATATGGAGGAGGAGGAGGAGGAGGAGGAGGAGGGGGAGGAGGAGGAGGGGAGGCGTCGTAACGCGGAATCCTATGGAGCTGTTGGATATGTCGTGGTTTCGGGCTAGGGCCGCTCGCCTGCGCGGGCGGGGCCCGAGCATGTCAGTTGAGTTGTTTAATCGATTCGCTCACTCCGCCGGCCTTTTTCGCATCTCTGTGGCTCTCGGGGGCCCCGGGGGCCGTTTGGGGGGCTCTTGGAAGCATCCCGGGAGTTTCTTGGGAGCCTCTTCGGGCTGTATTGGAGCCTCTTGGGGGTTTCTCGGGGCTTCTTGGGGGCTTTTGGGAGCCTCCTGGGTTTTTTTGGGGGCCGGGAGCTCGAAACCTCCGTTCGGGTTCCTTCTTTGGGCCTTCCTTGGGGCTGTCCTAGGGACTCTTCGGCTGACATGGAGGCCAGGAGGAGGAGGAGGAGGAGGAGGAGGGCGAGGAGGAGGAGGCGGAGGGAGGAAGAGAAGGAGGAGGAGGAGGAGGAGGAGGAGGAGGAGGAGGAGAAGAAGGGAGAGCATGAAGAGGAGGAGGGGGAGAGGAAGAGCAGCGCGTGGAGGAGAGGGGGTAAAAACAGGAGGAGGAGGAGGAGGAGGAGGAGGAGGAGGAGAAGGAGGAGGGGGGGGAGAAAGAGGAGGGGTGGCGTCGTCACGCGCAATCCTAGAGAATTGTTGGATATGACTGGCGGTTTCCGGCCAGGGTTGCTCGCCTGCCCGGGCGGGACCAGACCTTGGAACTTGAGTTATTGAATCGTTTCGCTCACTCCGCCGGCCCATTTCGCATCTCGGTGGCTCTCGGGGGCTCGGGGGCGCAGTTTTGGGGCCCATTGGAGGCGTCCCAAAGGCTGCTTGGGAGTCTTTCGGGGCTTTATTGTGGCTTCTTGGACGTCTCTCGGGGCCTCGCGGGGGCTTCTGGGGGCCTTCTGGGCGCCTTTTCGGGCCGAGAGCTGGAAACGTCCGTTCGGGTTTCTTCTTTGGGCTCCCCTTCGGGTTATCCTAGGGCCTCGTGGGCCGTCATGGAGGCCTTTTGGGCCGTCTTGGGGCCTTCGTGGGTTATTTTTGGGGCCCTCTTGGAAAACTCTCGGGCCGTTTTGGGGCGGGTTTGGGGGCCTCTCGGGCCGTCTTGGCGCGTCGGGGAGTTGAAAAGGCGAGAACGCCCAAATCCTGTTACAAACAATTGGAAATACATCATGTTTGCCTCTCGGGGCCCTCAGGGGAGGCTTCTTGGAGGCCTTTTGGGGCGTACAGCGGGCATCTTGGGTTGTCTTGAGGCTATCTTGGGCCGTTGTGAAGCGTTCTTAGCCTCAGGTTGTGGCGCCTGCAACTTATCTGGCGCCTGCTTGGGCCGCTCCTGGAGCGTTCCGAAGGCTCCCAGGGCCGCGCCCAGGATTTTGGCATCTTGTAAAGCCTGGTGGGTTAGATTGTATGTTACCCTATGGCTTGACGTGTTGATGCCAATGAATGTGCCAACCATGGGGTGCAGTGTCGGAGACTGGCTCCACAATCTCCGACCACATGGGAAAAACCTCATGGTGAATGCCTGCGCTGAAAGAAGTGCATGTTCAGTCATGGCTTGAGGCAGCGGTTGATCGGCTGTGCACACTGAGAGTTGCGATGCGTCTCCGGCAGGACCTTGCCGGGAGTTGCCCGGGGTACTTTTCGCCTGGAGACCCCCAGGAGCCGCCCCGCGCGTGCGAAATAGAAACACGGTTAAGATGTTACTGGAGGTCTTAGCACGCCTCTGGCCCGTTGGGCCGGCGAATTGGGCAAGCGGATCGCAACCGAGAATTTGTAGCCTCCGGCGGAGATCCCAGCGCCGAGGCTCGTTTGAATGCGGATCGCAATGAAGAAGTTGTAAAAACATTTGGTATTGGGTGGTAGGAGGGCCGCATTTTTTCAATACCTCGCCACGGTGATCGGGTGCTTGTTGGTTGACTTTATGTGTGTGTACGTCTTTATGCCTGTCTGTCAGTGTGTCTGGCTGTCTCCATGCGTGTGTTTGTTTGGCTCGACGGCACTCTGTCTGGCTGTCTCTATGCGTGCGTTTGTTTGTCTCGAAGGCACCATTTGGGCTGAAGTGTCGTACGCCCGTCCGCCGAGCCCTAGGAGAAGTGGAAGCGCGCGATGATAGTGGAAACGATCTGGTGGCATTCGGCCAAACTCGCCACCGTGTTTGGGCTGTGGGTCGGAAGCCTTTTTGATGAAACTGTGAGTCTCTTGGGATCCCTGCCACTACGAGAGGGCTCTAGGGGGCATATGGGAGATTCGGAGAGAATGTCAACAGCAAAGAAAACACAATGGAAAATCAATGATTCTGGCTTCCTGGGTCTCTCTTCTGATGCCTCTTGGAGATGTCTTGGTGCGTCTTGGCGGCCTCTTGGGCTGTCTTGGGCGTTTGGGGGCGCTCTTTGGGCGTCTTTGGATTGTCTTGGGCCATCTTTTGGGTTTCTTAGGCAACTTTTGGGCAAGCAAACCGTCCCGGACGCTGATGCGTTTTCTCCCAGCCGCGCTTCGCCCGTCCGCTGGAAGAGAAATTATATCCATTACAATGGGCATCTCAGTGACACGAAGTTCTGCCTTTGACAGGGGACTCCGAAGGGGCATGGGAAGCGAGGGGCCGCTGAAGGGGATTCGGAAGAGCGACTTCCCGACGCTTTCAGGCTCGAGCGGGTGGTGGACTCCCGCGCTCCGCATCGGTGCCTTCCGGGGGGGCCTGCATCCGCATTCCTTTTCCATTCCCTCCGCATGGCAACCCGGGGCGCGCACGTTGACGAGGCGCTTCCGCCGGCAGCGCCCGATCGCTTACGTACTGGTGCAGTGCAGGGGGACGCGCTGCGGGCAATGCGGCACCGACGGCATCGTACCGCCCTCCGCGCTCCCGAATCGCCGGCCCCGCCACCCATGGACAGGCCACGAGGTGGACATGAGGCGACTGCGTGATCGCCTGCAGGCGTCAGTGGCCACGCGCTCCAGCGGCACTCAGACCGTGGATGTCGCAGTGTTAGTGTGTCCGCGGCGCTTTTGCCGTCACTACCCCATGCATGTGGCTCGTGCCCGCACAGGGCGGTCGGGAGCGTTGGCTGCACACTGTACCAGCGGACTTGGACTATTGCTTTGTCTCGGCGGAGTTCGGCGTCGAGGTGTCCCTCTTGCGGCGGTTCGAGGCTCTCTGGGTGGCCGACGGAACCAGGTTCGAGAACTTCGCGGCGGCCTATGGGACATTCTTCGGGTGCCCGCGCACTGCGTTCCAGAAGAAGGACTTCCTGCACGCATACGTTCTCTGGAGCTCTCTATGCTGGACGGCGGAGGGAATTTTGCAGGAAAATCCCATGTGGCTGGATGCAGGTGCTGCTGGCGCAGCAGGAGGAGGACACGTGTGGGCCAGCGTTCCGTACTTCGACTGCCGCATCGGCAACCAGGGCGCTGACATCGAGGAGTTCTTGGGCCCGTTGCGGAAGTACTGGTACCCCGCCTTCAACGACCAGTGGGTGGCCAGGCATTCCGAATATTGCACGTCCGACTGCACCAAGGTGATGCTGCTCGATGGGAGCGCCAAGAATTACCGAACCGGTTGCCCTGCGGAGATTGCTCCCCTCGATTACCACGGCGTGACGGTGCGGAGGATGTGCGGCAGGCCAGTGCAAGGCCCGTCCGGCTGCGCTGTTCACGGCCATGTGCCGCGCCCTCCGCCGCGCCAGTCTGGCGGCGGTCGCCGGGGCCAGCGGGAGTGTGCTACACTGAAAGAGCGGCATCATCCGACGGCTTCCAACCGGAGCTTTGGGTGCCTGTCCAGTGCTTTCCGATGCCGCACGTTCGGCCCTTTCTACGAGCTCGCTTACGCGGAGAGCTGCTCGCACGTGTACATGGCGGAGAACGAACTCAAGTCCCTCAACCCGGATTTCGCCATCAGCATCTACGACGACGGCTGCCACATGCGAGATTTCTGGCTGACCCGCCCGTCTCAGGTACACCCAGGGTGAATGCCCCGCCACTTCATTCCTCGCAGTCATTTGCGTGGCCACGTCCGTCTCTTTTGCCAGGAATATCTGTGCCCAGATTCTTGCTCGGACCTCTACAAGTACATGCTCAGGGATGTGCAGCTCTCAGCCCAAGACGCCGCCGCTCTGGGAGCCGCCCTTGATAGGAACGGCTGCCTCCGCAGAGGCACCACGGTCGGCGGCGTTGACTTGCCCAGGAACGCGACGTTGCAGGCAGCGGGGGGCAAGCGCATGGACGCTCGCTGCCATCTCATCACAGCATTGAAGGAGGAACCCCTCCCTGTCTGGACCGCGTGGCAGCAAGGGGACGCACGCGTGGTGCTCTCCGTGAACACTAACGCGCAGCGGACTGCGCTCTTGGCTCGCTTCGACCCGCTGCTGCGGCTGAAAGGCCCGCACCCAGTCCGACTTCGAGATGCCGAGGGGCAGGCCGCGTGGGTGCGGAAGGGCGCCGCGCTCGTAGCCGCGGGCGTCTTTCGCAGGGACGGGCGTGAGGCTGTGCGCCAGGCCTTGACCTCGCATGAGGCCGTGAGCGGCGTCACCGTGGTGAAGACGTCCAACACTGAGGCTGTGGAGGAGAACTGGCGCTTCATCAACAGGCACAAGGCGACGCTGCGGCACGCGGGCGCAGAGATGAACTTCTATCTTCTGCACCGCATTGCCCACCTCCTCAACGTCCGCCGCTGGGCGGATTCCGAGGAATGAGTGGCGGGTCGGCTTTGCGCGCGCAGCGGGGGTGTTGCTTAGCGACCGGGCATGCGAGGTGCCCGCTCTTATTGTTTAGTTGAATACACTTGCCTAAAATATTTCGCATGGATTCGAGCTGCCTCAGCGCCGCGCTGGTGCCCGTGCCAGAGTGCCTCGGGGGGGGATCCGACGATGAGAAATTCTTGTCGGGCTCAGGGGCCTCATGGCTGGTCACCTGGGTTCGGGCGTGGTCGAGGTGTTTCGCAAGCTCCCCCGATGTGGCAGGAGGTGAGGGCTGGGGGGTACCCGCCAGCGCGGCTGTTTCATTTCCAGGAGGATCGGTGGGCCGATCTGGGAGCAATCGCGTCACCGTAGCTTTCTGGCCTCCAGCTGGCAGGTGCTGACTTCACCGATTCCGCGCCCCGCGCTCGTCAGCAGAATTTCTGTTGTCCCTGCGGTTCTAGGGCCATGTCGACCGCTAAGAAACAGGTGATAAACAGGCACCTCGAGGCCGCCGTGAGATCCTTTCGGGCTGCATGGAACGACGACTCTATTCTGGGGGATGCGAAGGCTTACGTGTACAGCGTCGCCGTCCCCTACGTGATGCACCCGGCGGTGGCGCTCATGGGCTTGCACAACCTCGGGTTCCTTGCCGCGAACGGCATCAAGGCGGGCGTGAGGTCGTCGGGGGCGAAGGTGACCAACTTCGGGTCCTTCTTCTACCACGGGAAGAAGACGGGGAAGTCCAATTACACGGACTTTGTCTTCCAGCACGGGGAGGAGTTCGAAGTGGACGTCAACGACGCGGCATGCAGGCTGATCCACAACCCGCCTGCTCAGGCGGACGGCGTGCCTTCGGACCCCCCCACCACCACGAACATCATATTCAAGAACGTGGGGCCCGAAGAGATGATGGCTCAAGCAGACCCGAATAAGTTTGGGCGCGGGTGGTGGTCCGCCATCTGGGCAGAGGCGGAGTTCGGGAGCCACTGCGAGCAAGTGAATCTTCTCGGCTCGGGCGGCGCCCAGAAAAAGTACGAGAACCAGGCGGGGTACAACGACCTATTCGACGACGGCATGGCCTCGAAGCTCTACCGCGACGCGTCGAAGAACTACGGGAAGGACGTGTTCGCTAACTGGAAGCGCCGGGCGCCTCGTGCATTGTCCAAGCGGCCGTTTCGCATTCTGACCCCCCCCCTCCCCCCCCTCCCATGCGGCCGCGCGCGCGGGGGCTGAGCGGATCAGCCGCGGGGGCATTGCAGGGCGGCGCCCGGTGAGGTTCTCCAACGGCAAGAAGTTCGCACCATGGGGTTCTACCACACTGGGCGCATGAACTCCCATGACGCGTACAAGCTCCTCTGCGAGGCCGAAGGACACCATTCCATGGCGTTGCTGGACCGGTATTGCGCCATGCCGCTGATTCCGGAGAATCCGTACGCGGACCCCCCGGGCGGTTTCGATCCCCCGGAGGTTGTCAAGAAGGCAGACGGGGAGTTGCAGCGCGACGCGCACGGATTGTGGCGCAGGGACAAGCTGCCTGCCCCGAGGAAGGAAGTGCTTGACGGCATGAGGGCGGTCAAGGATTTCGTGGAGAGCAACCCCAACGCTGTGGCGCGCTTCACGCCCAAAGGTGCAGCTCTGTATCGCCTGGTGGACAGCGTTAACTGGAGCGCGGCCGACCGTCTTCAGTACGTGGATGAGGACAAAGCCGCCCGGCTTCGCCAGCTGCAGCGCTTCCTCTACGACTTCGCCATTGCCCAGCTGCTGCTTGAAGTCCAGAAGGCTGCCTCCGGTCCCGCGGGCCCAGCGGGCGACGCAGCTGACGCTGGCGCGGCGGCCGCTCCGGGCGCGGTTGCCACTCGCCCCACGGTGAAGGACGCGTTCGTCGACGAGCAGCACGTCCAGCGTGCAGTTTGCCACTTGGCTGCGATCTGGGAGGGCCGCGAGTCCTTCGTGAACCCGCGCCGCACCATGTATTTGGAAGAGAACGTGCGGCGCGGCACGTTGGCCGAGCAGCGAGAGGCGGCGGCGCGGGCCGCGGCGGATGAGGGCGCCGATGACGTGGAGGCCGAAGGCGTCGCGGGCGCCGAGAGCGGTCTCGAGTTGCCGGCGGGGTGGTCGCAGAATGTGTGGAACGGCACTCCGTATTATTACCCCGACGCCGACGAGCGCGCGTGGCAGTATGAGCACCCGTCCACCGTGCCGACCCCGCCTGTGCCGCGGATCCCGCAGGGCGTCGACGAGTACGTCTTTGTGGGGATAATTGATGCGGGCTTGAAGTCTCGCATGATCGCCGGAGTTGACGACGCGGAGGTTACGTGGGGCGGCGGCGACCTGATCGCGGCCGCCTGCAAGAACACGCTCCTGTGGAAATGCTCCACGGCAGAGAACCGCATCACCGGCAACATGGTTTCCGCCGCCATCCGCGCGAGTCAGGTCGCTTGGCCGTCGTTGTCCTGGTGGAAGTCCGTCGTGGTCGAGGGCGAGCTCTTGCGCGCGGGGCTGGGCCGGAAGTCTGACCACAATGCCGGCGGGGGGTTCTGAGAGAAGCCCAAAGTCCCGATTGATGAAGAAGAACTCACTGCCTTCGTGGACCAGTTGGCGCAATGGGGAGTTGCCCTAGAGCATTACGAGCGTGCTTGGGTCACCGGCGCGGCTGCTTCCGGCGCGGCGCCCGCGCGCAGGCCGGCGCGCGCGCCTGCGCGCGCGGCGGCGCCAGGTGGCCGTGCGAGTGATTCGCCTGACCCGGGGGCGCGGCCGACCGCGCGCAGCAGCCCGTCGTCCAACGCGCGCAAGAAGCGACGCGGACCGGCGGGTGCTGCGCGCCCGAATGCTGCCCCGGCGCCGCGCGCGCTGGCGTCGGACTTCCGTGGGCCGACGTAGGCGCGCAGCAGATGCGCCATGCGGTGTGAGACGGGCGAGCGGAGCGCCGAGGGCGCGGCGAGAGAGGATTATGGGGAGGCAGGGCCAGGGCCACGGCCACGAGGAAGGTGCGGGAAGCTTGCTCGCTCCGCTGCCTCAGGAGGGGTGTTTTTTTCATCGCGCCAGCACGCGCTCGCTTTAGTGGCGCCTCGAAGGAGAGGGGTGTGTTCTGCACTCGCAGTGAGGATATGCTTGATTGGTGAGGTTGGAAGTAATTTGGAGGGGTTGCGGTTCCGCTGCGACGTCGGATATTCATTATTAGAAGTTTTATGTGTGTGGGCTGAGACCAACCACTTCATCTGGCTTCCCACATCATGTGTACACTAGCTCAGGACTCGTAGTGGGCATATGCTGACTTGTGATGTTGTAAAGGTGATGAGAGGGGTTGTACATTGCAATTGTTTTTGAGGGGGTGGAGGTTCTGCTTCGACGTCGGACATTCATTTTCAGGTTTTCTAGGTGGATGGGCCGAGACCAACCTACTTCGTCTGCCTTCCTACTTCATGTGTACATTAGCTTCTAGTTCAGCAGTCGCAGTGAGCATATGTCTGAATTGTTGATTGTTGAGGCGCTCAGAGGGACTATACATTGCAATCGTTTCGGAAGGGTGGAGGCTCCGGCACGCTGCGTCGTCGGATATTCACGACGAGTTCTCGGGTGCCACCCACGCTCTACAGGCCGCCTGTATTCCAATATTCCAATGTATGTTCAGAAGAGTGAACCTCGAGAGGGCATTAAATGCTAGTTGATGCGCGTGCCATTCTGTTGTAAGTGTCAGGGGCTACATGCCTATGTTTTTCCGGGGATTCGCACAGTCGGCGTCTTCGTGCTGTAGTGGCATGGCGATTCCGTAACCATGATGGCTTTGGCTGTGCTTCTGGATGTGCTGCTTCCCCTTGCAGGGCGGTTCGCACGTCGTGGGGTTTCGTTCTCGCTGCGCCGCTCGTCGCCATGGCGCGACTTTGGCCTACTAGTACGACCGGCGGAGGGGCCCCCCGCTCGAGACCTGCTCGAAAGTCCCCCCCGGCGGGGCTACCAGTAGGGACGAAGTAGCCCTACTAGTACGGGCCCCGGGGGGCTGGCGGGGGCGTACTAGTAGAGCTACTTTGGCCTACTAGTACGACCGGCGGAGAGGCCCCCCGCTCGAGACATCCTCGAAAGTCCGCCCCGCCGGGGCTATTAGTAGGGCTACTTTGGCGTACTAGTACGGGCCCCGGGGGGCTGGCGGGGGCGTACTAGTAGGGCTACTTTGGCCTACTAGTACGACCGGCGGAGAGGCTACCCGCTCGAGACATCCTCGAATGTCCGCCCCGGCGGGGCTACTAGTACGACCGGCGGAGAGGCGCCCCGCTCGAGACATCCTCGAATGTCCGCCCCGGCGGGGCTACTAGTAGGGCTACTCTGGCGTACTCGTACGGCCCAGGAGAGCTGGCGGGGGCGTACTAGTAGGGCTACTTTGGCCTACCAGTACGACCGGCGGAGAGGCGCCCCGCTCGAGACATCCTCGAAATCTCCGCCCCGGCAGGGGCTACTAGTAGGGCTACTTTGGCCTACTAGTACGGCTCCGGGGGACCGGCGGGGGCGTACTAGTAGGGCTACTTTGGCCTACTAGTACGACCGGCGGAGAGGCCCCCCGCTCGAGACATCCTCGAAAGTCCGCCCCGGCGGGGCTACTAGTAGGGCTACTTTGGCCTACTAGTACGGCCCCGAGGGGCTGGCGGCGGGGTACTAGTAGGGCTACTTTGGCCTACTAGTACGTCCGGCGGAGAGGCCCCCCGCTCGAGACATGCTCGAAAGTCCGCCCCGGCGAGGGCTACTAGAAGGGCTACTTTGGCCTACTAGTACGGCCCCGGGGGGTTGGCGGGGGCGTACTAGTAGAGCTACTTTGGCCTGCTTAGCCGTACTAGTACAACCCGCGGAGTCGTACTAGTAGGCGTACTTTGGCTCTACGGGTTCGCCTCCCGAGCGCCGCGGGTCGTACTAGTAGGCCTGCTTAGCCGTACTAGTACAAACCGCGGAGTCGTACTAGTAGGCGTACTTTGGCCCTACGGGTTCGCCTCCCGAGCGCCGCGGGTCGTACTAGTAGGCCTGCTTAGCCGTACTAGTACAACCCGCGGAGTCTTACTAGTAGGCGTCTTTGGCCCTACGGTTCGCCTCCCGAGCGCCGCGGTAGTACTATAGGCGTACTTAGCCTACTAGTACGACCAGCGAGTCCGTAAGTAGGCGTTCTTCGGCCCTACGGTTCGCCTCCCGAGCGCCGCGGGTCGTACTAGTAGGCGTACGGCGTACTAGTACGACCCGCGGAGTCGTACTAGTAGGCGTACTTCGGCCCTACGGGTTCGCCTCCCGACCCAGCGGGTCGTACTAGTAGGCGTACTTCGCCGTACTAGTACGACCCGCGGGGCGTAACTAGTAGGCGTACTTCGGCCCTACGAGGACGCCTCCCGACCGCAGCGGGTCGTACTAGTAGGCGTACTTCGGCGTACTAGTACGACCCGCGGGTCGTACTAGTAGGCGTACTTCGGCCCTACGAGACGCCCCCGGGCGCCGCGGGTCGTACTAGTAGGCGTACTTTACTAGTACGACCGCGGGTCGTACTAATCGTACTTCAGCCCTACGAGTACGCCTCCCGACCGCAGCGGGTCGTACTAGTAGGCGTACTTAGCCGTACTAGTACGACCCGCCGGGTCGTACTAGTAGGCGTACTTCGGCCCTACGAGTACGCCTCCCGACCGCAGCGGGTCGTACTAGTAGGCGTACTTAGCCGTACTAGTACGACCCGCCGGGTCGTACTAGTAGGCGTACTTCGGCCCTACGAGTACGCCTCCCGACCGCAGCGGGTCGTACTAATAGGCGTACTCAGCCGTACTAGTACGACCCGCTGGGGCGTACTAGTAGGCGTACTTCGGCGTACTAGTACGACCGCCGGGGCGTACTAGTAGGCGTACTTCGGCCCTACGAGTACGCCTCCCGACCGCAGCGGGTCGTACTAGTAGGCGTACTTAGCCGTACTAGTACGACCCGCCGGGTCGTACTAGTAGGCGTACTTCGGCCCTACGAGTACGCCTCCCGACCGCAGCGGGTCGTACTAATAGGCGTACTTAGCCGTACTAGTACGACCTGCCGGGGCGTACTAGTAGGCGTACTTCGGCGTACTAGTACGACTCGCCGGGTCGTACTAGTAGGCGTACTTCGGCGTACTAGTACGGCCAACCGGGAAAACCAAGCACTCTCTCCCAACAGTGATATCGTGTATGATGACATCGTGCTACATGCTCCTCTCGCTCTCCTCCTCCCACTGCACCGCCGCCCGTGGTCAGCCTTATTGCGGCAGAGGACAGCGAGGCCGTGGTTGCGATGTCCCACAAGGGACGGACACCATCACGTCGTCATCTACATCGTACACATCGTGTCAAGTTGGATTCGATTACGGAAACATGCCAACAGGAACGCATCCAACTAACATATGTGCGAACAAAAGAACAGGTAGCCGGTATGATGACAAAACACTTAGAGCCTAAGAAGGCTCAACTTTGGCAGTAATTGCATGCGTTGCCCTTCTTTTTTCCTGCTGTTATGAAGACCGCCGAGAAGCTGGAGATCGCCATGGCCGCCCCTTCCGCCAGGGGCCCTCTGGCCAACAGTATTTCTACCACCGCAGTCATTCGCGCACGTGTGTTTCTTGCTCGTTGCGTGCGTGATTCGCCTCCATTCCGCAGCCATTTGCAGCCTCCAACGCGACCGCGCTCACCGCCTTCCCTCACTCCTGAGGACAGAGGTTACCCAGCCGACAACAATCGGCCAACGATGACGATGCCTCCGATCAAGTTGCACGGGATGCAGGTTGGAGGTCTCGCTCCAGCGTCTGCAACATCCGCGACGTCCTGCTTTCGAGCCCCACATCGATTGTCGCCGCCGTGTCACTGGGGGGATGAGCCGCGACTTTGAGACAGAGAGCCGCCCGGATGGGGGCGGGTCTTACTGGCTCCGCTCCAGTGAGCAGGGCTAAATCACTTCGGCGTCTCAGGTGGTGCACGAGACTGAGAACGTGCTCGCCGGAGATAACTCCCCGAGCCCTACTCCTGCCACGGCGACGCCGTGGATGGCCTTTTTCTTCGTCTGGACCACTGTCTTGGGGCTCTACCTCAAGGACCCGTGGATCGACGCCGCGGCCCGTCAGTGCCCGGACTTCCCGTGGTCCAACCCGCGCGCCGCTGACGCCGATGCCCCCGAATGTCCACCTAAGGATGTTTGCGCGCGGTATGTGGGCGGCATGTAGAAGGTCCTACGGATGCCATGGGATAAGGTTGGAAGCGCGGTGCTGGGCGGCTCGGCCGCTGCGACCACCGACGATGCCCTTCGGTTGTGCGAGTCCCCAGGCCATCCAGGTCCCATGCCGCTGTTTGTCCGCGATCATGGACTCACGGCGTGCAATTTCTCGACGCAGGATCGCGCGCGCATCAAGCTGCCAACAGAACAGCCTGCGGCTCCGCGTGCGTCCGACATGGCGGGGCACGTCGGCAAGATTGCCGAGTCGCTGCAGCGCACTTGCTGTCGCGTCTTTCAGGTGCAAACCGCGTGGCGGGACTACGAAGTCAAGGCATCTTCATGGATCGCATCCCGTGGAGGTTTTAGCGGCGATATTTGTGATCCTGTGCCGGTGGCAACATTCGCAGAGGACAACATCACAATGGAGAATGCGTGTGAGTTGAACACTGGCGACCCGACATGGAAGCCCTGGATACTGAACGAATGCCACCCAGCAGACATTCCTGACGATGGAAATGCTGGTGGATTTGGTCGGCTACTGCCACGCGCTGGTCTGCCTTCGCGGAGTGTCGGTACTTTCTGTGCATGATGAGTGAGCACGGTTGGGGACCAGTGATGAAGCAAGATTTCGGCCTTGCCGTCATTCATGCACTTGGCCCCGACGGCCATGCGTTCAAATTGGTCAACATGTACAGCGACTCGAGTTGCCTCATGGCATTAAAACTGGATCGCAAAAAAAGACACAAACACCATGTGCTGGCATCGACGAGATGAACGCTGCCATTTTACGGCGGCAGATTGCCAGCGCATCCAACCCCGCGCTCGTACCTCTCGTCTGCCCCTGGATGCGTGATTTCCAGTATGAAGCGGGTGCTACACTGGAAGACTTCAGCACCTGGGTGCGAGATGACATCCTCCTTTGGGGTTCGTCGCGTAACAATTTCAAACGTTACTGGCTGGAGAACGACGCGCCAATTGGTTGTGACCTGCCGTTGTTGCCTGAGGCCGATGGCAGCGCCCGCGCTCTGGAACCAGAGGCCGCCCGTGAGGCATTCCATGCGAAGATTCGTCGACGCCTCGACGCGATCACGGCCTCCACAGCTCCATGCAATGAGGAGCAACGGAGGATCATTGGGCATATCCGCCATGCTCGGGCGCTCTACATGACTGGTAAGTATGGCGAATACCGTGACCTCAACGAGGTCATTTGGGCGTACTGGGCAGATTGCTTCCCTGCTTACGTCCAGCAACGTCACTACCAGCGTGGCCTTAGCGCGTTCCTATGGTGGAGTGGCAATGACGTCGCTACGGACAAGGACCTGGATGGAACTCGATCCACATCGAGCCCGTGCACCTGTTCCCAACGAGTATGAGCGTAGGTGGTTGGTTTCACCAGTCCCGGTTGTCCCGGTGATCCCTGAGCACGTTAAAGTGGACATCTCTCGATGTATTGAAGTCTTGAATTTTTTCCGCTGCCCCACTGTCATGGGCCCTGGCAGAGCGCATCAGTGGGGACTACCAGAGAGGTTTGACGAGCTCATGGACGAGATGATCCCGATGTTCACAGGCCGTGGTATTTCTGTCTTCCCCGCTGACCAATGGATCAAAACTCAGGACCGCCCGCGTACCAATTCGTGGCACCAGCTGAAGACGGATCACGACCTTGTGCAGTTGACGCAGCAGTTTATGTATGCCGCCACTCTGAGGAATCCGAGTGCGGTACCATTGTCGCTGCCGTCGCAGCCTTTCCCGTTCCGTCACCCGTTGATCCAGCCTGTAAACGACTACCAAGGCCACGCCCAGGCAATGGAGATGCGGGGAGCATTCCGTGTTCGTCTGGAGCAATCCACGCAGTTCCAGCGTGCCAAGGGTTTCGCTGCCCTGGTGGTACAGGCCTCGGGAGAAAAGGGTTTGGCTGCGCGGATGCACAAGACTTTTCAGGCTGTCAAGTCTTATGCTGACGCCTCTCCGGTACTTCCGCCGGAGGCAACTCCTGCAGCTGGGCCATCTCCTGCCGCTCCGATTTCTCAGAGCCAGGTGCCTGTCCTGGCCTCTGCAAGGACGGGTGCGACCACGCCCGAAGATGCTCCTCTTGCGTGCACACAGGCCACCCCTATTGCATATGGCGAAGATTGGGATGGCAAAGTATACTCTCAGAGATAGAAGAGAGGTACTACTCTTCATGCCAGGTCATCTTTAAGCGCCCCAGCGGTATGCTGGATGATTTTCCTCAGACCAGGTATTCCTGGTCTTCACCCGAACGTGGTTTCATTAAGACCACGCGGAACAGGACATACCTGATGCGTCACGCCGCCACGTGGTTGGCATTGCGGCATTTCGTCGACAAGATCAAAGATATCGCCCCGTTCCGTGCCAGTGAAAAATCAGGAGTCCTCGAAGCGGAACGTGATGTCAACGCGAACTACATCGATGACCTCATTCATTGGTTTCGCAATCGGGCGGCGTCTCAGACGGAGGTGCCTCCCGATCCCCCTTCCGTGGCCCCTGGTACCTCTTGTGGTGGCTCCGTGCCTGTACCGCCGCCTCCGCCAACGCATCCCCCACCGCAGGAGGGTGGCGCCATGGCGGGTACAACCCCCAAGCAGCCGCCGCCTGTGCCAGCATGGTCTGCCCCACTGCCATCCATGCCTACTGCGTCGGTGGCAACGCCCGCATTTACAGTGGCGCCACCGCCACCCAGTGTGGCGACACCAGCAGACCGACCTACTCCGCCACCGGTTCCGCCTTCAACTCCAGCACTGGATATTCGCGAGCCGGAGGCGACTCCCGCAGACGCACGCGCGCCTGCGGAGCCCGTGAAATACGCGATCACGGGTGCACACGACTGTTGCGCACGATCGCAACACGAGACTATGGATACGCTGGAGGACAAGGCATCGTTTGGTATCACTCCCAGGGAATGTGCTAAAATGTCCGACCCATTTCCTTGGGTCCCTCCTCCTTTGCGTGGACACGGTCAATGCCAGTCGTGCATGGGAAGCGTGGAGTACCGCGAGAGTCTATATATACTGCGATGACTATGTGATCAAACGTGCTCCCGACCTCCACAACAGTGGTTGCTTTCCAGACTATGCTTGGATTACTCTTTGTAACGTGATGACTAAATAGCTGGGGCCACCTCTCCTTGTTGGTCCGCTTTACCCTGGTCGTACTATGGGGACACCAGGGTACTTCAGTGAGGCTCTTTCGGCTGCCCTCCGCCATGATGTCGGCGGACGCAACGGCTTGAACCAATTTCTGGACCGCCGTATCAATATATGGCAACGCGACTACGTTGATACATGGGCCGTGGCCAATTGTTCCAAAGCCTTCAGCCACATCGTTCCGGAAGTGTTCACTCGAAACGACTACGGTCCCAATAGGTCTACAGTCCAAGCCCGCATGCTTCAGGCAAGCGATCATGGCCAACAGTGGAGGCGTGCACGTGGATGCTGCAGCATCGCTGGTCTGCGTGCCCTACAGCTGCGCGTCGACGACGAGAAGGCCCGCTTCAAGGTATTTGTCCGCCGCCCCGACCCCGACGTTTCGGGTCAGACTTTGCGTGGGATCAGGTGCTGGCCATTCATGTTATTGGCGGACGCACCGCTGTGCACAACAACAGCCGGCCGTGGAACATGGGCTGGAAATATTTGTCGTGTACGGATGTGAAATTCCTGCACCGCGCCTCTACGCGTGGCGCCTGGGACAGCACCCGCAAGATCGGTATCATCCCAGGCTGCGGTGCCGATCGTCAGACACGGCGTGAGGCATTGTACAGTTCGAGTTCTTTTGTCCTTGGAAGTGAACAGAATCCCCGCGCTACGATCCCTGGATGCAAGTTCGAGCACGAAGAAGCAGGTCGACGTGGTCATCGACATGCATGCCGCCACAGTGGCGGGCTGTGAATTCTGGCTTGGTGAACAAGGGGCCATCGCGTGCTCCCAGACTATTCCTCCGATGGCACTCCTGGCCGTCAGAATTGTCAGGGGGCCCCCCTTTACCCAGACATGATCACGACGTGGAAGTATCTGGCTTTGGCCAAACTCCCGGCGTCACGCAGTCAGTGCGAGGTCTGCGAAATTGCGCCGGTGGTGACACTTGCAGCAGAACAGTTGCGGACGCTCATCCCTGCGCCGCGCCCCAAGCCCATGCCTCGGGGCTACGTGACCGAAGCAGATCGCATGCGTTCCTCCTCTTCCTCTGCTGCAGCGGATATTCCCCAGCATCCAGGGCTGGAGCCGGGGCTGAGGCAAGGAGATTCCCAGTTTGATCGAATCCTCATCGGATTGGAGCTGGTGGCAACACCTGCATCGACTCTGACCGGCCTGGACCTCCTGCACACCATCCATTAGTGGAAGATCGTGGAGGATTGCAAGAAAGAGCCAGTATTATGAACCACTTGTGAAGACGCTTCCTCTGGGCACCTGGTATCGTACTTGCTTTGGAGACATCCACGCAGGTGAGTTCATCTACGCACGACCGCTTGGTTCTTCCCGTTGTCGTGCCGTTGATCGCCTGTATCCAGCAAAGAAAGAAGTCGCGCTCACGCTGGAAAAGGGAAGGATCTTCGGACCCATCATAGACGTTGCCCACAGTGGACCATACGTCAGCGTGCAGATCTCTTGCCATAGTCATGGACCGTTCTGGGCGAACATTTGGTACTCATAGATGAATGACGATCAGAACGGTTTCCCATTCGCAGTTCCACTGCGCGCTGAATTGTCTCAATGGTTGTTTGACCACTTCAAGGCATGCGATTGTGACGTACACCTTGGGCGTCATCGTTATCGACGCGTCGGTGGACACACCCGCGCTCCATCATAACGACAGTCGGGGCATCAAGATCGATGAGGCGAAGTTTGTGATGACTGACAATCCAAATCGTCGAAGACCTGCCGTCCATCTTCGCCAGACTCTCGTATGATGCTATGATGAGCATCCGTGCGACTGGCAAGAGTACGCAGGGTATCCCAATGTTGATCACCCCACTGTGCGAGGTGGATCAGATGTGTACGGCAACATACATGGACGCCTACCACTACGACAGTCATCTCGAGATACGGTTCCGTTTCGACCATAATGCGGGCTGGTGCACTATTTATTTCCTGTCAACCCATGGGCCAAGCAGCTGCCTAACTCTTGTTGTGCTGCGTACCGACTGTGACGACGGTATGGGCGACGCCAGCAACCAATATGCACAGGGCCAGGAGCTTCGCCGCAGGGCGGAGAAACTCCTGCAAGAGCATCAGGGCACGGCTTCAGCACACCATGCTCGCGATCAGATCGCGGCTGGGGATCTCTCTGATCCGATGACCGATAAGGGATTGAGTTCTCTGGCTAATGATCTGGCCGCCGATCGCGCTCACCTCGTCCTTAATCATGCTGTCCCTGATCTCGGTCGGAAGTTGAGCGCTGGTGGCAGCGCCCGCGATCGCATTCAGGAGCTCATTGAATACGGTGCGGCTGAATTGCAGACTGCAAAGCGCCATTGTTCTAGCTGTTGCCGCGACCTCCCCAATAGCGACACATGCGAATATGACTTGTGCCGCGTGCGCGCTGAGTCACGGAGACGTGGGGGAACAGGCGCGTTCCATATTCGATTCCTGGCAGACGTGCGCAACTGGATCCGCGAATCAATGGGCGAGGACATCGCCCGCCAGCTCATGCATGCGGACGTCCAGATTCGCATCCAGGGACAGCGTTCTGACATCTCCACTGAGAAGGACTTTCTCCGCAGATAGGCTCATGCAGCCCAGGTCCGACATGCTAAATGGCTGGAGGCAGGTGGGCCGACCTCCAGTCAGCGCCGCATCGGTGGAGAAGAAGACGCTGACATGGAAGGCACTGTCCTCTATCATCCATACCCCGGTCCGCCACCTGGTATCAGGAATATTCGATCTTCCTCCATCGGATGACCGAGGCCAGGATTCTGAAGCAACAGCGTTCGTTCACGTTGGAGGACATGTATGAGGGCATTCGACTACACCATGTCATTGTGCAGTCTGGCTATGCGGGCCGGCGGGCACAGGCTCCCAGAGCGCTCGCTCGCGGCGAACGCCTCGGCCGCGGATTCGTGACTTTCTCAGCTCCCTCTGGGAGAGGACAAGGTCAGATGAATCGGGTCACGCTGAATGAGCTCCGCCAGCAGGTCCCCAAAAGTGCCGCGAAGGGTAACAAGGGTGACTTCTCAGTTGCCACAGTCGACCCCGTTCGCGTCGCCCCTGCTCCTCCGCCTCCGCGCCGCGATGGCCCCGCCGCCGCCTATGCGCCTGGCGGCGCTGGCTGGGCTGGCGCCGCTGGCTGGACAGGTGGCGCTGGCTCCTCGTCGAGCTCGCGCCGCCCCCTCGCGCCACCGAGATGGGCGCCCGACAGCGTCGAAGGGCGCGGCCGCAGCAGGAGTGCCGCGCGCGAGCGCCGCAACATCTACACCTGCTGGCGTCGTGACCTCCAGCGTAACCAGCGCGATGCGTATCGATGCTGGTCGCACTTCCTGTCCCAATGGGCTTATGTCCACGGTGGCGATTGCGAGTATATGGTCATGTGACAACTTCAGGACCATCACCATCAGGTGGTTCAACAACTATGGATATCGTGTTTGGGACGAGCGCTAGCACGAACCGTTTTAGACGTAGATGTTAATTGACATCGTTTTACGGAGTGGTATGCTGCATATTCTTATAGCATTCATTATGACACGAGTTGACATCATTGTGTTCATCATGCGTATGTATTTTGAAACACATGGACAAACGTGCTATTTGATTTGAGATACGTGACTTTACACGGTCTTGCGGTATTTGTTCTGGCTCACGCTATAAACTTCGGCAAACGGGCATGCGCGCACCCAGACAGATCGCCCGCCGGTAATGTTATCCAAGGTCAGCGTCTACGTTTTATCATGGGACGGCGTCCGTGTGCGACCGATGCGTTGCATTCTGCCCATGATCATTTTTTGATGTCGACATCGCTCGTATATGCACTTTTACGTTGCATGCGTTATTTTGTGGCCTGGGGTGCCTCGCATCATGCGTGATATATTGTCAGAGATGAGTTGCCATCACATCTATCCTAGTACTTTTGCACGTGGGCCTGGAGTGCCCTGACAATATTTGGGGCCTGGAGTGCCCCATGAATGAGCCATTTTGCGTTGATCGAGTTGTTTTCACAAGTCCGATCCACTTCACTTTGCGCCTTTTAGCGCGTCGGTGGCAACACCTGCATCGAAGGATGCTGGTGTCACCTTGCTGCTCTCTTTGCCTTGCTCTCCCATCCCTGTCACCTGCGGTGGCGGAGTGTCGTCCAGGAGTGCCGTAGCGTTTTGGGGGGCGCACCCTGGGCCCGCTAAGTCGGGTAGACACTCCTAAGTGCCCCGTGTGGCGGGGTTGGTCCTCTCCCTCACCTTTCCTAGCCAATGCGCCCTCGTTTGGAGGGGCGGTGGATGGAACGGGGTGGTGAGTGGACCTCGCACTTCTGATCCCGACTCCTGCCGTCGTCTCCCGTGGGCCCGAGGCCATCGGGAACTGGCAGGTTTCGGGGCGGTGTGCGTGTGTGTATGTGTGTGTGTGTGTGTTTGTGTGTGTGTGTGTGTGTGTGTGTGCGTGTGAAGTCCGCTCACTTCCCTATTATATCTTCTCGTGCCGCAACTGTATCGGCTCAGGTGTTGGCATAATTCCCGCGGTGCACTGCTCCCTGCGCAGTGCCCTCGAAAAGGAGTCCTCCTCTTCGCCTCTACCTGCGGACCCCGTATAGGAACGGCCTTTCGGCCGTCTCCCTTTGCGCGCGCCAGGAGGCCCCGGAAGTGGAACACGGGCGAAGTGTAGCGGCATGGGTACCCAGACATGCGACGTCCTGATTTTTCCAATACGGGGTCCCTGGAAGTCCCGACCCTTTCCTCGGGACCGGCTTTTCATCCTGAATCATTTTTTGACGGTCCCGAGGCCCGGCGAGGGCTCCCCGAAACCGAAATTGACAAAAAGCTTGCCGCCCATATTTTCTTTAACGACGCGATCGCGTGTGGGTGCCTCTTCCTTCTCCGACGAAGGAGGTCAGCGTGTCGCTGGACGTGCTCGACGCGCCGCCGCGGGCAGGGGGGCCCAGGGTCGCCGCGGCAGCCTCGCCGCGCGGGGCGCCAGGGGGCCGCTCCTCGCGCGGCGTGCCCGAGGCCGGCTGAGCGCCGTGGCCGGACGTGTCGGGGGGCTGCCAGGACAGGCTTGGGCAGGGGATCGGCTGCATAACTCACCACCGACCAAGCCACCCCAACCCAACCCTTAAGGCTTCAGTTTGCCTTCCATTTCCAGTGGGGGGGGGGTCTGGGAACATGGAGAAAACACATGGGACCCGTTCCCCCCCCCACCCGAAATTCGGGACAAATTCGGGCCTTCGGGTTGGGTTGGGGTGCTTTGGTAGGTCGCCAAACATTGATCTGCAGTGGGGACGCGCATCAAGAAACGGACTGCTCTTCGTCAGGGTGCCCTGGGCTTCTTCCGTCCGCGAGCTGCGCGCTGGCCTCCCGTGGCCGTGGAAGGAGCTGCTACGTTCAGGGTGCTCTGGGCCCCCCGCCACTCGCATCTCGCGCCTGCGGGTTTGAGGGTTGGGTTTCTTGCGAGGGTTTCTTGCGGCCGCGCCCGCGCTGCGCTCCCAACATATTTTTCTCGTCGAATCTACGGGAAAATGCGTGGACCCCCCCGTAGATGTACGACACTTTTACGTGTTCGTTACAGATTCGATGGGGAGCATCAAGTCTGGGGTAATCCAATTCTGTAGCCGATCCCCTACTCGAAAGGTGTCCCTGGCCCAAGGTGGGAGACGCAGGAAACGGGGTCGTCTGTGTGCACATTCGCGCGTAAGCTTCCCGCGTAAGGTCGCGCCAACGTGCCCTCGTTTCCAGCCTAGCGCCCCTCGCTGGCGGCCCGCGTAAGCCACCGCGTGAGGTCGCTGTGCCATCTCGCGTAAGACCTTGTCCCCAGCTTTTCGCTATATTTTGGAGCCCAGGGGGAGGAGGGTGAGGAGGGTGAGGAGGGGGAGGAAGGGGAGGGGGGGAGGAGGGGGAGGAGGAGGACGAGGAGGAGGAGGAGGAGGAGGAGGAGGAGGAGGAGAAGGAGAAGAAGGAGGAGAGAGGAGGAGGAGGAGGAGGAGGGAGGAGGAGGAGAGGAGAAGGGAGGAGGAGGAGGGAGGAGGAGGAGGAGGAGGGAGGAGGAGGAGAGGAGGAGGAGGAGAATTTGGGCCATTCATGAGGGTGCTCCAAGGAGGCCGCCGGCCTCCTCGGAGCTCCTGGGCCCACCTTGGGCCAGGGACGCTTTCCCTCCCCTCCCTCTCCCTCCTTCCTTTCTTCCTCCCTCCCTCCCTCCCTTCCCTCCCTCCTCCCTCCTCCTCCCTCCCTCCCTCCCTCCCGTCCCCCTCCCTCTCCTCCCTCCCTCCCTCCCGCCCTCCTCCCTCCTTCCCTCCTCCCTCCTCCCTCCTCCCTCTCTCCTCTAGCAGCACCCGGAGCTGGGCCAACGGGCAGGGCATCGGGACTGCACTGCGTGTGCATGCCAGAGCGGTGGTGGGAGAAACGGTGCCGCATGCACGGCAGGTTCGTGTCGTGCCGGCGGGGTGGGTCGGCCCCAGAACGGGCAGCCAAGGTTGAACGCCGCCGACGGCTCAGAATCGGCCAATGTGGAACGATCCGGCGATCGAGCAGATGCCGATCGCTCCAGGTTCGACGATCCACGCGGTGTCAGGCACCAGCGCGCAGGTCGCCACGGCACGACCCTGCCGTGCCCCGCTCCTCGCCCCTGGGAGGCAGCAGAGCGGCACACGTGGGCAGAGGGAGTTTCGAAGTTCCTGCGCGGATCTCTCGGGTCGGCGCGGGGCTCCTCCGGCTCCCCGCAGATCCCTTCTGGGCGCGGGCGCCCCGGGGGTATTTGGGAGGAGGAGCCCAGCAACGACCCAAGCACCCCAACGTCCCATACCTCCATGGGTCACGATTGCATGCGCGACGTCTTTTTCTTTCGGTACGTAGTGGGTACATTGCACATCGATCCATCAACACGTGCGCAGTATTAAAGCACATCGCCGACTAACCGCTATCCAGCAGAACGTGCTCGCTTCCATGAGAACAGCAATCGCTTCGATGATGAGGTATTCGCCCACGGATCGACACATCTCGTGCTAATGTCGTTACGGCTTCATCGCTTTCCTTTGCTGCAGCCTGGTCTTGGTTTGTTTAGTCCATGATTTGAGGTCGCATTGTTAAGACCTGGCCATCGCCACCTCCTCTTTTGCATCTACCGCGTCGCGACCTCTGACTTCTTCCATCCAGCTTTCCTCAGCATCGGCGAAGCCAGTGCCCACCTTTTCAATGCCGAGTGCGTCTCTCATCTCTTGAACGCACACCTTGTCAAGGCCGAGCGCGTCTCTCGTCTCTTGAACGCGGAATTGGGATCCTTTGCAGGGGCCTAAACCGCTCTCGCACGTAGGAGATGCACCCGCTCCCCGCTTCTCCCTTCCTCTTCCCCCCCTTTCCCTTTCCTCCCCCTGCCCCTGCCCCTGCCCCTGCCCATTTCCCCCTGGCCTCCCTCATTCCCTTCTCTTTCCCACCGTGAATGCGAAGTCAGACGGTTATCAGGGACAGTAAGACCTCCCCACGCCTAGCGCGCGTATTCTATGGGCACGACAGCACCCTGGGGCCGCCTCGTTGCAAGCGGCGCGCTCAGGCGCTGCGGGGCCCCATGATGTATGTTCTTTCGGCTTCGGCCCTTGCCGCTGACCCTCGGCTGGCTGGCTAAGTAGCTGGTTGGCCGGTTGGTGGGCCAGCTGTTGTGTTGGAGTGCTTGCCAGACGGGATGGGGGAGGAGGAGGAGGAGGAGGAGGAGGAGGAGGAGGAGGAAGAGGAGGAGGAGGAGGAATAATAATAAGAATAGTAATAAGAAGAACAATAACAATACGAATAATAATAATAAGCATACTAATACTAATACTAAGACTAATAATACTAATATTACGAATACTAATAGTAATAATGAGAAGAAGCATACTAACAGTACGAGTAATAACAATAATAAGAAAACTAATGCTACTAAGAATAAGAAGACGAATAATCAGCATAATGATATTACTAAGAATGCGAATACTAATACCCACGAATAATAATACGAATACTACGAACAATACGACGAACAATATGACGAATAAGACGAATACTAAGCATACTAATAATACTACGAATAATAACAATAAGACGAATACGAATAATACTAATAACAATAAGAAAAATACGAAGACTAATGATCATAATAAGAATAATAAGAATACTAATTAGAAGGCGAATACTAATAAGAAACAGAATATTAATATTACTAATAAGAATACTGATAAGCATACTAATGATAACCAGAAGACGAAGGATATGAATACTAATAATAAGACGAACATGAGTACTACTAATAAGATTACGTAATAAGAATAATATCACGACATATAATAATACGAATGAGACAATTAACAATACTACTAATAATAATCATACTAATACTAATAATTTTAATACTAATAATAATAATAATACTAATAATACTAATAATAGTAATAATAGTAGTAATAATAATACTACTAATAATAATAATAGTAATAATAATACGAACAATACTAATAATAGTGATAAAAAGAAGAAGAGGGGGATGAGGAGGAGGATGAGGAGGAGGAGGAGGATTAGAAGCTGGAGGAGGACGAGGAGGACGAGGAGGAGGAGGATCAGGAGGAGGAGGAGGAGGAGGATTAGAAGCTGGAGGAGGACGAGGAGGACGAGGAGGAGGATCAGGGAGGAGGAGGAGGAGGAGGAGGAGGAGGAGTAGGAGGAGGTAGGAGGAGGAGGGGGAGGAGGAGCAGGAGGAGGAGGAGGAGGAGGAGGAGAGAGCAGGAGGGAGGAGGACTGAGGGGCGGGGGCATACCAGGGGACAGGGGCCCTCCCCCCCCCCCCTCTCCCCCTCGCCCCCTAGGCAGCACAGCATGTACTGCAGCCCTTGCCCTGCGGCAAGCAGCGGCGAGCAGATGACGGCTGTGCGACTGCTCCTAATATTCTTCCTCCCCTTCCTCCTCCGCCTCATCCCCCTTCTACTGCTTTTTCTCCTCCTCAGCCTCCTCCCTCTTCATCTTCTGCTGCTGCCTCTGCCTATTTTTTGTTTTCTCTTTCTCACTATTCCCAACCATTCTGTGGTGTTCGGTCTTCGTTTTGAAGAGACAGCGTCCCGCGTTCCTCTCTCCTCTCCTCTCCTCTCTCCTCTCCTCCTCTCCTCTCTCCTCTCCTCTGCTCTCCTCTCCTCTCCTCTCCTCTCTCCTCTCCTCTCTCCTCTCCTCACCTCTCCTCTCCTCTCCTCTCCTCTCCTCTCCTCTCCTCTCCTCTCCTCCTCTCCTCCTCTCTCCTCTCCTCCTTTTCCCCCCTCCTCCTCCTCCTCCCCCCCTCCTCCTCCCCCTCCTCCTCCCCCTCCCTCCCATCCGCCTCGTCACCTCCCTGCGTTTCACCCCCCAAGACAGCGTTTCGTGGCCCCATAGGGAGCTCCGTCGAAGGTCCCAGTGGCAGGGTTCGCATGCGTCCCCCGCACAATCCGGCGCACCCCTCACATGGTCCGTGGCCCCATAGGGAGCTCCACCGACGGCCCCAGTGGCAGGGTTCGCATGCGTCCCCCGCCCATTTCGGCACACCTCTCACACGCTTCGTGGCCCCACGAGGAGCTCCACCGAAGGGCCCAGCGGCAGGGTTCGTATGCGCCCCCCCGCCCATTTCAGCACACCCCTCACACGCTTCGTGGCCCCACAAGGGGCTCCACCGCAGGCCCCAGTGGCAGGGTTCGCATGCGTCCCCCGCCCATTCCGGCACTCCCATCACATTGTTCGTGGCCCCACAAGGAGCTCCACCGAATGCCCCAGTGGCAGGGTTCGCATGCGCCCCCCCGCCCATTTCGGCACACCCCTCACACGCTTCGTGGCCCCATAGGGGGCTCCACCGATGGCCCCAGTGGCAGGGTTCGCATGCGTCCCCCCGTCCATTTCGGCACACCGCTCACACGCTTCGTGGCCCCACAGGGAGCTCCACCGACGGCCCCAACGGCAGGGTTCCCCCCGCCCATTTCGGCACACCTCTCACACGCTTCGTGGCTTTACAAGGAGCTCCACCGACGGCCCCAACGGCAGGGTTCGCATGCGTCCCCCCGCCCATTTCGGCACCACTCACACGGTTCGTGGCCCCATAGGGAGCTCCGCCGATGGCCCCAGCGGTAGGGTTCGCATGCGTCCCCCCGCCCAATTCGGCACACCCCTCACACGCTTCGTGGCCCCATAGGGAGCTCCGCCGAAGGCCCCAGTGGCAGGGTTTGCATGCGCCCCCCCGCCCATTTCAGTTCACCACTCACACGGTTCGTGGCCCCTTAAAGGGGGTTCCACCGAACGCTTGCCCAATCGCAATAGCAGCTCACGGCCCAATCGCAAGTACAGCGCAGACGTTTCAATCGAACGGCGCGGATTCCTCAGCGCACGGATGGCGCACGCGAGTCGGTAGAGCAGCGCAGCGTTCTCATTTCGGCGCACCCCTCACACCGTTCGTGGCCCCATAAGGAGCTCCATCGAAGACGATCTTTAGAATTGCGGCACCCACAATTGCATTTTTTTTTGTTGTTTTTGTTTTTTTTGTTTGTTTTTTTTTCGCCAGGTTTTGTTTCTCTCTCTCTCTCTCTGTCTTCCTTCCTTCCTCCCTTTCTCCATTCCTCTCCGTCCCTCTCCCTCCTCTCATCCTCGTTCTCGTCCTCCTCTTACTCCTCCCGCTCCGCCCTCCTCCGCCTCCTCCTCTCCTTGCTGCTCTCTCCTGCCCCCTTTCCCTTCCGCCTGCCCTCGACACCATACATACTATCCTGTGGGTGAGGAGGATGAGGAGGAGTGGGTCGGGTCGGTGGCGATCATGCCGATGATGATGGCGACCTCGACGACGATAATGATGATTCTGATGATGCTACAGATGTTGGTGGGGGTGATGCTGATGATGCTGATGATGCTGAGGATGATAATGATGATGATGATGATGATGATGATGATGATGATGATGATGATGATGATGGTGGTGGTGGTGATGATGATACTGATGCTGATGTGATGATGATGATGCTGATGCTGATGATGCGGATGATGGTGTTGGTGAAGATCATAGGCTTATGCCACATCCGCCGACCCCTATATAATCTATTGTGACTTCAGGACTGCACGACATCGTTCCTGTTGCTTCGTTGCTGTTATTGTACCTCTTGGTGCTCTTTTGTGGCCTTTTGGTGGCATCTTGGCCTGTCTGCAGGCCGTATCCGGCCGCCTCGAGGCATTTTGGGCCGAGTTTTGGGGCCTTCTGGGGGCTTCCTGGGGTCTTCTTGGAGGCCTTTGAGGTTTTCTTAGGGGTCCCTCAGGGCCTCTTGGGGTGTTCTTGGGGCAGGCTGGGGGCGTCTTGGGGC
>CAUYUJ010019366.1:10000-37500 GCA_963575745.1 Prorocentrum cordatum | reverse complement strand
CTGTTTGAGTGTGTGCGATGCTGGGGCGGGGGCCACATGGTGAAAACCACCTGCCCTCCATCCGTGCAGCCTTCAAGCTTCACGGTCATAAGTGGTGAGGAAGTCTTCGGCAAAACGCCCAGCCCGCCCTGCCGACACGTCTGGGGGTGCGACAGGGAGTGGCTATTGTAATGAAAAAGGATGCAGGAGGAGAAGGAATAATAGCATCAGGACCAACAGCTGTAGTAATAGTGCTGTTATTCGTATCATCGAAATTCGTAGTACTATCATCACTAGATCGTACTCACAGTAGCAGTAATACTACGACTCATACTGCTACTCATCATAGTAGTTCTCATCATGACAGTATTAATAATAATGCTAAGTGCTACTACTCATAATACTATATATACTGCTAATACCACCACTCGTAGTATTACTAGTAACGATCATGGTATTGCTGATAATATCAGCCAGCGTTGATTCCGAATATATAGGAGGACAGGAGGAGGACGAGAGGAGGGTGGGAGGAGGACGAAAAGAGGAGGGGAGCAGGACGGGAGGAGGACGGGAGGAGCAACATCAAGCAAGCGCAGGCAAGCAAGCGGAAGCAAGCAAGCGCAAGCGAGCAATAACAAGCAAGTAGGAGCCAGCGATCAATTGCAAGCAAGCAGGGGCAAGCAAGAGCAAGCAACAGCAAGCAAGGGAAAGCGATCAAGTGCAAACAAGCAAGCGCAAGCAAGGGGTGCCATTGGAACTAAGGGGGGATGCCAGTGGAAAAGAGGGGGGAGAGGGGTGCCATTGGAAATAGGGGCGGGCGGCATTGGAAAAGGGGGGGGATGCTTAAGATCAATCACTTATGATGAGGTTTCCTATAGGGCAGGCCTACTTGTATAATATTATGTATGAGCGGAAAAAACTAGTGATACGTGTAATACTGCACTACTAACAACAATCCTATTAATATTACCAGCAGTGAAGCTAATATTAACAGTGCCATCAACACAACCTAGCAAAAACACCACTCATACCATGAAGACTATTCGTGCTATGCAAAATAACAATGCCAATGCTAATGGTACCACTCGTAATTTCGATGGACATTACTGACAATCATAATCGTATACTTACGAGTAATAACACGAAAACACATACTAACGATATGACGGCGACGACTACTACTACGACTACTACGGCTACTACTACGACTACTACTACTGCTACTACTACTACTACTACTGCTACTACTACTATTGCTACTACTACTACTACTACTACTACCACCACCACCACCACCACTACTACTACTACTACTACTACTACTACTACTACTGCTACTACTACTACTACTACTACTACTGCTACTGCTACTACTACTACTACTACGCATCATAATGCGGACGATCATATTAAACCGCGCAATTGTAGTACTACTATTACGAGCAACTGCTACTAATCCCATTACTAAAACATGAGGAGAAGGAATAGGAGGATAATGAGCAGGAGCAGGAGCAGGAGGATGATGATGAGGACGAGGAGGAGGAAGCGGAGGAGGAAAATCAGGAGGAAGAGGAAGAGGAGGATGAGGAGGAGGAGGAGGGAGGAGGAGGAGGAGAAGAAAAGGAGGAGGGAGGAGGAGGGGGACGATGAAGAGGGGAGGAGGATGAGGGGAGGAGAAGGAGGAGGAGGAGGAGGACGATGAGGAGGAGAAGGAGGAGGAGGACGGGGAGAAGGAGGAGAGGATGCTGATGATGATGCTGATGATGGTGGTGAGGAGGAGAAGGAGGAGGAGGGAACATGAGGAAGATACTACTTATGAGGAGGAGGAAGAGAAGCAAAACTACTACGAATACTAAGGCTAATCTGACAACCATGAGATTAAGAAGGAGAGTACGAATACTGGTACGAATTCTAACAGCGAGTACGTCGAAGGCGACTGCGACGACGAATGCGCCACCCGCAACATCCACACTATTGATGCGAAGAATATTACGAATCGTCACTGACTAGAATCGGTCGAATACTAACGTTAATTAGAATACGACGCCGCAGCATACGAATAATAATGCGAGTGCGACAACTAAAACCGATAATCATATGTCTGCTACGAAGGAGACGACGAAGGAGAAGACGCATATGATGATGCTGATGATGCTGCTGCTGCTGCTGCTGATGATGATGATGATGATGATGATGATGATTGTGATGCTGATTGTGATGATGCTGGTGATGATGCTGATGATGATGCTGATGCTGCTGATGATGATGATGATGATGATGATGATGATGATGATGATGATGGTGGTGATGATGCTATGCTGATGGTGATGGTGATGATGAGGAAGAGGAGCAGGAAAAAGAGACGTGGAGGAGGAGGAGCAGGAGGAGAGGAGGAAGGATGACGGAGGAAGGAGGAAGGAGGAACAAGGAACGGGGAAGGAATAAGGAAGGATAAATGAGGACGGATGAAGGAGAAAGGAGGGATGATGAAGGAGAAAGGAAAAAGGAAGGAGCATGGAGCAAGCAGGAAGGATGACGCTGCAGCCGTTGCTGATGCTGATGATGACGATGATGCTGATGATGCTGGTGATGATGATGATGATGATGATGATGATGATGATGATGATGATGATGATGATGATGATGATGATGATGATGATTATGGTGCTGATGATGATGATGATGATGCTGATGATGATGATGATGATGATGATGATGATGATGATGAAGACGAGGATCATGATGGTGATGATGATGATGATGATGATGATGATGATGATGATGAGGAGGAGGAGGAGGAGGAAGAGGACGGTGAGGAGGAGGAGCAGGCGGAGGTGGAGGCGGAAGAGGAGGAGGAAGATGAGGAACATGAGGATGTAGGAGGATGAGGATGGAGGAGGACGGAGGAGGACGGAGGAGGACGGAAGAGGAGGAGGGAAATAGGATGAGGAGGAGGAGGAAGAGGATGATGATGATGAGGAGGAGGAGCAGGAGGAGGAACAGGAGGAGCAGAAGGAGGAGGAGGAGGAGGAGGAGGAGAAGGAGTAGGAGATGGAGGAGGAGGAGGAGAAGGAGGACGAAGAGGAGGATGTGGGAGAAGGACGCCGGGAAGGGGGAAGTGGAAAGGGAAGGGGCGGATGAAGGGAAGGGAGGGGAGGCGAGGGGTCAGAACGGTAGGGAATGTGTGATGGGAGACAGGATGGGAAGGGAGGGCGGGGGAACTGAATTGGTTACGCGAGGACGGGATAGAGGGAAGCAACACAAGAGGGGAGCATATTTGGATTGACGGCATCGTGAGTCGTGGTTGGCCTAGGTGAGGAAGGAACAGGGGGGAGAGATCAGGGACGATGGTTGGGTGGGGGTGGTGCAGGGTTGAGGGAGGACAGCGATGATCGCTTTGCTGAGCTCGCCCCCCCACTTACATATACGACGGCGCACCTCCACGGAACCGAATCCGGCGAGACAGGCCAAAGAAGTCGCTGAAGTGTCGGTCACGGCCAGAAAAGAGAGCAGCAGGCGCTTACATCCAGTCAGCGCGGTGAACTCACGGCAGGCTGGAACATGCGAATTCAGCACAGCGGAGCCACCGCCGCGGTCGGTCGCTGATATTTGGATGACCTCAGCAACCGCGTCAGTTCGCAGCCGGCACAGGCGCTCATTGGCTCTCGTCCAGGCGCTGCCCTGGCGGGGCTGTTTCTCGCGGGAGGCATCGAGTCGCTGGCGCACGTGTAGAGCTCGAGGGATCGCCACCCGCATCGCTGGTATCATGCTTTTCGGCAGGGCGAGATTTGGGGATTGGCATGGCCAGGCTCCCCGCGTCGCTGAACTCGGCGCTGCACGCTACCCACCGACGGGGTCATGAGGCGCAGTGCTCGCCGTGCTGATCTTGCAGCTCGTGCAGGCGAGATGCGCTGCAAGCAAGGAGACTGTCATCTGGCGCGGCTCTTCGGCGGTTCAAGGAAGCGCAGGGCCCTTGCTTGCACCCTTCGGCGGCGCTGGCAGGGCCAGCGCTCCTGGAGGCAGAATTCTCTCCCCTCCCCCTTCCCCCCGCAGGGCGAGGCGGTGGTGCTTGTGCTCCAGCCGTATGTGGCCATCCACGGGCGGGCGGCAGCAGACTGGATAACGGTGTTGCAGGTGGAGGGAGGAGGACGAGGAGGAGGAGGAGGAGGAGGGAAGAGGAGGAGGAGTAGGAGGAGGAGGATGATGATGATGAGGAGGAGGAGGAGGAGGACGAGGAGGAGGTCGAGGAGGAGGAGGAGGAGAAGGAGGAGAAGGAGGAGGAGGAGGAGGAGGAGGAGGAGGAGGAGGAGGGAGGAGGAAGAGGAGGAGGACCAGTGTACACCCAATAATCAACACCGATGTTGGAATTTATCCTCCCTCCAAGCTCCCTCTTCATAGGCCCCTGCAACGGTTCATCTCTATTGAGGCAATTGCCTCGTTGGAAGACAATAGTTTGAAGACCTCGAAGCATGCCAAAACATTGTTCTCGGGATTTCCACGCCACGGATCAACCTGACTGCTGCGTCCTGACGATCTGGAATCGTGCCATAACGCCGTTTTTGGGACTTCAATACCGCGAATCACCGTAACTGTTGCGCCCGCATAATCTTGAATCCTTCCAAAACACCATGTCTGGGACGTTGATCATGGGAAGCCGTGAAACTCTTGCAAATAAAAAACGAATATGCGCGGCGCTAAGGCGAGAGCCACATTTTGAAAAGAAGCCGCCCTCAATCCGTGAAGCTCTTGTATTTTTTACAACGATTGTGCGCCGCGCTAAGGAGAGAGCCACATTTTGAAAACGACCCGCTCTCAATCCGTGAAACTCTTGCAATTTTCACAACGATTGTGCGCCGCGCTAAGGCGAGAGCCACATTTTGAAAACGACCCGCCCTCAATCCGTGAAACTCGTGCACCCTTTCAAACATGATGTGCGCGGCGCTAAGGCGAGAGCCACATTTTGAAAACGACCCGCTTCCATTTGTGAAAAGGTGGTCATTTTTTAGCTTCAGAGTCATAAGCGGTGAGGAAGTCTCATGCGAAATGCCCGGCCCGCCCTACAAGCTGGCATTGGGGTGCGGCATGGAGACGTTCGTTACAAGAAAAAGCAGTTGAGGAGGACGTGTATATTGAACGGCCAGGCTCGTGCTGCTCTGAGACGAGCGGCAGCAAGCAGACAGACATGATGAGGACCCAGGCCGCCTCATGCCACGTGCCAGGCGGAGGAGGAAGTCGTAAACGCTGCAAGCGGGCAGGTCGGGATTTCGGCCAGCCGCTGCTAGAATGACCATCCCTGCGGGGAGTTATTCTTCGCTGCGGGGAGGAAAGTACCGCTCTCCGGAGACCCACGTCAGACGCCAATCAGAACCTCCGAAGTGATCTCATCTTTTCCTCATAACAGTGGAGATCCCATTGCCGCCTTCGGCAAAGTGTTGAGCTCGCCTCGTCTTCGTCACATGCTTTAATGTTTAAAAGCTTGTTGAGTATCGCAGCGCGCAGCGACCAGTGCGATGAGCCGCTGGCAGCCGGAGCTGGTGCGATACTGGCTGCCTCTGAGGGCCCACTGGAGGCGCTTTCCCTCTTTTTCACGCCCTGTCGGGGGGCGGGAGAGCGGCTTGGGAGCGGCAGGCGCTCGCGGCGCCTTCGCCCGCGATGGGAGGCCGACGGGCGGGGGTCGGCCCGACCGCGGGGCTGCTGGGGCAGTGGCGCCGGGGCCCTCTGCCCCGAAGCCTGTGTGGTGCTCGGCGGAGCGAGCCCGCACTGGGCACGTCTAGGGGGCCACATGTGAACCCTACCCCTACCCCTCACGATTTCTGAGGGGGAGGGTGGGGTTCACTTCGCTCGGGAGCTCCCGAACGAAGTGAAACCCACCCTCCCCCTCAGAAATCGTGGGGGGTAGGGGTAGGGTTCACATGTGGCCCCCTAGACGTCGTCGTCGTCGTCGTCGTCGTCGTCGTCGTCGTGCGCCGCCCAGTCGGTGCGCGGCTCGCGCGCGCGGCGGCCGGGGCGCGGCTGAAACCCCGCCCGGGGAGGCCGCGCGCCCCCCGTCGCGGCCCGAGGCCGTGCGGCGCGCGCCGGGGCGAGGCGGGGCGTGGCCGAGGGAGCCGCCGCGGCCCGAGGCGCGGCGTGGCCTCCTCTCCTCCTCCTTCCTCCTCCTCCTCCTCCTCCTCCTCCCTCCCTTCCTCCTCCTCCTCCTCCTCCCTTCTCCTCCTCCTCCTCCCTCCTCCTCCTCCTTCCCCTTCCTCCTCCCTCCTCCCCTCCTCCCTCCTTCATCCTCCACCTCCCTCCTCCCGCCTTCATCCTCCTTCCTCCCTCCCTCCTCCCTCCTCCTCCTTCCTCCTCCCTCCTTCTCCTCCTCCTTCTCCTCCTCCTCCTCCATCCTCCTCCTCCCTCCCTCCTCCCTCCTTCCTCCTCCCTCCTTCCTCCTTCCTCACCTTTTTTCCCTTTGCTGTTCCCTTCTCCACCCTTCCTTCGGCTGTGCCCTTCTCCAGCGCACTCGAAGAGGTGCGGGAGGCAGGAATCGAGGCCGAGTTTCCAGCCATGGTGTACGCAGGTGGTTCATTGTATGCTATGCTTGCGCTGGAGACAATCGAAGAGCACTTGGAAGTTTTTTGCAGGATTGTGCTCAACTCTTACTCTGGTGTCGGGTTGGTGCCTCACCTTAAAATCGGTAACACAGAGTTGATGCTCCATTTGACGGGGCCGGGGCCGCCAACTTTCGTCGACATTTTTTCTCATACCCTGGGTAAGGTATTTCCTGTGAGGTCTCTTTACGTCGGTGAAGGCATCAACGTCGTCAGGTCAGCTGTGCATTTGGATGCCGTCGTTACCCATCGAACTTTGTTGGGACCAGAGTTTGTACACCGCGAAGAAGAGTCACGCGTCCAGCTGTCTGTGTGGATTAAGGCCTTCAAGAGGGCCAGCAAGGTTTCGATCATCCCGAAACTGATCTTCACATATCCCCTAGTTATGAACTCAGTCTTTTATGCTGCTGGTACATGGTGCAAGATGTTTGGCAATGATCTTGTCCGCATACGGTCTCAATTCGTGCGAAGGTGCAGGCGTGTTTTCCGTCTTCCTTGCTTTGAGGCTGGAGGCCCGACAGATGAAGACGTCATGGCGGCTGCGCTCAGGCCTAGTATCTCAGTTGTGCTTTGGGTGGCTCGACTGCGATTATTCGGCCAGGTCCTCGTTGCAGCTCTGGCCACTCTGCTAGGGCTTCTCCATGCTGAATATTATCAGGCAGTCAAGTGGGCAAAACATACTCCTGGCTGCACCAGGTCCTCGAGGATTTTGCATGGCTGCGTTCCAGCCACCATGCGTTTCAGAATATGCCCCTTCCCTCGTCAGATCCCAGAGCTTGGGTGTCCAAGATGAAGACTTCGAGGGGAGCGTGGTTAGATGCCACCCACGAGGCTACTAAGGCTGAAGCTGCTAAGGCACGGCGAGAGCTTGACGCGTCACGCTGGGAGAGGAGGACACTGAAGTTGCTGACAAGCGAAGGATCGCCTCCTCCTCGAGATGTGCCGCTGCAAGCGCAGCGCCAAACGTTCGAATTCCACTTCTGTGGTTTTTGCTCAGAGAAGGTCTCATCCCTTGATGCGCACATACGAGCTAATCACACCACCCTGTCGGGCATTGCTAGGCGATATGTGTCAGACTCATGCATGCCTGAGAGTTTTTCGTCCAGGTCAATGCTTGTGCGGCAAGTGACACCTGGCGCCTAACTAGTATGATCTTTTGTCTCAATCAAGTGCCGCCACATGCGCCTGATGTCATGCAGGAGCTAGCGGCTAAAGAAGAACAGGATAACAACCAGGCTTACCGACGGGGCTATTCTGCTTTTTGTATTTTGCGCAAACCATGGGATATTTGCAAACTGTTTTACGTGATGCGACGGGGTGGTCTCGAAAGATTTCAGACCAGCTCGCCACTGAGCCTAGTGCCCCTGGCTCAGTGAATGGTGTGTACTTAGACTGGCCGTACGGTAGAAACGCACATACGGGTATATTAGCTCGTGTAATTCTACGCAGGCTGCATCGCCGGACTGTTTTTATAGCCAACCTCTTTTGCGGCCAGCGCCGCACAGGAGATATGTGCTGAGACTTCTTTGGAGCTAGTCCTACCTAGTGTTGAAATCCGTGTGCTTTCTATCGATATTTTAATCGATTCTGAGGTTGGTGACCCTGGTGAGCAGACAACGGTTGAAGTTTGGTCTGGCCACATCAAGGCTGCCAGAGTTGCTCTGTTAGGAGGGGGGCCCCCGTGCGAAACACTCTCGGCCTCTCGGTGGAAAGACGGGGGGCCCCCACCGCTTCGGTCCTGCGGTGCCCCTTGGGGGCTGGCGGCTTTAACCCCCAGGCAGCGTGTGCTGCAGGTCCAGGTCGGCAATGCTTTGTATGTGGCTATTGTGGAATTGCTTTGCGTGCTGGCAACGGTTGGTGGATCAGGACGGGTTGAGCAACCCGCTTCGTTAGCGTGGGAACCCCCTTGCAGCCTCTCTCGGGTCTTTCCGTACCACCAAAGCCCTCATATCAGCCCCTCGTCGTGCCCTGACAGAGTTCGGCCAGTGCGAGTTCGGTCAAGACGGCAGAGCGTCGAGGGGAGTCTTGGCTGTCAGAATGCCGTCTTTGGCCTCCCTCCTCACCTCCACCCCAGGGGGTGGGAAGCGTAGCTACGGGCGTGGAGCCCACCAGATCTTGTCAGGCGAGCAAGCCGATGGCTCCTTCAGCACAGCCCACAAGAAAGCTTACCCGCCTGCGTGATGCTCAGTTCTTGCGCATGGTCTGTTGTAGATGTTGTGCTCCCCTCGCTCGATTTGTGTGAGGACGAGGATCAGGAGCAGACAGAGCAGTTGCGCACGTTCTTTGTTTCCACGGCCTCCATGGTTGCAGAGGCTCCGCCTTTGAGCCCAGATTTTGCAGTCAGACGGTCTGCCCGCCAGCAATCTACTATTGAACGGATCTGTGCTGTGCAGTCTTGCTCTAATCAGAGCTCCGAGGTTCAGGCTGACGACCTAGACAACCATTCCATTGCTATAGCCTTTGCTCTAGAGCCCAGTCCATTGTTGCCTCGGGAATCCCAGGAGGACCCGCTTGGCCCCTGTCCTCCGTCGCTCCCTGTTCCCCCGCCGCTCCCTCCTCTTCCCCCACTCATGTTTGAGGCTGTGAAAGCACGAATCGCGGCGAATCGTGTTGAGGCTTTGCGGAGGAGAAGGGAGAGAGTGGCCGAACAGCTCAGGCTTCCGATCCAGTCTGTGAATTTGTTCGGGCCACCTCCCGAGCTTGCCTCGAGTATATCAAGAGATAAGGTGCAAACGGACCTGCATCGATGGTTTGTTGCGGCAATCCCAGGTACCTCTTAGACTTGTATGTGGGGATGGATCGGTGGGGATAGCTGGGAGTGGAGAAGGAGGGGGAGAGAGACTCAGTCCAACCCGCGCGCGTCCGCGCCCGGATCTCATCCTCGGCACCCTCATCACAGCGCCCTCGCGCCCTCTCCGCTTGCGGGAAGAGCAGAGCAGGACACGTTGGTGGTGGTGCTGCTGCTGCTGATGATGATGATGATGATGATGGTGATGGTGATGGTGATGATGCTGCTGCTGATGATGATGATGATGATGACGATGATGTGAGGATGATGTTGCTGATGTTGTGCCTTGTGTATCCTCTGCTCTTTCGCTCCGAGCCTCTTGTGCTCGGCTCTCGTTTCGGCCTCCGTGTGTCGAGGCATAGGGGCGGCAGCTTTTACTCTTCTGCCCGGTCCTCGGGCTGCCCTGGTCTGCAGGCCGAATTTGTGCGTGCACCCCCCCCGGCAGAGCCGACCCTGGCCCACTTTCGAGGACGTTCCAGTTCCGAGTTCCGAGTTCCCTTCCTCCCTCCTTCCTCCTTCCTCCCCCTCCTTCCTCTTCCATCCTCCCTCCGTCCTCCGTCCTCCTCCTCCTCCTCCGTCCTCCTCCTCCTCCTCCTCCTCCTCCTCCTCCTCCTCCCCGTGCGTGTCGCCCTTGGCGAGCGGCGCGGGCGGGGCCTCCTTGGCCCACCGCGGGCAGCTGAGGCCCTGGCCGCCAAGGGCAGCCGAGGCTGCAGGATCGATCGTTCGATGGAGCAGGGCAGCCAGGCTGGAGGATCGCTGCTCTGCTGCCAGTGCGGCGCAGCGTTAAAGGGTTCTACTTTGGCCTTGCTGTGTTCACTATGTGGGAGGTCGCTCGCGGAGGCTGGAACAGGAGGAGGAGGAGGAGGAGGAGGAGGAGTTGGCTCAGGGTGAGCATGGTGGCTGTTGTGGTGGTGATGATGATGGCGATGAGGATGTTGACGTTGGTGTTGGCAGTAGCGACGGCGATGGTGTTTGTGGTGACGGTGATGAGGGGAGGAGCAGGGTGTTCAGGATGATGGTAGAGAGGGTGAGCAGGAACGTGACTAGGAGGATGAGGAGGGTGAGGGGATGATGATGATGAGGAGGACGAGGAGGAGGAGGGGAGGAGGAGGATGATCAGGAACATGAGAAGCAAGAGGATGACTGGTGGCGCGCACCTTGGGGATGGGTCGAGGGGTGTGATCTTCTAAACACTACGGAGTGCTCCTTAGAAAGGTTCGAAGCCTCCTCCTCCTCCTCCTGCTCCTCCTCCTCCTCGTCATCCTCCTCCCTTCCTCCTCCTCCTCCGCTGCCTCCCTCTCCTCCTCCTTTTCCTCCTCCTCATCCTCCCATCCTCCTTTCCTTCTCCTCCTCCTCCTCCTCTCCTCCTCCTCCTCCTCCTCCCTCCTCCTCTCTCCTCCTCCTCCCCCTCCTCCTCCTCCTCCTCCTCCTCCTCCTCCTCCTCCTCATCCTCTCATCCTCTCCCCCCCCTCCCTCCCCCTCCGCCCTACTCTCCTCCCCCCTCCCCTCCTCCTCCTCTCCTCTCTCCTACTCTCCTCCTCCTCTCCCCCTCCCCCCTCTCCTCCTCCTCCTCCTCCTCCTCATCCACCTCCTCTCCTCCTCCTCCTTCCCGCCGCCTTAGTGGCACCGTCCGGCCCGCCTCCCCTGGTGGAGGCCGCCACCGATGAGGGACTGCGATGATGCTGAGGATGATGATGATGATGCTGAGATGATGATGATGATGATGATGATGATGATATAATGATGATGTGTGAGATGGTGCTGATTATGTGATGATGATGCTGATGATGATGGTGCGGATGATGATGATGCTGATGATGATGCTGATGATGATGACGATGAGAAATGATGATGATGATGATGCTGATGATGACGATGCTGGATGACGATGATGATGATGGTAGTGGGATGATGATGATGCTGATGCTGATGCTTGCTGCTGATGACGATATCAGAGAAACTATGGATTCAGTTTGTGTCGGGGTTTCGGTTTTCTGCTATGCCTGGCGGCCCTATAGGGGCAGACGGATCGCGAGGAGGCGGAGGAGGAGGAGGAGGAGGAGGAGGAGGAGGAGGAGGAGGAGGAGGAGGAGGAGGAGGAGGAGGAGGGGCCATCTGTGGTTTTGGTTCCTCGCGTTTCTCCGGCCTGCCTCTCTCCCCTCCCCCTCCTCCCTCTCTCCCTAAACCCGCCTCCCTCCTCCTCCCCCCGCCCCTCCCCCCGAAATGGGACGAATTACAACCGACTGGTCCCAATTCCAACCGTTCGGAGCGAATTGCAACCATAAATGGGACAAATTACAACCATGGGATCTTCAGAAGTACTTCTTTCTTATTCAGAAGTATTTCTTTCTTCTTCAGAAGTACTTCTTTCTTCTTCAGAAGTACTTCGATTCCTTCGGATTCCTTAGGATCCTTAGGATTCCTTAGGGTCCTCGGGATTCCTTGGGATCCTTAGGAATATTTACGAACCCATGGGAGTCCTGAGAAATCCTTAGGGGAAGGGGGCGCTTTGGGGGCCTTCTTGAGTTCGCTTTGGGCTACTCTTAAGGCCCGCTTGGGGCCTTCTTGGAGTCCTCCTGGGGCCCTTATTGACTTTTCTTGGCGCCCAAAGAAGCCCTAGAAGGGCCAACTCTCGAGGGCTGCAGGAGGACCAACTTTTGAGGTCAATACTACGAAAATTACTACCACTTCGACCTACTGCTACGGCTTCTGCTACGACTACTACTGCTACAGCTACTACTACTACTTTTTCTATTCCTACTACTACAACCACTACTATTCTTTCCTGCTTCTACTACCACGCCTACTGCTTTTTAATAATAATAATACTTCTACTGAAGCGACGCCGACTACTACAACTACAACCACAACGGCTACTACTACTAGTACTGCTAGTCGTGCTACCAGCACTACCACTTCTGGTACCACGGCTACTACTATACTCACTACTAGGACTAGTACTAGTACTAGTACTAGTACCAGTACTAGTACTACTACTACTACTACTACTACTACTACTACTACTGCGACTGCTAGTACTACTACTACTATAAGTATTGCCAGTACTACTACTGTCACTACTACTACCACTACTACTACCACTACTGTAGTGACCACGACTACTACCACTACGACTACTACGAGTCTTGCTTTGCCTGCTACGACTACTAGTACAACACTACTCGTACCACTTCCAACACCACCATTACTACTACTGCAACTACTCAATCTACTACTACTACTACTAATAATAATGATACTACTATTACTATTCCTACTACTACGACGACGACGACGACTACTACTACTGCTACTAGTACTACCAGTACTACTACTACAACAACAACAACTACTACTACTACTACTACTACTCTTAGTCTCACTCTTATTGTGAGTGCTACCACTGCCGCTACTACCACACTACACAACTGCTGCTACTATTGCTGCTACTATTATTACTACGGCTTCCGCCACTACTACTAATGCTTGTACTACTACTGGTACGACTACTATCGCTACTACTACTACTACTACCACCACTACCACTACCACCACTACTACTACTACTACTACTACTACTACTACTACCACTACTACTACTACCCCTACCACTACCACTACCACTACCAGTACGACTACTCTCGGCGATTATATTTCTACTAACTTTATGGATACTACTACTACTACTACTACTACTACTACTACGACTACTACTACTACTATCATTGCTACTACTACGACTTCTATTCCTCCTACTAGCTATGATACCACTGGTCTTAGTACTACTACGACCAATACTACTGGTATTTCTGCTGCTACTCTTATTTCTGCTGCTACGACTTCTACTTCTACAACAACAACAACTACTATTACTACTACTAGAAAGCCTGCGACGACGACGACGACTACTACGACGACGACGACGACGACGACTACTACTACTATCTTGAAGAATGCTACTACTACTACTACTACTACTACTATTACTACTACTACTACTACGACTACTACTACTATTACTATTACTACTACAACTACTACTACTACTACTACTACTACTACTAGTAGTACTACTACTTCTATTACTACTACTACTACTACTACTACTACTACTACCAGTACTACTACTACTACTACTACTACTACTACTACTACTACTACTACTATTAATACTCAAACTAATACTACGACTACTGCTACTACTACTTTACTGATATTACGACGACTACTACTACTACTACTACTACTATTACTACTACTACTACTACTACTACTACTACTATTACTACTACTACTACGAACCAAAAAAACAATAGCGGTAGGTGAACCACCCTTGGGCGATTACAATGCGAACCATCACTTCGTCTTTCGGCCAAAACGCCGGAATCCCGATTTTGAATCCCCGGCACGGCTTCGAATCCCAGGCGGGTCGTGCGGTGGCACGCGGCCCCCTACCAATCCACGCGACCAACGGTTTTTTGTCGGAAGGGGGGGTGGTCACGACCCCCCCCCCGTCCGACAAAAGATCCGCCTCGCGAGTCGGTAGGGGGCCGCGTGCCACCGCACGACCCGCCTGGGATTCGAAGCCGTGCCGGGGATTCAAAATCGGGATTCCGGCGTTTTGGCCCTGACGGTTTGATCATTCGCATTGCGATCGCCCAATGGTGGTCAAGTACCATCATTTAACAACTACTACGACCCTGCTACTACTACTACTACTACTACTACTACTACTACTACTACTACTACTACTACTACTACTACTACTACTACTACTACTACTACTACTACTACTACTACTACTACTACTACTACTAACTACTACTACTACTGCTACTACTACTACTACTACTACTACTACTACTACTACTACTACTACTACTACTACTACTACTACTACTACTACTACTACTACTACTACTACTACTACTACTACTACTACTGCTACTACTCCTACTACTACTACTACTACTACTACGACTACTACTACTACTATACTACTACTACTACTACTACTACTACTACTACTACTACTACTACTACTACTACTACTACTACTACTACTACTACTACTACTACTACTACTACTACTACTACTACTACTACTACTACTACTACTACTACTACTACTACTACTGCTACTACTACTACTACTACTACTACTACTACTACTACTACTACTACTACTACTACTACTACTACTACTACTACTACTACTACTACTACTACTACTACTACTACTACTACTACTACTAGTACGACTACTACGACTACTACGACTACTACTACGACTACTACTACTACTACGACTATTACTACGCAAAACGACTATCCCGTCCGCCAACCCGTCATGTCATCGATATTGGCTGCTGGGGCTGAGCACGCGCACAAAGTCTTGTAATCTACAATGCGAGTAGGGAGGGGGGGCGGCGGGAAGGGGGAGCGACGTAGGGAGGAGGAGAAGGATGAGGAGGACCATGAGGAGGAGGAAGAGGAGGAGGACGATGGGGGAGGAGGAGGAGGAGGAGGAGGAGGAGGAGGAGGAGGAGGAGGAGGAGGAGGAGGGGACGGAGGAAGAGGATGAGGAGGAGAGGGGGAGGAGGAAGGAGTAGGAGGAGGAGGAGGGATGAGGAGGGAGGAGGGAGGGATCCAAGGAGGCCCCAAGAGGGCCCTAAGAGTGGCCCAGAGAGACCCCAAGAAGGCCCCCAAAGCAGCCCCTTCCGAAACATATAATATGTTTCGGTTGTGTTCCCGCCCCCTTCCAAAACATGAAATATGTTTCGGTTGCTCTTTCCTCTTGCTGCCGTTTCGGGCTCTTTTAGGGCCCCTTGTAGGACGCCAGTCCACTGGACCCACCAGCACCCCTCGAAAGTGGCGAGGTCCAATCTGAGCCCCCATAGGACGTCAATCTGCTGGCCCCCCCTGCAGCCCTCTAAAGTTGGCCCTTCTAGGGCTTATAACGGGCGCCAACAAAAAGCCAATAAGGGCCCCAGGAGGGCTCCAAAAAGGCCCCAAGAGGGCCCTAAGAGTGGCCCAGAGAGACCCCAAGAAGGCCCCCAAAGCAGCCCCTTCCGAAACATCAAATATTGTTCGGTTGTTCTTCCCGCCCCCATCAAAAAACCATACTTGTCGGTTGCTTTTCCCTCTTGCTGCCGTTTCGGGCTCTTTTAGGGCCCCTTGTAGGACGCCAGTCCACTGGACCCACCAGCACCCCTCGAAAGTGGCGACAGTTTCGCAGATCGCAGCCCCCCCCCAGGGATGGCGAGGTCCAATCTGAGCCCCCGTAGGACGTCACTCTGCTGGGCCCCCCTGCAGCCCTCGAACGCTGGCCCTTCTAGGGCTCATTTGGGCGCCAAGAAAAGTCAATAAGGGCCCCAGGAGGGCTTCAAGAAGGCCCCAAGAGGGCCCTAAGAGTGGCCCAAAGAGACACCAAGAAGGCCCCCAAAGCGCACCCTTCCCCTAAGGATGTTGTCAGGATTCCTATGGATTCGCAAATATTCCTAAGGATTCCTGACGGAATCTGGGGGAATCCTGATCCTAAGGATCCTAAGGGATCCCAAGGACCCTAAGGAATCCTAAGGATCCTAAGGAGTCCTAAGGAATCATAAGGAACCCTAAGGAATCGAAGTACTTCTGAAGAAGAAAGAAATACTTCTGAAGAAGAAAGAAGTACTTCTGAATAAGAAGTACTTCTGAAGATCCCATGGTTGTAATTGGTCCCATGTATGGTTGCAATTCGCTCCGAACGGTTGGAATTGGGACCAGTCGGTTGCAATTCGTCCCATTTCGGGGGGAGGGGCGGGGGGAGGAGGAGGGATGGGGGTTTTGGGAGAGAAGGAGTGGGGGGGAGGGGAGAGAGGCAGGCCGGAGAAACGCGAGGAGCCACAACCACAGATGGCCCCTCCTCCTCCTCCTCCTCCTCCTCCTCCTCCTCCTCCTCCTCCTCCTCCTCCTCCGCCTACTCGCGATCCGTCTGGCCCCTATGGGCCGCCAGGCATAGCAGAAAACCGAACCCCCGACACAAACTGAATCCATAGTTTCTCTGATGATGATGATGATGATGCTGCTGATGATGATGACAATGATGATGGTGGCGGTGATAATGATGCCGCAGCGCTGGCGGCAGCGAGAGTTCGGCTGTGGCGAGCGGCGGTGGGACGTCAGCTGTTCTGGGGGGAGGAGGCGCATGGAGGAGGAACGGCTCTCGCAGGCGCTGGTGGTGATGATGATGGTGATGATAGTGCTGATGCTGCTGGTGATGTTAACAATGATGCTGCTGGTCATGGTGCTAACGCTGCTGGTAATGTTGATGATGATGGCGGTGATGGTGCTGATGCTGCTGGTGATGTTGGTGATTATTGTGATGCAGATGACGGCTACGACGATGATGTCGTTGCTGCTGATCGCTGCTGCTGATGATGATGCTGCTGGTGGTGATGATGATAACGATGGTGGTGCTGCTGTTGCCGATAATGCTGTCGATGATGGCGATGCTGATGCTGATGCTGATGCTGGTGCTGATGCTGGTGCTGATGCTGATGATGCTGATGATGATGTTGATGATGGCGATTGTGATGACGATGCCGATGGCGACGACGATGATGATGGTGATGATGCGGATGCTGGTGATGATGATGGTGCTGATGACGGTGAAACTGATTACGATGATGCTACGGATGCTGCTGATGATGCTGTTGATGTTGATGCTGATAGGGATGCTGCTGATGGTGATTGCGATGCAGACGACGGTACTGCTGCTGACGCTGATGATGTTGATGTTGATGCTGATGGTCATGCTAGTGATGATTCTGATACCGATGATGATGATGATGATGATGATGATGATGATGATGATGATGATGATGATGATGATAATGATGATGATGCTGATGATGATGATGATGATGATGATGCTGATACTGATCATGTTGATGATGATGATGCCAATGCTGATGCTGCTGCTGATGCTGATGCTGCTGCTGATGCTGATGCTGCTGCTGCTGATGATGATGAGCTGGTGCGCTGGGCGTCATACTGACGATGCTGATGATGCTCATGCGAATGATGCTGATGCTGATGCTGATGCAGGTGAAAATGGTGATGCCGATGCTGCTGCTGATGATGATGATGATGATGATGATGATGATGATAATGCTGATGATACTGCTGATGACCATAATGCTGATGCTGCTGCTGATGATGATGCTGATGATGATGACGAATATGCTGATGCTGATTCGGATGCGACTGATGGTGATGCTGATGCAGGTGGAGACGATGATGCTTATGCTGCTGATAATCATGATGCTACCGCTGATGACGATACTTATGATTATGATGCTGCTGCTGATAATAATGATGCTGATGATGGCACTGATGCTGGTGATGATGATGGTGACGATGGCGATGCTGCTGATGATGACGATCATGGTGATGACGATACCGAGGGCGATTCTGATGATGCTGATGATGGTGATGATGATGATGGTGATGATGCTGATGATGAACATGCTGCTGATGATGATGCTGATACGGATGCTGATGATCATGGTGGCGATGCTGATGATGGCGATGATGAGGATGCCGTTGTTGATGAGGATGCTGCTGCTGTTGTTGATGATGACGATGCGGATGATGCTGATGCTGATGCTGATGCTGATTCAGATGTTGCTGCTGGTGCTGTTGCTTATGATGATGAAGCTGATGATGCGGCTGTTGCTGTTGCTGCTGCTGCTGGCGATTGGCTGGTGATGGTGGCGATGATGCTTCTGCTGATGTCGATGATGATGATGATGATGATGATGATGATGATGATGATGATGATGATGATGGTCATGAGAACGATGAGGATGGCTATGCTGCTAATGCAGAGGCGATGCCAACACTGATTATGACGATGCCAACGCTGATTATGACGATGCTGACGCTGAGGTCGAGTCTGATGATATTTATGTTGATACTGACACTGCTGCTGATTATGAAGATGCTACTGCTGATGACGATGCTGGTGCTGATGATGATGAGGATGGCGCTGCCGCTGCCGGTGATGATGACGATGACGATGACGATGACGATGGCGATGCTGATGATGACGAGGATGGTGATGATGATGATGATGATGATGATGATGATGATGATGATGTCGATGCTGATGATCATAGTGGTGATGGTGATCATGATGATGATTGTGGTGATGGTGATGCTGATGGTGATGGTGATGGTGATGGTGACGATGATGATGCTGCTGATAATGATGATGATGATGCTGATGATGGTGATGAGGCCGATGATGCTGATGCTTCTGATGCTGATGATGATGCTGATGCTGATGATGGTGCTGATGATGGTGATGATGATGATGCTGCTGAAGATGCTGGTGATGGTGATGATCATGATGGTTCTGATAACGATGATGAAACATAAGATGTTGATGATGCTGCTGCCGGTGACGATAATGGTGGTGCTGCTGCTGATGATGATGCTGATGATGACAATGATGATGCGGCTGACGATGATGATAATAATGATGATGTTGTTGATGATTATGATGATGCTGATTCGGATGATGATGATGATGATGATGATGATGATGATGATGATGATGATGACGACGATGATGATGATGCTGATGATGATGATGTCGATGATACTGATGCTGTTGATGATGATGATGCGGATGAGGGGAAGGATTATGCTGATGATGATGCTGCTGATGATGATGATGCTGATGATGATGATGATGATGATGATGATGATGATGATGATGATGCTGACGAGTGATCATGGCGCTGACTTTGATGATGATGAAGATGATGAAGAGGAGGAGGAGGAGGAGGAGGAGGAGGAGGAGGGGCGCGCGGCGAGGAGCTCTTCAGCATGTCCTTCGAGAGTCTCCCGCACCTGAGCCTCCTGCTCAGCTACAGGGTCTGCTACGAGCAGGCTCAGGAGCCGGGCCCGCCATCTCGCTTCCGACCTCTGCGGTCTGCGCCCCCCCTCTCCCCCTCGGTTGTAGCCTGCCGGCCTAGATGGTCTCCTTCGCTCGCAGTCTCGATTGAGGTCTCTGGCGTACCCGTCCGTAGGACCTCAAGACATTCCGAGGCGGTGTAACTCAGGGTCAGCACGCCGCCTCCTCCCTCACTTTTGACGCTTGCAGGCTCCAGGCCCCTCCCCCTCCCCGATAGTTAGGTTCGGGGACCAGGTCCTAGGTTTGGGGGATCGAGGTTGTCGGGCTGCTCGTCGCCACACGCTGGGCCCGCCTCGAAGCTGTTGACGCCTCGCGTGTCCTCGCCGGCCTGTCCAGAAACGATGCCCGGGAGCTTGAGCAGGGAAGTGTGGGGGCATGCAGTGGAACAAAGAGGGTTGGGCGGCAGCTGTGAAACCGAAGCTCGGGATCAGTCTGAGTACATCGAGGAGTGAACAGTCTATGCCTTCGCAGCCCTGTCGTATGAGGAGGAGGAGGGGAAGAAGAAGGAGGGCGAGGAGGACGACACGGAGAAGGAGCAGGAGGGGGAGGACGAGGAGAGAGGAGGGAGGATGAGGACATATAACTGGAGGAGGAGGGGGGCGAGTAGAAGGAAGAGGGATTCGACAGAACGCGTCCCAACTCAAATTTTGGTGGACCTCAGGCCAGAAGATGATGATGCTGGCGGAGCAAGGAGGCGACGACGACGACGATGAGGGCGAGGACGAGGACGAGGACGAGGACGACGACGACGAGGACGACGACGACGACATGACGACGACGACGACGACAACGAGAGTCAAACATAAAGGGTTTCGCGAATCTTCTGCTCAGGGAGCCTCTCAGAGGCTTCCTGGAGCCGCCCTGAGGCCTTTCGGGGGATTCTCTGGCAGCCTTCTGCGCCCTCTGGGGGCTCTCTCGGGTGCTTTGGGGTCCCCCTCGGAGCCATCCTGGACGCCATCGGTATCACAGGGGAGGATCTTCAATTACGCCCATTCCCCCCCTCTCCCCATTCCTCTGGAGCCCGAAAAGTCGCCTCTTTGGGACGCTCTTGGGATGCTCTTGGGGTGCGGTGGCGGGCCTTCGGGGCCGCCTTGGAGCTTTTGCGGCCTCCTCTTGGGGCGTTCTGAGGCGATTTTGAAGCCACCTTGAGGCCCTTAAGCTCCCAGGAAGCGAAAACTAGAAAAACACACAACTTATTTAACAGCCGCAGGTTTTTTTGGATGATGGTGGCGTTTCGGGAATATCCTTGGGAGTGTCCGAGGCCACTTGGAGCCACCTTGGGGCGGTCTTGGGGCCTCTCGGATGCATGCTGGAAACCATCTTGAGCTAACTCAGACCGTCTTGCGCCATCTCGGAGTGCACATCAGGACATCTGCGACCATCTTGAAGCCATCTTGACCCCAAAGCCCCCCAAGGATACACCCGAGAGGCTGGAACCTGTCAAACACCGAAGGATGTTCGGTGTTTTGGATCATGAGAAAGGGTGAGGCTGAAATTGCAGCCCTCCTGTCGGAGCCCGGCAAGGCGCCTCTTGGTGCCCTCTTGGGACGCTCTGTGTGCGCTCTTGGGCGCCCCTGTGGCCACCTCTTGGCCGTCTCTCGTGGCCGTCTGGCCCAAGGCCGTAGCCAGTTGGGCTCAAGGGAAGTAGCAGGCTCAACCACCCTGGCTGCTCGCGCACTTGTGTATCGAGGCGCGCAATGGTAGTGGATTTGGCCGCTATCTTGTGCGCCTGTGAGCTGAAGATAGTGCCCGAGGGCCCCACGAAGGAGGAGACACCACCAGGATCCGCGGTCAGTGACAGATTTACAGATCCAGCCAATTCCCTCACGTCTGCGGGGGTGACTGTGCGTGATGTGGGTATGGCTGTGCCTGATGTGGGTGAGCCAGTGCCTGATATCTCAGTGCCGCTTTTGAAGAAAGACAAGGAGTTGCTCCCTCCAGACCCACCGATGTCAAAATCCAAGGTTTGCCTTTGCTGTGCAATTCCAGTGGTGCTTCTAGTTTTGGGCTACCACGGGCTGTTCCATCTGCCCCTCTTCCCTGCGGCTCTCATACCGTACAGTGCCTTGGTGCTAGCGATCGCCTCGTTAGCGGCGCAGTGCTGGGCCGCCGCTTATCCTATGGCGTATGAGGCATCGCAGGCGGCCGACACCTTCCCAGATGTATTTGACGGTGCCTTCGCGTCTATGAAGGGATCCCTGCAGCACCAATGCTCAGAGCTGGTCTCAGCACCCCTGAGAGGTACGCCCATGGCGCTTGCCACTGACAGTGTGGTGTCACTTCTCATGCAGACACTGGCGCCTGCCATTGAACAGGTAGAAAGGGTCATCAGAGTCGATCCTGAGGCAATTCCGCCAGCTGCCAAGGACGTCAAGCAAATGCAGCGAATTATTTTTGTGTTGCTCATCGTACTTCTGGCTTTGATCCAAATTCTTGCAGTGATGAGTCTGTGCTTGTCGGGCGACGGATTCTCAGTAATTCTTATCTCGCTTACAGGTCACATTATTTTGGTGACTATGGCAATGAATGCAAAACTTGTCATCGTTTGGGCATTGCGGCTTGTCCAGCTCGTGTTGAACAGGGTCTTCAAGAATTTGATGCTCAAGTTCATTGACATGGAATCGATACATCGGGTACTTCAGAGCGTGAACGAGCCCAAGAATTTGGCGCCTCTTCCTGATGTTGATGTTGGAGGTTGGTGCACTATCGTTTAATTTCTTGTCAGCGGGGCAGTCATGGGTGCACCCCACTATCTCGCAACCAGCGAGCACTTTCGCTCGTGTTGGCGTAGGGTTACCCCGTTAGTAATGCATGGACCCGTAAGTGGTCCATCGTGGTTTAGGTGCTGGGGCAGCTTCTGGCACTGCGACTGTGTGGAACTTCGGTCTGGCAAGGCCGTGAGTCGTGCAGTCGAGCCGCGGAGGAGCCCAAGCAGAACAAAAGCAGTGGTTCCATCTCCTGGGGTTGCTGGATGATCTTGGAGTCACCTGGAGGCCCCAGAGCCCTACCGAAAGCTAAGAGGCGATGACAGCTTGCGACCTCTCGGGGATGACATCGGGAGGGGCCGAGGCCACTTGGAGCCGTCCTGGGGCGGTCTTGGGACCTCTTGGAGGTCTGCTGGAGGATCTCCGAAGCTATCTTGGGCCACAGTGCGCCATCTTGGAAACCTTCGGATGTCCTGGGCCCTCTTGTCAGCTTGTGCGCTGGAGCTGCTCTCAGCCCCCCGGTCCAGGCCCAGGGGAAGGACCCTCGGCCACGAGACCGGCGTGCCACGCCCCCGCTTCATCCTCGGCAAGGGAAGACAACGCGAGGCGGCTCTCACTATAGCCACAAGGCGGCACGCGATGGTCCAAGATGGCTTCCACCGGGCCTCCAACCGGCCTGCAGACCGCCGCACGCCGGCCCGAGGTGGCAGCGGAGCCTCCCAGTGGTGGGCCCTGAGAGGGCCAGCGCTCTGTGAGGTGTCTCAGCGGTTTTAGCCTTTCTTGCTTCCTCTGGCTTGCGCGAAAGGACCTCGAGGCTTCAATCACCGCCCACCAAGCCACCCCAACCCAACCCGAAGGCGCCGATTTGCCCTCCATTTCCAGTGGGAGGGGGGTCGGGGAGCATGGGGACAAAGCACACACACACATACGGAACCCGTGCCTCCCCCGAACCCGAAATTCGGGTCTTCGGGCTTGGGGTGGTCTGGTAGGCAGTCGTTCAATGTGGCCCACAGATTGCTCAAGAGAGGCCCCAGGAAGGGGTCAAGACGGAATCGCGAAAGTGCCAACAAGACCACCTGTGCTCGACGCCATCCTGATCGCAAGACGGCCTTAGGGGGGCTCCTCAGGCCCTCAGAGCCTCCAACTGAGTCCGAAGAGAGCCCTCGCTGGGTCCAAGCAGAGCCCAAGCAGGGCCCCAGGAGCACCCCAAAAGAGTTGCAGTCCCCCCTCAACCTTCAAATTTGGGCCTCCGCCCAACGAGGATCTTCATCTGTGCCTCGTGCTTCTCTCCGCGGCTGGGCACGGGCGGCCACCACGCCAGGCTGCCAGCCACATCCAGGGCCACAGGCAGAGGGGAAGGTGCTGAGAGGTAAGCCCCTCACGAAGTGGAAGGAGGAGGCTGGACGATAAGGACGACGAGGACGATAAGGACGATAAGGACGACGAGGACGTTGAGGACGTTGAGGACGTTGAGGACGTTGGGGACGACGAGGACGACAAGGACATCCAGTCCCCAGGCAGATCTCGGACTCTCTCGACCACCTACGCCCAAGGGCCAGCGGGACAATCCTCATCGTCCTGCTCCTTCCCCTCTTCGACTAGACGTACGAGTGACCTTTCGCTGGAGTGACCTTTGGTGCGGGCCCAATGGGGTCCCCCCATCGCTGAGCGCGAAGCGGCAGCGGCGGCTTGCGTGCTTGGTTTTGGCCCCCTTGCGCCCCCCCTTAAAGCCGCGCACCAAAAGTCACCCTTGCCTAGGGTCACTCTTACTTGTAGCCGACCTCTTCTTCCTCGGTTGGCCGAGGCGCTCACTTCCCTACTGCGCTGGGCATCATTTCGGCGCTCACGCTCTGGAGCTGGCAGGGGAGCTGACGCCTCATCCTGCCTGAGATCTCGCCCCCTGCCTCCCTGCCTCCTCCCCCCCTCTCTCCCTCTCTCCTTGCCTGGCAATTCCCCTGCCCCCTTCTTCCCTCTTGCCCGCCCCTCTGTCCTCCACCTTGCGCGGAGGCCTCAGTCGCCAGCTTGGACATGCTGGACCCCCGCTTGGCTACTCGCATGACGAGGTCCGACAAGGCGGCGCTCGCTCCGGGATGGAGGTGAAAGAAAGATGCATACACTTTTCGCTTCGCTGCCGCCTGGTCCAACTCGGCGAGGGCATTCGCGGGATGCGCCGAGCAGGTTACCCCCGAGCATGTGCCGATGGTAAGGGAACAAGAAGTGACCTAAACATACAAACTCGGAGGTCCGCGCGGATTTCTCGGATCGGCGCTGGACCCCCTCCCTGGCGCGCGGAGCGCGCCAGGGGCGGCGCCGGAGGCGTCGCCGGGGGGCCCCAGCGCCGATCCGAGGAACCCGCGCGGACCTCCGAGTTTTTATGGTTATGCCACTCTTTGTTCCCCTAGATGGGGGCTAACCAACGGGCGGTTGACAGTGCAGCATGCAAGGGTGCACGACACGAGACAGTGCAGCAAAGCATGCAGGGGTGCACGACACGAGACAGGCGCGTGCAGACGCCGCCGGCGGTCCGCCCAGGGGTGGCGCGGTGCGGCGAGGGGCAAGAGTTGGTGCGGGTGCCGGCCAACGCTATGCACACCCATGCACACACACACGCGCGCGTTTTTTTCGCGTCGTGACCCTGTGCGCGGCGACAGGGCGGAGAAGGTCGGAAAGCAGGACACGCGCGCGCGGACTAGAAGCGTCCGGGCCCTCAGAGACCGCTTTGGGTCTCGCAGCCGCCGGCAGAAACACACGCACGCACACACACACACACATTCACACACATTCACACAGACACACACGCCACATACATTCACATACACGCTTACACACACGCACGCACGCACACGCATGCACGCACGCGCGCACGCGCGCACACGCGCACGCACACGCACGCACGCACGCACGCATGCACGCATGCACACACAAACACACACGTACACGCACGTACAAACAAGGACACTCACGTGCGCACACAAGCACAAGCACAAACACAAACACACATATAAACACAAACAAGCATACAAACATACACAAACATACAAAGACACAAACACACAAACACACACACACGCACAAACACAACCACATACACAAGCACACAAACCCAAACACAAACACATGCGCAAACACATACACATATACATACGCATGCACAAACACAAACACAACCACAAACACACACATAACATAAGCACGTACACAACTACATACACATATACATGCACACATGACACACATACACATAAAACACAAACACACGCAAACACAAACACAAGCACACAGACAATCACTAACACAAGCACGAGCACACACAAACACACACAAACACAAGCACAACTACAAACACACACACACACGAACACGCGCACGCTCGCACGCACACGCACGAACACAAACGCACGAACGCACACGCACGAACGCGCACGCATGAACGCACACGCACGCACACACGCGCACACGCACACACACGCACACGCACACGCACACGCGCACGCACACGCACACACACGCACACACACACACACACACGCACACGCTTTTGCGTCGGTGGCGAGGCAGGAATCGTCTGCGCTAGCGGAATGGGCTGAACGGGGGCGCCGTTGAAGCGGACACACGAACACACACGCACGCTCGCACACACCCACACACACGCACACACACACACACACACGCACGCACACTCACGCACACACCCACGCACACACGCACACACACTCGCACACACACACACACGCACACACACGCACACACACACACACACACGCACAAATACACACACACGCACACACACACACACGCAAACACACGCACACGTACACACACGCACACACACACACACGCACACACACGCACAAACACACAAACACACGCACACACACACACGCACACACACACACGCACAGGCACGCGCACACATACATACGCAAACATACGCACAGGGACCTCCCTACACTATTGTACCGTCAAGTTTGGCGCGCATTCTGGACGCACCGCCCATGGGCTCAGCAGTGCATGTCTTGGCTGGCCCCCTGTCCCTCGCCTGTGTGTCACACGTCCCGAGAAGGAGAGGGCCGGGCGGCGTGATTAGATCCTTGAGGGGAAGGCGCCGGCAGGGAAGCCGCTTCCCACTCGTGAATGAGCGTGCACTGGTACGCACTGTGGTGATTGGTATGAGTACTGATCCCCTTCGGGCTCGATGAGTTTGCATTTGGCGGCTTTTGTTTGGTTGCGTGCCTCTCCAGAGCCCAGACCTTTGGGTCCTCGCTAGAGCAGGTCACTGTCAGTTGCGTCCGTTGTGGCTGGACGTGCGCATTCGATCATTCGGCACACACGCACGCGCACGCACGCACGCGCACACACACGCACAAGCAGGCACACACAGACACACAGACACGCAGACACACAGACACACAGACACACAGACACACAGGCACACAGACACACAGACATACTGATGCACAGACGCACAGACACACAGACACACACCGACACACAGACGGACAGACACACCGACACACAGACACACAGAGACACACATACACACAGACATACAGCCGCGCAGGAATATAGAGACACAGACACACGGACACTTGAATACACGGACACACGAACACACGGACACATGGACCCACGGACACACGGACACACGGACGCACGGATATACTGACACACGGACGCACAGACACATTTTCAACATACACACCGACACACATACACACGGACACACGGGTTTATGGACACAGGGACACACGGACACAGACACATGGACACACAGGCACACAGTCACACTGACATACAGACACACGGACATATGGTCACACGGACACGTGGACGCACGGATATACGGACACACAGACACACGAACGCACAGACACACATACACACCGGCACACAAACACACGGACACATGGACACACGGACGCACGGACATAGGGACACACGGACACAGACACACGGACGCACGGACGCATGGACACACGGACATGCGGACACACGGACACACAGACACGCAGACAGACGGAGTCACAGACACACAGACTTAAAGACGCAGGGACACACGGACACACGGACACACGGACACACAGACACACGGGCAGATTGACACACAGACACGCGGACACACAGACACACAGATATGCTCACATACACATAGACATACAGCCGCGCAGGCACATAGAGACACAGACACGCAGACGCTTGGACACACGTACACACGGACATACGGACATACGGACACTCAGACACACGAACGCACAGACACATACACACCGACACACAAACACACGGACACATGGACACACGGACACACGGAAACAAGGACACACGGACACACGAACACAGGGACACATGGACACACAGACACACGGACACACAGACACACATTCACACCGACTTGCAGACACACGGACACATGGACACACGGACACGCGGACGCACGGATATACGCACACACCGCACACAGACACACGAACGCACAGACA
>CAUYUJ010019366.1:0-5000 GCA_963575745.1 Prorocentrum cordatum | reverse complement strand
CCCCTCACCAAGATGTGCACGGCCACCGTAGCTGGGAGCGGGGGGTGGGTCGACCTCACCCTCCGCCTTTTGAGTATCATCCATCTTCTCCTCGTCGTCATCCTCCGGACGGGGTCCTGGGGATGGCAGGGGGTCTTTGTCGGCATTTGTAAGTCGAGAGGAGTCTCGGAGCGCCAGTGCCGTCACCCAGATGAAGTTCTTGTGGCCCGGGACGCGGGCAGGGAGGCCATGAGGAGGGGAGGAGTGAGGTGATGCTGACTATGGTGATGATGCGGAGGAGGAAGAGGAGGACAAGAGTTAACCCTTCATGCATCAACGATGCTTCACGAGTCCCTATAATAGTCGTTTTTCGCGCTGCAAGAAGTGCCCCCCCCCCCCCCACTGAAAGACCAGCAGCCCACGGGCCTGCCGTGCAGGCGGGAGCCCCGTTTTGAAAAGGAAGTGCCTCGCATCATTCGAGCGAGTGGAACGGCATATGAGCAGGCATGACCAGATTGACAAGGACAACCGCTCGTGTCTGTGTAACTGTTGCACAGGCTTGCGCTCCTGGCCCCACGAGAGCTTCGTAGAGGCCTCCAGGCGGGGGTCCCCTTTCGACGAGGAGCCGCCCTCCACCCTGGCAGCTAGCTGAGGACTTCTCAAGCGAGGGCCCACATTGGAAAAGACACCGCCCTCCGTCCGTGCAGCTGCGACATCTGTTGTACCATCATGTCATACATATATATACATATATGTGTCGCAGGAAGTCTCAAGCTAGCACTCAATCACAAGAATGCCTCGCCCTCCATCTCTATATCAGCCAGTGTTGACTCCAAATAGATAGGATGACTGGAGGAGGACGAGACAAGGGTGGGAGGAGGACGAAAGGAGGACGGGAGCAGGACGGGAGGAGGACGGGAGGGGCAAAATCAAGCAAGCGTAAGCAAGCAAGCGCAAGCGAGCAATAACAAGCAAGCAAGAGCTAGCGACCAAGTGCAAGCAAGCAAGGGCAAACAAGAGCAAACAAGCAAGAGCAAGCAAACAAGCAAGAGCAAGCAAGCGAGAGCCAGCGATCAAGTGCAAGCAAGCAAGAGCAAGCACAGGACTCGCCATTGGACATATCTGGGGGGTGCCATTGGAAAAGGGGGGGGGGTGCCATTGGAAAAAGAGGGGGGAGGGGGGTGCCATTGGAAATAATTGGGGTGCCATTGGAAAGGGGGGGAGGGGTCTTAAAGACCAATTACTTATGATGAGCTAGGGCTCCTATAGGGCAAGCCTATTTGGAGAATAACGCTTGTAAGCTCTTGCGGCGTTGTGTATGGCGTTAAAAAGAGAGCCCCGTTTTGAAACAGAACCGCCCTCCATCTTTTCATTCATTTTAAACCATTATGGCGAATGCGCGTGCCGCTAAGGCGTGGAACGTAGTCACCCTTCATCCTTGGAGCTGTTGCAATTACAAGCTTTAGAGACGAAGGTGAGCTGCGTTGATGCGAGAAACGTACTTTGAAAACCACCCGTGCTCCATCCCTGCAATTGCTGCAACCCTTTGAGATGAGGGTTCGTGGCGCTAAGGCGAGAGTTTCATTTTGATCCCCCCTCCATCCTTGAAGCTGTTCGAAGTTTTTGTGAGGAATGTGCGGAGCGCTGAGGCGAGAGTCACATTTCGAAAAACACCCGCTCCATCTTGGCGAACGTTGATTTTTAAACGAATGTGTGTGGCGCAGAGGTGGGTGCTCCATGTTGAGATTTCCCGTCCACCCGGAACCTTTGAAGCTGTTGCAGCTTTGCAACTTTCAAGCTTCAGTATCATAAGCGGTGAAGAAGTCTCAGGCGAGACGGCCGTCCCGCCCTGACGCTACGTCTGTGGCTGCGACAGGGAGGAGTTATCTATCAGGAACAGGGCATCTGCGCGCCGATCATTGAGACACCCCTCAGTCTAGTTTGGCCCAGCACTCCCGTGGACGTTTCCAGGGAGCTGGTTCAGTTTCCAGTCGCCATGCACATGAGCTCTGGCAAGATGCTGACCATTCTCGACGGCATTCGGGATGCTGCAGTTGGTGCCTGGGGAACAGGATGCGTTCGGTAAGATTTTGATCCCCAGAAGGGCCTCCCACATGTGGTTGGTAAGTTTTGCTTGCTTCCCGGGCTTAGTTGCTCTAAGAGACGCCAGGTTTTTTCCTCCGTTCTCAACTTTCCTGGTCGCGGCCGACCAAGTGGGAAACAATATGGAAGCCCAAAGCGGGAAACATGATTTCGTGTGAAAGCCCCAAACAGGCAGAAAGCGGAGTACCCAAATGGGGAAAAAACACACAGCCGAAACGGCTCAAACACGATGGGCGGCTGTGGGGTAGCTGACAACGTGTTGAAAGCTCCTAGTTCACGGATAAAACACGGCGCGGTAAGGCGCAGGCCTGGTCCAGACCTGAAAACGGAAAGGACACGGTCTCCGAAAGACAACGGGTATGTAACAACCAGCAGAACGGACGGACAACGGCCACCGACTCGGAAGCACACGCCGCTTTTGAACGCCAAGAAGACTCGCCCCCAGCGTGTTTCAGAGCATCCGAGTCCCCCCGATCCTGACCCCCCCGGACGTCACCATGTGTCCCCATGGGTCCCCGGAGGCCTCCAGAGGTCTGGGAGGCCCAGGAGGGAGCCTGCGCGTTCGTCGGCGTCTGCCTGCCTCTCCCCTCCTCCCCCTCCTCCTCCTCCTCCTCCTCCTCCTCCTCCTCCTCCTCCTCCTCCTCCTCCTCCTCCTCCTCCTCCTCCTCCTCCTCCTCCTCCTCCCCCTTCCGCACGGCAGCGAAGTCTGCCCTGGAACAGCGTGGAGCTCCTCGTGTCTCTGCAGGCCGATCGAGCAAGTTTTGTCGGAGCCTCCCCCGAAGGCCGCCTCCCTCGATCCCCTCGAGGGTCGCGGACGGAACTCGGCATCCAGCCCGTGTGTCCCTCGCCGGCGCCGAGCACTGAGCATTGATACTCCCGTGCCTCGGGTATTGCTAGAAGTGCCCCTGGCCAAGGTGCCCCCAGGATTTCCATGGAGGCCCCCACGGCCACCAGAGCACCCCTTACGAGGCCCAGAGGGCCCCAGGGGCCCCAAAATTGGGCGCAAAGCTGGGGGTACCTTGGGCCAGGGGCACCTTGAGCAACTTCCGCCAGCCTGCCCCGTTCCCTCCTCCTCCTCCTCCGCCTCCAAGATCCTCGCTCCCTCAAGCAAGCCTCCTCCTGCACCCCCTCCTCCACCTCCTTCCTCCTCCTCCTCCTCCCCTCCTCCCTCCTCCTCCTCCCCTCTCTCCTCCTCCTCCTCCTCCTCCTTCTCCTCCTCCCTCCTGGCCGCACGCGCAGGGGCGGCTCGGCGCCCGTCTTGCGCCCCCGCCCAAGGGGAGGGGAGCAGCTGTCGGCGGAGCCCGCGGCCCCTCGGGCCCACCGCCCGTCGGCCGCGCTGTCGGCCGTGCCGCTCCACGCCGAGAGGCAGCCTCCTTCTGAGAAGCCTTCCCCCCTCCCCCTTAACTCCCCCCCGTGCGCGCCGCCAAGAAGGGGGCACACTTTGTGCCCTAAATGGGGGTCCTACGTGGACCCCTTGGGGGCCCAGAGGGAGCCCGAACGGTGCACGCCGTTTCTTGCCCTCCTTGGGAAGTCGGGCACGTCCCTCTACAGGAGGAATCTCCCCAAAAGAGCCAAACAAAAGTCGGGGACGATTTTTCCGTTGTGTTTCGGCTGTTTTCAGCTATTTGTTGATGATTTTGTTTTTCCGGCCAAACTATCGGAGGTTGATAGACCTCCTACCCTGACACGTCGATTTTGTGAATTGGACGTTTTCGGTTCGCGAGGGGGCGTCGCGGCCGTTATTTTTGCGGGTCCAGGTCCGTCGATTTCGGTCCCAGGCCGTGTTCACTAAGGGGAGGTCTACTAAGGGGAGGTTTGTCCACCGCCGAGAGTAGAGGACGTGCCCGACCTGACCCCATTGATCGCTCCCCCACTTACAGCTGCGCCCGACGGGCACACAACGCCGCGCCCAGGGCGGACAGGAGATCGTTTTTTGGTACCCACTGGCGATACCGGGCGTGCCCAGGGTTACGTCGGGCACGTCGTTCTACAGGCGGAGGAAGACTCCCAGATAGTCAAAAAATAGCATGGGGACGACTTTCCGATTATTTGTTTGTCAGTTTTTGGGAATATCTTTGGGCTATGTCTCATTTTTCGTCCCAAACACGCCTGTAGGAGGACATGCCCGACCTAAGCCTGCGGGGGGGGGAGGGGGGAGGGGGCCAGCCACGTCACGATGCGCGCCAGCGCCGCTCGGGAATGCTCGAGCATGGCCACGTGCCCAGACGGCGTCGGCGCGAATCGTGACGTGGCCAGGGGGGGTGGAGGGGAGGGGGGGTGGGCGGGGCCAGTCACGGGCGTTTTCGCGAATGATGCGGGCCCCAAGAACATGCACCACCACCACGTCGGGGGTGGAGGGGAGGGGGGGTGGGCGGGGCCAGTCACGGGCGTTTTCGCGAATGATGCGGGCCCCAAGAACATGCACCACCACCACGTCGATTTCCCCCCACCTCCACGACCCTCTCCCTCCTCCCCCCTTCCCCTGGGGGAGGGAGGGGGGGAGGGAGGCGGTGCCGGTGTACATGTGTTTGGGCGCCGCAGATGGTACAAAAGCTGGCTCCAGCACTTGTGGGGGGGGGGGCGAGGAGCGTGCGGGGATCGAGGGCTGCAGGGAGGTGGCCCCGGCGGGGCCCCCTGAGCAGCAGCGATGCTGCCGCCGCGGAGAGAGCCACCACGCACAGGCTCGGGCCTGCACGGCTCTCCGCCTGCGTGGCTCTACGGTCACGTCGGGCGTGTCCCTCGCCAGGGGAAATCTTGCAAAATAGTCAAAAAACGTCAGGGGACGATTTTTTTTGCTTGTTTTTTGTGTGTCAATGTTTGAGCATTTTTTGTTGTTGAACATTATTACTTCTAAAGAATAATTATTGTTGGGACCCCTGGTGCACGACCCCCCCGCCGCGCCTAGGCCGCAGCCTCAT
>CAUYUJ010019365.1:180000-181627 GCA_963575745.1 Prorocentrum cordatum | reverse complement strand
ACTTTCGTGGGCTGCTGGTGGGTCCTGCGGGGTGAGGCACTGCTGGTGGGTCCTGCGGAGTGAAGCACCGCGCAGATCTGAGGTAGACCTCGCCGTCCCTGGGGGGGCTGCGATCTGTGAAACTGTCGCCACTTTCGAAGGCTGCCAGTGGGTCCTGCGGAGTGAGGCACAGCGCCGATCTGAGGTAGACCTTGCCGTCCCTGGGGGGTCAACGAAACTGTCGCCACTTTCGAGGGCTGCTGGTGGGTTCTGCGGAGTGAGGCACCGCGCAGACCAGAGGTAGACCTCGCCGTCCCTGGGGGGCTGCGATCTGCGAAACTGTCGCCACTTTCGTGTGCTGCTGGTGGGTCCTGCGGAGTGAGGCACCGCGCAGATCTGAGGTAGACCTCGCCGTCCCTGGGGGGCTGCGATCTGCGAACCTGCCGCCACTTTCGAGGGCTGCTGGTGGGTCCTGCGGAGTGAGGCACCGCGCAGATCTGAGGTAGACCTCGCCGTCCCTGGGGGGCTGCGATCTGCGAACCTGTCGCCACTTTCGAGGGCTGCTGGTGGGTCCTGCGGAGTGAAGCACGGCGCAGATCTGAGGTAGACCTCGCCGTCCCTGGGGGGCTGCGATAGCGAAACCGTCGCCACTTTCGAGGGCTGCTGGTGGGTCCTGCGGAATGAGGCACCGCGCAGATCTGAGCGAGACCTCGCCGCCCCTGGGGGGCTGCGATCTGCGAAACCGTCGTCACTTTCGAGGGCTGCTGGTGGGTCCGGTGGAGTGAGGCACCGCGCAGATCAGAGGTAGACCTCGCCGTCCCTGGGGGGCTGCGATCTTCGAAACTGTCGCCACTTTCGGGTGCTGCTGGTGGGTTCTGCGGAGTGAGGCACCGCGCAGATCTGAGGTAGACCTCGCCGTCCCTGTGGGGCTGCGATATGCGAAACCGTCGCCACCTTCGAGGGCTGCTGGTGGGTCCTGCGGAGTGAGGCACAGCGCCGATCTGAGGTAGACCTCGCCGTCCCCGGGGGGCTGCGATCTGCGAACCTGTCGCCACTTTCGAGGGCTGCTGGTGAGTCCTGCGGAGTGAGGCACCGCACAGATCAGAGGTAGACCTCGCCGTCCCCGGGGGCTGCGATCTGCGAAACTGTCGCTACTTTCGGTCGGTGTGGCCTGCTGGTGGTCCTGCGGGAGGTCGTGCTGCGCAGATATCTGGAGGTAGAGCCTCGCCGTCCCCTGGTGGGACTGCGATCTGATGCGCGCGAAGCTGTCGCGCACTTTCGAGTGCTGCTGGTGTGGGTCCTGCGCGGGGCGAGCAACCCGCAGGGTCCTGAGGTAGACCTCGCCATCCCTGGGGGGCTGCGATCTGCGAAACTGTCGCCACTTTCGAGGGCTGCTGGGGGGCCCGGCACAGTTGGCATTCACCGCAGATTCAAAGTAGACCTCGCCATCCCTGGGGGTCTGGCGCCCCGTGCGGGACACCGTTGCCAGGTGCCGAGGCTGCTGGTGGGTCCTGCGGAGTGAGGCACCGCGCAGATCCTGCGCGGGACCTGCCTGTCCTGGGGGTCTGCGATCTGGCGGAAACTAATCGCACTTTCGGGGCTGGTCCTTATTTCAGCGGAATGATTGCACCGCCTTGTGCTTCCATTC
>CAUYUJ010019365.1:162500-175000 GCA_963575745.1 Prorocentrum cordatum | reverse complement strand
CGTAGTTGTAGTCGTACGGTAAGTAATCGTATATCATAAGTAATATAATCGTACTAGTAAGTAGTAGTAGTAGTAGTAGTAGTAAGTATCGTCGTAGTCGTGGTAGTAGTCGTTGTCGTAGTAGTAGTAGTAGTAGTAGTAGTAGTAGTCGTACTAGTACTAGTACTAGTAGTAGTAGTAGTAGTAGTAGCAGTAGTAGTAGTAGTAGTAGTAGTAATAGTAGTAGTAGTAGTAGTAGTAGTAGTAGTAGTAGTAGTAGTAGTAGTAGTAGTAGTAGCCGTAGTAGTAGTAGTAGTGATAGTAGTAGTAATAGTAGTAGTGGTAATAGAAATATTACTAGCCTGAAGAGTAATCCCAAAAGTCGTAGTAAGGTAGATGATCCCGAATCGCGGCAATCCAACGAAAACCGTGTGGTGCCCAATTGTAGCGACGAACAAAACCAATAGGAATCAAGAGGCATCAACAGAAACCAAAAGGAACCATTGGGAGTCGCCAAGAAAACATACGACTCAATAGACATCAATGGGAAATAATAGCAATCATTCGGGACCAGTTGGGACCAATAGGAACCAATTCGCATCAGACACAATCAACGAGCCACTAGGAATCGTGAAGACTCAATGCAGATCACAAGGCATCAATCGGAACCGGCACGAATGAATTAGAGTCCAGTAGGATCCATTGGACTGCTTGGAATCAATGAGAACCACTCAGACTCATCAAACATCACCAAGAATCAAAATCGAATCAGGAAGAATAAGAACAAATCGGAATCAATGGGCACCAATAAACCAATAAGAACCAATATTAAACAATAAGAGACCACCCAATCGGAATCAAACGAATCCGGTACTAATCAACAACATTTACGATAATCGTTTGGAATCACTCGGAAGCAATCGGGCTTGTTCGGAAGTGATCGGGATCATCAAGTCTCAGTGTGAATTAAGTGGGGTTAGCCAGAAGTGCTGTATTCAATAAGAAACAACAGTAATCAATCGGATTCAATAGGAAACAACAGTAGCATTACTATGAAGAGCTAGGAGTCATTAGGAATCAATGGGCAATTATATAGTTTCCAACCCTGCTGTGTTAGAATCTCGTTTTGGATAAAACACTGTGGTCTCCACCTTCCACTCCTCCTCTCTCCTCCTGCGCTGATCCCTGGGTGGCTGCAAACTGCGCAACTGGCGCTGGAGTGGCGGAGTACTGCCTGTAGTCGTAGTAGTAGTAGTAGTAGGAGCAGTCGTAGTAGTAGTAGTAGTAGTAGTAGTAGTAGTAGTAGTAGTAGTAGTAGTAAGAACAGTATAGTAGTAGTAGTAGTAGTAGTAGTAGTAGTAGTAGTAGTAGAAGTAGTAGTAGTAATAGTACTAATAGTAGTTGTATTAGTAGTAGTAGTAGTAGTAGTAGTCGTAGTGGTAGTAGTAGTCGTAGTAGTAGTAGTAGTAGTAGTAGTAGTAGTACTAGCAGTAGTCGTAGTAGTAGTAGTAGTAGTAGTAGTAGTAATAATACTAGTAGTAGTAGTAGTAGTATTAGTAATAGTAGTAGTAGCAGTAGTAGAAGTAGTAGTAGTAGTCGTAGTAGTAGTAGTAGTAGTAGTAGTAGTAGTAGTAGTAGTAGTAGTAGTAGTAGGTGGTAGTAGTAGTAGTAGTAGTAGTAGTAGTAGTAGTAGTAGTAGTAGTAGTAGTAGTAGTAGTAGTAGTAGTAGTAGTAGTAGTAGTAGTAGTAGTAGTAGTAGTAGTAGTAGTAGTAGTAGTAGTAGTAGTAGTAGTAGTAGTAGTGGTAGTGGTAGTAGTAGTAGTAATAATAATAGTAGTAGCAGTACCGCGTCCAGAAGCTCAAGGCGGTGGGGTCTACCCTGGCCTACACGAACCACGACGTGGACACCGACTGGAGGGACGTCCCGCTCACGGACTTTGCCGTCCCGGAGGACCTCGACGAGGGGGGCCTCGCGCAGGCTGGCGGTGCCGGGGCCGCCGCCGCGCCATTCCCCTGCGGCGAGGCCTTCCTCCAGAAGCAGGACCGCTACTTCCGAGAGCTCCTGGCGTTCCGCAGGCATGGGCTTTCGGCCTTTGATGCCTTCCAGTTGATGCGGATCTGGTCGAAGGGCGCCTGCGTCCACATCCAGCGGGCGCTCCCGCTTACGGCGGCGTGGGGCCGCAGGGTGGATGACGGAGTGGTCGCCTTCGTCAACGCCCTTCTGGGGGTCACGGCTGCCCCCCGTGAGCAGATCTTCATGAAGGTCAGCGACGGAGGCCTGGGCTGTGGCAGCGCCGAGCAGCGCGGCCCCGCTGCCCTCCTGGCGTCCTGGGAAGCTGGGATCCACGCGGCTGCCCAGGAGCTCCGAGAAACGACAATGATCGGCCTCTTTCGGAGGTGGCCGGGCCTTGGCCGTGCCTTCTCGGCAGCGGACGAGGAGCAGGGGCGGCTGGCAGGAGGCCGTCGCCCCCAGAGTGACCGCCGGCAGGGCCTTCTGGAGGGGCGGAAGGGCAAGGACCAGAAGACGTACACCCAGCACGTGCGGGACCACGCCACCAAGACGTTCTTGGCCGCGCTGCTGGTGACGGCGGCGGCGGCGGTGCATAGTGCCTCGGGCAGCTCAGCGGGCGCCTGGTTGGATAACTTCGAGGGGGTCTCGCCCCTCGCCGACCACGCGTTCTGCATTGCGGCCAAGAGGCGCATGCATCTGCCGCTGCTGCAGTCCGAGTGCACGTGCCTGAACCGACCAGCAGCGCCCACCCGCGCGATGGCGCAGCACGGCCCGACGTGTGGCCGCACGGTGGACGTTCGTGGCGTTCATGCGCTCAATTGTCCCAGGGGAGGCGGCCCGACGCGCCGCCACAATGCCATCCGAGATGCCGTGGCGCTCTGGTTGCGCGGGGTGGGCCACCACGCCCTGGTGGAGCAGGTCATCCCAGAGTGGTACACGGAAGAACAGGGCGCGGCCACACTGGACGTCGTCTACCATCGAGGCATCCATGGCCGAGTTTGCCTCGACATCAGCTTGGTGGACGAGGTGGCCGTGGCCCAGACGGGGCGGCCGCATCAGGCTGCCCTGCAGCGCAGAGAGAAAGTGATGCACCGTAGGTGCCCATTTTCTGGCCTGGTGCCCTTTGTTCTTGATGTCAACGGCCGCTGGGGCGCAGAGGCTGAGACGTGGCTGCGCCGTGCCGTGGGGGAATTGCCTGAGGCCGAACGGCCCGCGGCACGCTCGTCCCTGCGCTCGGCAGTGGCCAGCGCCCTGCAGGGCCAAATCACAGAGCAGGTCGCCCTGGCGACGGAGGACGCAGTGGGACTGGATGCAGGGGCCGCCCCGAGCGTTCGGTCTTGACTAGCTGTGGCCCCATCCCATTTGCGTGCGCTCCCTGACCCTCCCCTTCCCACTCGCCTTCCTGCTGTCCTGGGCAGTCGTAAAAATTAGTCACATCTGCAGTGTGCACGGTACTGCTCAGTTCCCTTGTAGTGTGCATGATGCGCTCTTGCTTTGTCATGTCTGTTCTGCACGCCGCGCTGTGTAGCCATCCTGCCTTGTGCACGTTGTGCTCCCGCCATGCCATACTTGTGATGCTCTTAATTTCTGTCTTGGGCTGCTCCCTCAACCCTCTCGTGCTGGGCCTTCATGCCGCCAATAGCACCTGTTCGAGGCCACTGGCTAAAGAGGCGTCAAGAGGCGTTAAAGATCGGGGCCGCCCCGCGGGTCCTGGGGCCGTCGGCGGCCCGCCGTCCGCTTTGTCGCCCGCCCGCGACGTGGTGTCCTCGCCCCCCTTTCCCCTCTCCTGCCCGTCCAAGGTCCCGAACGGGGGTCAGGCCGTTTTCCGCCTGCGCACGGGTCGGTTCCCACGCACCTGGAGCCGTTGGTTTCAGCCTTTAGTCTTCATGTTTTACCTTTGTCCCGCCTTGGCAGTCGGCCGCCCCATTTTGGTTCGGTGTGCAGCCTCTCCCCCTCCCCTCTCTTCCTCGGCAGCTGTTTGGCTCGTGAGGCCTTGTCTCGCGCATTCTCTCGAGCTGCACCTCCCGTGCCACCCACCCGACCAAGTGATGGCGCCCAAGTTTTCGAAGCCCGCGCCGATGCCCTGGCCTGCCAAGACGCGCGCCGACTCGCCAAGTCACGATGCGGCGCCTCTTCGCGAGGCTTTGGCGGCGAAAGCTAAGGCGAAGGCTGAGGCGCGTGCGAAGGCCAGCGGTGCCTCCGCAGCCGACGCACCCACTTCCACAGCAAGGCCGGCGCAGCGCCCTGGCCAGCAGGTGATCGTGTCGGAGAGCGAAGACGAGGAGTTCGACGTGATGTCCGAGGCGGCGACCTTTCGGGCGGCGCCGACACTGCCCACGGGGTCAGTGACGCCCGCCGAGGACGCCGACGGAGGCGGCGGTACGGGGGCCGCCCCCAGTGCCGCCGCCTCCGATGGCGCCTCGGAGGGAGGCCCCGCGGCGACGGCTGAGGCGCCCGCTGAGGCCTCAGCGATGCCCGCGTCGGCGGTGGTGCCAGTGACGACGGCCGCCCTGGCAGCGGCAGCCACTTGCGCCAACTTCGCCACGGAGCAGCGCCGTGGGTTGGACGCGATCACCCTCGCGCTCCACAACCTCCAGCTGAGGGGGCAGGCTGTGGGCGACCGCGGCGGCCGAGGTGCGCGCAGCGACGCCGACGGCGGTCGCTCCGTGGACGACGGGGCCGCCAGTGAGGCCCCGAGTGCTGCGACCACGGGTGCCCTCAGCGGTCGTGGAGGCAAACGCCGCCGCCGACGCAGCAACGAGGCCGTCCACGGCCAGGCCCCCCAGCCGAGCGGCGGCGCACCTGCCGCGCTCGAAGACGCCGAGATGATGGCGGAGGAGGACTACGCCGAGGCGGGCTACGTCCACTGCGTGGGAGCGTACTGGGTCCCGCCGCAGCGCCAGGGCTGGTGTCGGAGGTGCACGGAGCTGGACGACTGGAAGGTCATGGCGGTGGAGTACGTGGACGAGCTCAGTTGTGGGGAGATGCGCCGCTATGCGGAGGCCAAAGGGTACAATCAGCAATGCCCCGAGCTGAGGAAGGGCAAAGAGGGGCAGTGCAAGCTGTGCACGTGCTCGCGATGCGTGGCGGCGACGCAGAACATCGCCGAGCACGAGGCTGTGACGCGCGCAGCGCGCTCGAACAAGGGCCCGGGCTCCATCGACCACGCCGCCAAGCGAGTGGCGAAGTTCCGTGCGAGCTTCGACTACATCAAGGAGGGCATGGACGTGTTGGTGGGATTCGCGCTCTCCGAGGAAGGCTTGCTTGCCCTGCGGAGGTCAACGGAGGGCGTGGGGGTGGGCATCGACCCCGAGAGCGCGGGCGCCCCCCCAGCCACGGAAGCGGTGGCGGAGGAGGTTGGTCGCCCGATGGCGAGGGAGGTGGGGGTGGTGCTGGGGCCGCCCCGTGCGCCACCCCCGCCCCTCGAGGAAGAACCTCCCCGTGACGAAGAGAGCGACCCCCAGCCCGACATCGATGCTGAGGACCAGGAGCGCCAGCTGACCGACGTCAAGACCGTGGAAGAGGTCACGGACATAGAGCCCCTGCTGCGGCTCGGCCTCTCCAAGAAATCGCTGAAGCGCATGGCGCGGGCCTATGGCGTTCTCAAATTCGAGACCATGCGCGCCCACATGCTGGGAGGCCTGGGGCCCATCCTGGAGAAGAAGGAGGACATGGTGAGGGGCGCAGAGGCGCAGGGCGGGGCCCAGAAGTGGCTCGACGCGCTGAATGAGGAGGCAGAGGAGGATGTGGGAAGGCTGAAGAAGGGCCTCCTGGAAGCCTCGGGGATTGCGGACGCACACCTGGGACACAAACGTGCCTGGAAGGAGGTGTGCAAGGGAAACGCCGCGGCGCAGGAGGCCTACCGCCGCATGGGTGACTACGCGGACCAGTTCTACCGTGGCAAGGGCTTCACGTTCAACATGTACTACAAGTGCTCGGCCAACAAGACCTGGGACAATCCCAGGGGATGCTGCTCGGTGATCCGATCGGATCGCTGGTCACAGCTGCTCTCCTGCGCACAGGAGGCGGCGGGGGAGACGGGCCAGCGCTGGTACTGCCACTGCGGCGCGCGCTACTCGACCTCCTACGGCGTCTGCACCGAGTTCATAGAGGAAGAGTTGAACCCGCCACGTGCGTACTACATGCACGCGGAGCACCCCGAGGGGGGCACCCGTGACTTGAAGGCCCTGCTGCGCTACGACAAGCTCAAGAGGGAGGGGGTACCAGTGTTCGGTGCGGTGGACCTCCTGAAGTACCTGCCCAAGGTCGAGCCGCTGGCGGTGGGCGCCGTCTTCAAGCGCTACGCCCCACACCAGCCACAGTGGGAGGGCCACTATGTGCTGATGGAGGGGCTCTCCTGGGAGAGCCTGACCGAGTTCAAGTGGACCGACCTCTACGCGCAGGTCGCCTGGGGACTGAACGACCCAGAGTGGGCGGGCTACAGCAAGAAGGCGCGGAACAAGGCCAAGAGGGAGCGCCTGGAGATGGCGCGCAGGGAGCTGGCGCTCTACGAGCGCCGCCACAACCTGCGGGAGGGCAGCCTCACGGGCGGCGGGGGTGGTGCAGGGGTCGCCCCGCGTGCCACCCCCGCCCGCGCCGCCAGCGCCCCCCCAGCGGGTGGGGCCCGCGACAGCCAGGACCCGCCACCCCGTTGTCGGAGTCCCGCCAGCGGCCGCGGCCATCATGGCCCCTCCGCCGCCGCCGCTGGCGGCTCCCCCAGCGGTGCCGCCGCCGCCGACGGACCCGCCGCCGCAGACGGACCCGCTCCCGCAGCAGATCCCAAATGCTGCAGCCCTGAACGTGGCCCTCGGTGAAGACCTCGAGCGCCAGATCTTCGGGCCCTCAGGGCAGGCGGGCGGCAGTGGCGACCTCGGTGGGGCAGTGCAGGCGCTGCCGTCGCAGGTCTTTGCGGCCATTGCGCAGGGAGCAGGCCAGCCTGCCTGAATGATGAAGCCCAGCAGGTACCAGGCCCTCGACAGGCCACGTGGGTTCATGCCAGGTTGTCTTGCTTGCCACTTTCAGTAGTGCGGCGTGCCCACAGTGACACCCCCCTCGCGTGGCTGCACCTGTGGCTTTAGCCTCTGCTCGGCGTATGGTCACCCGTGCGCCTAGCTACTCTGGCCCGCCAACTGGCTTGCCATCTTGGCCTCCTCTCACGCTCACTTGCGCTCGTGGGCCTCGCTGGCGGTGCTGGGGCCGCCCCGTGTACTGCTGCGTCGCCGTTGGGCGCCTGGCCATTTTGGCCTGCCTCCTGGCCTCCTCTCGCGCCTTCTTGCGCTAGTAGGCCTTGATGGCGGTACTGGGGTCGCCCCGTGTGCTGCTATGCCGCCGCTGGCGCTTCACTGTGGGCCGTAGGGACCAGCTGCCCTCGGCCAGGCGCCTGCCGCTGCATGCACGTCAGACCCGCCCTTGGCTTGCCATCCTGGCCTCTTCTCGCGTCTTCTCGCGCTAGTTGGCCTGGATGGCGGTACTGGGGTCGCCCCGTGTGCTGCTGTACCGCCGCTGGCGCTTCACTTTGGGCCGTTGGGACCAACTGCCCTCGGACAAGCGCCTGGCGCTGCAAGCACGTCAGACCCGCCCTTTCACCCAGAAGAGGGGCCCGTTACATACTGGCAATGAGGCAGCCACAAGGACGCTCTTCCCAAGGTGGTTGATCCGTGGTGATGTGGTGCACGAGACCGCCATCAGTAGTAGTAGTAGTAGTAGTAGTAGTAGTAGTAGTAGTAGTAGTAGTATTCGTAGTAGTATTAGTAGTAGTAGTAGTAGTAGTAGTAGTAGTAGTAGTAGTAGTAGTAGTAGTAGTAGTAGTAGTAGTAGTAGTAGGTAGTAGTAGTAGTAGTAGTAGTAGTAGTAGTAGTAGTAGTAGTAGTAGTAGTAGTAGTAGTAGTAGTAGTAGTAGTAGTAGTAGTAGTAGTAGTAGTAGTAGTAGTAGTAGTAGTAGTAGTAGTAGTAGTGTAGTAGTAGTAGTAGTAGTAGTAGTAGTAGTAGTAGTAGTAGTAGTAGTAGTAGTAGTAGTAGTAGTAGTAGTAGTAGTAGTAGTAGTAGTAGTAGTAGTAGTAGTAGTAGTAGTAGTAGTAGTAGTAGTAGTAGTAGTAATAGTAATAGTAGTAGTAGTAGTAGTAGTAGTAGTAGTAGTAGTAGTAGTAGTAGTAGTAGTAGTAGTAGTAGTAGTAGTATTGGTGATACTCGTAGCAGTAGTAGTAGTCGTAGTGGTCGTGGTAGTTGTAATAGTAGCAGTAGCCGTCATATTCATCATAGTTGTAGCAGAAATCTGTGTGATAATGACAAATGGAACTGTATCTAAAGTTCCGATCTACAACAACGTGCTGCATATCCTTAGAAGTCTCACAGAGGCATCCCGGGTCCCAGCCGTGCATCGTAGAAGCAGGTCAAGGCTTTCTAAAGGAAGCCCGGTCGAAACCTGAGGTTTTCTTGCGGTGTCTGCAAGGTTGGATCCAGCCAACATGTTTACTTTCTCGGAAGAATGTGGAGCTGTAGGTCACCAAAGTAATGACCGCATGCGCGGGCGCGCTGCTTGCCCTAGACGTCTGCTTGGGCCAGGCGCTGAGCGAAGGGCCAGGAAGGCGGCAAGCACTGCTTTGATGCCCAGCCGCGTGCTGTAAGCCCGACGTGCGTGCACTGAGCGAGCGTGGCGCATCCTTGCGCTTCCCTAGTAATACGTACTCATCTTCCTCCACCTCCTCCTCCTCCTCCGCTGACCCCTCGTCCTGCTCCTTCTTCTTCTTCTTCCTCCTCCTCCTCCAACGGTCCTCTTCTTCCTCTTCCTCCTGCGTCTTCTTCTTCCTCCTCCAAGGAACGCTGCGAAAAGCATGGGGGATTTGGCTCCCATCCGCAGCTTCTCTTGTGCATAATCGTCCAACGGATACTGCTACCGCGACGGAGCATCGTAGACGAAACGAGGCGAGGTAGATGAAACCAGCAGTTCTGATCCGAATGCGAGATCACACGGTGACTTGGGGCTGCTGTGACTCCTTGCCACGGGCGCAGCGGTCCATGCAGCGGTCAACCAACATGAGAAGCCCAGCGCCGCAGAGGCAACCTCCGATACAGAGATAGATGATCTTCCAGATCCAACTCTCGGGCAGCATGAAGAGGTTGATGGACCCGACGTAGAAGTACAGCCCCGCCCGCCCCGCGCGCGAAGCAAGGCACGGCGCCGCGCTAAACAGGCGCCCCTGCAAGTCGAAGCAGCGCCCGAACCAAGCCTGCTCGCCCTCGACGATAATTATCACGATTGCGAAGATCATGTTGTACACCCCGAAGAGGTATTGCAAGGGGTGGAACGCGGCATTGAAGACGTTGATCATCCCCAGGATGGAGAATACGAACAGCGCCAGGGCGGTCGCAAAGCACCACGCGCGGACGCTGCAACTGACGCGCTCCCAGCCTGCCCCGCCGCCCAGGAACGCGCCTCTGGATTCGCTCGGGTCGGGCGCGCCCTGACGAGCAGCCTGCTGTTAGAGGCTTGGAAATCCGCACCGACACCCTCACGGGGGCTTGCCTCCACCAGGGGAAAATGATCCTGGATTCTGGTGCTGGTGGTAACCTTTCGGCCACCAGGGAAGCCCGAGCAGTACCACCACCATCACCGAGATCATCCTCTCTCGGTGGCGGCATGCCGCCGATTGTGGTGTTGGTGCCAACCTCTTGGCCTCCGATGCTGGGCCACCTTCCAGGCCGCCGCCTGCACATGCGGGTCCCGTGCAGCGCCGCCCACGGCCGCCTGCAATCTCGGGTCCTTCGCCGCGGCGCCGATGACCTGCCCCTGTACGCCGGACATCGCGCCTGGAATCGAGAGCCCGCCTTCCAGGTGGGGTCGGAGAATATGGGGTCGGAGGATCGCGCCGCATCGCCAGTGCATCGCAGATGCACCGTCGATGCACCGGCGAAGTCAGCGATGCATCGGTGACGTCGGCGCGGAGAAAAATCGGGCTCCACATCGAGCCGCGTCGCCGATGCATCGGTGATGCGGCGCGCCCCTTCCGAACCCATCTACTCTGATCCCGTCTGGGAGGCCCAGAGGGGATGGGGGGAACAGCGCAACTGATGCTCACCACGCTTGGACTGAAATGGCGAGCAACAGTACAAGAGCGATAGTGACGATGACGATAAGTTGAAACGCCGACAAATAGATTGATATGTGGTCGGTGCCTGAAGCTCCGTTGGAATCGACCCGCGAACCTCTACCAGCGTTAATTCCACATGGGTATGGTGTAATGCACGAAGGTATCTGAACAAGTAAGCGTCACCCGCATGTGCGACCCGAGAAGATTAGGCCCCGCGGGGTCGCAACGCGGACCAACGCATTCAATAATAACAATTGCCACGCGTGCCCTGGCTGCTGTACGAGAGAAGCCCAATCCATGGGGGGGGAGCCAGGGGAGAGGGCTAGGGGGAGGACTGGCGCGGAGCCAGGGAGGGAGGGGGCGGGCCCGGGGGAACACGAGCGAACGAGCCCACGAGGTGCCATAGGCTCCTATAGCCCCAGAACGCAGCTGCGCAAGAGAGGCGCAGGCCCCACGACCAGCTTGGGGCCCTTGAAGGGGCCCCAAGACACACAAATAAGTACACACAAATAAAAGGATTCCCCATATTTTCCCACATTTTCTGGCGTCTTGTCTTCCCCCCCACGTCCCATATTTTCCCCTACTTTCTGGGGATCGACGATTCATTGTGTCTGTGTGTTTTTTCCCCTCCTGAGCCCTGGCCCCGGGGAGAGGGCCGCGGCCACGAGAGCGCGAAGGCGCCGAAAGAGCGAGGGCCGCACCCCGGGAGAGAGGGCAACCGCTGGCCTCCCTGGCTTCGCCCGGCTGGCTTCGCCGGGCTGGCTTCGCCGCCCGGCGACACCAGCTGCCGCCGGCGACACCAGCTGCCGTCGGCGAAACCAGCTGCCGTCGGCGAAACCAGCTTCGTCGGCGAAACCAGCTGCCGTCGGCGAAACCAGCTGCCGTCGGCGAAACTGCCCGACCCGACCCGCCCGCTAGGGTGCGCCCGCCCGACCCGACCCGCCCGTTTGGATTCGCGCGTGCTCGGTCGAGCGTGGTCCACGCTTTAATGTCCCGCCCGCCCGACCCGACCCGCCCGCTAGGGTCCGCCCGCCCAGCTCGACCCGCCCGTTAGGGCTCGCGCGTGCTCGGTCGAGCGTCGGCGAAACCAGCGCCAGCGAAAGAAACCAGAGCCAGCGAAACCAGCCGCCAGCGAAACCAGCGGGGCGAAACCAGCGGGGCGAAACGAGCACTGGCGAAACCAGCGCTGGCGAAACAAGCCGTCGGCGAAACCAGCGGGGCGAAACCAGCGCCGGCGAAACCAGCACATGCGGGGGGGGAGGGCCCAGGCGAGCATTGGGGCTGAGACAGGGAGGGATGACGAGCGAGCCACGGGGAACAACAAAAACAGGACCCAATGCCTGGGGGAACGGGGCCACCCTGAGAGCCTCCTGGCGTTGCGAATTTTTCACACCGGGCGTTTTCACCAAATTTCGGGCCCCCAAGATCCTCAAGTATCGATCCGGCTCGGAAAATGAAGCGGACAAACAAAGTCCGGGGCTCTGACCGTGACTTTTTGCGATGCTATTTTCTGTTCTTTTTGGGGGGGCCACGTCAGATCTCAGGGTAGCGGGACCAGGTCCTGGAGGAGGACAAGCGGGCCACAAAAATCAAGATGCCTGGGGTTGCGAGGAGGCGGGGCCGGGGGAACAGGGCTATGGGGGGAGGGCTTGGTAGCCCAATGCAAGGGGGGAGGGCCCAGGGGCCGAGGGCCTGGGGGCGGAGACAGGAGGAGTGCCGACGAAAAAACGAAACAAACATCGAAGGACCTGTGGTCATCAAGTACAACAACAGCAACTACAACAACTACAACTACAACGATAACGACAGCAGCAACAGCAGCAACAACAACAACCACTACTACTACTACTCCCATCCTTATTCCTTATTAGAATATACTCCTACTCCCCCCTCAGGCCGGCAGATCGCGGGCGCATCCGGGTGGTCCCATCCTAACCTGTAAAAAACAATACAACATCAACATTTTTCTTATTTTTTCCTCTCGACATGGACGTCCTGTCGTCCACGGCGATAATCCATTGCAAAAAATACCACAAAGAGCACGCGCGCGCGTTCATGTCAGAATCCTACCGAACACCGTGTGTTTGCAAGCATTTCAACATAAAAACATCAAAAACCCAATGCTTTTTCACAACAAATTGTACAAATTTCCCGCCCGGGCTCTCTTGCTGAAATCATAGGAAAACCATAGGAATCTTAAGAATTCGGTCAAATCCAGCGATTTCACGTCATCGCGCGGTGCACTCGCGATGCTCTGTCATGCACCCAGGCCGCGAATCCTGTGCAAAAAATACCACAAAGAGCACACTCGCGCGTTCATGTCAGAATCCTACCGAACACCGTGTGTTTGCAAGCATTTCAACATAAAAACATCAAAAACCCAATGCTTTTTCACAAAAATGCTTTGGGGTGTCCTGTCAGAC
>CAUYUJ010019365.1:117500-157500 GCA_963575745.1 Prorocentrum cordatum | reverse complement strand
CTCCTCGTTCTTCTCCTCCTCCACCTCCTCCTCCGCCGCTTCTCCTTACGACTAACTCTTCCCTGTCGCACCCCCAGATGTGTCGGCAGGGCAGGCCGAGCGTTACGCCTAAGACTTCCTCACCATTGGAAATTCTGAAGCTTGAACGTTGCAGCCATTTCGAAAATGGATGGGGGGTAGTTTTCAACCTGGGGCTCTCGCATCAAGGCCGCGCCCATTCGCCTTCAATTTTGGCAACAATCGCAAGGATGGAAGGGAGGCCGCTGGCCAATTGGGGCCCTCGCCTCAGCGCGCGTATATTCGTCTTAAACGTCTGCAGCAACTTCAAAAGAGGGTGGCTTCTTCGCAAACGCGGGCCCCTCGCCCTGAGCCTGTCACACTCGTCTTGCAAGCTTGCAGCAATGTCGAGGATAGATGGTGGTTCCTTCTCAAGATAGGGCCATCGCTCAGCGCTGCACTCATTAGTCTTGCAAATTTGCTCCAGTTTTTTTTTTTTTTTTTTTTGTGTGTGTGTGTGTTTTTGTTTTTTTTTCAAAGCGGGGCCTTCGCTTGCGGCTTCTTGGCGGTTCGAGGCCGGCAGCGTGTAACCATGTACAACAGCTGCACGGACGGAGGCTCGCTCCTCGTCCAGCCGGGGCCTTCTTCGTCTTGGGGCCTCTTTGAGTTCGAACGCCAGGCGCCTGAGCATATAGTACAGTCGCGCAGGTCGCGGATGGTTCCTTTTCAAGTGGGACTGTCGCTTGAAACTTCTCGAATCGCTGCAGGACAAAGACCTGCCCCAAGGTGGACTCGCCGGGGGCCAAAACGCAGCCCGCGCCGTCGAGCTGCTCCGCCATCGCCGCCGCTCCGAGGGCCAAAGCGCGGCGGGCCCCTTCCCGAAGTCAAATGCAAGCTTGTGCATGCCTTTCACAAGTGGAGGCGGTCCTTTCTCAAGACGGGGATCTCGCTGAACACCTCGTTGAACTGTGTGGTCATACTGCTGCGCATGCCTTGTTTCTCGCTGAAGGGATGCAGGGCAATTCCATCTCACAAAGGGGGGCCTCGCTTGAATGATAGGCCCACAGGGGGCTGGTCTTTCAGGGGTGCGCTCTTTTGGTGGGGTGAAGGCAAATGTGGACTTCTAAGGGAGGGATTTGGGACGGGAGGGTGTACTGCAGCATCGTTGATGCATCTTGGTTTCACTCTAGCCCTTCTCCTCCTCCTCCTGCTGCCTGCTCCCTCCCCCCTCGCTGCCAGAAAGAAAAAGAGAGAGAGAGAGAGAGAGGTGTCGGGGGCGGCCGGAGATTCCTTCTTTCCTGCCGCCCAATCTCAGCTGACTTCGTGGCAAGACTCCTGCACGAACGGGTAGTACCTGTCGAACAGGGCAATCGCGAGCCCTACCGCCACCGCGCCCTCCGGATCGGCCTTGCCGTCGGCCTCCCGGCTGGTGGCGTTCAGGCCTGCCCCGTCCCTCTGCCAGTGGTCCTCGAACTCCCACAGCTGCGCAGCGAAGAGGGCGTCCGCGCGACCCTCGCCGGCGGCGCTCACGAGGGGGGGTGGCGCGAAGGGGGGGGCGGACATCCCAGGGGGCACAAGGGGGGCTCTCAAAAGACAAGGGGCCTCCTCAGAAGGGCCCTCGGGCTTCCGAGACGGCTCCGTGGAAGGTGGGATGGCTTCGTAGAAGCCGCCTCATGCTGCTCCTCCTCCTGCTCCTCCTCCGTGGAAGGTGGGATGGCTCCGTGGAAGGTGGAAGCCACTTGTCTTCTGAGAAGCTCCCCCGCCCTCGTAGGAGGCCGCTCCCCTCGCGCTGCCCCTGCGCGCGCCGCCAACCTCGCTCAGGCCGGCGCCTCCGCGCTTGCGCACCTCCGCAACCACGGCGTCCATGGCGATCTTCCAGCGCGGCCGGTAATAAGTGGCAATGAGGCCTGCCCACAGGCGCGAGCTGCATCGGCTGCGCGCAAGAGTGACCCTAGTCAAGAGTGCGCGTGTGTGTTTGTCGTTGCTGTTGCGGTTGCTGTTGTGTGTGTATATGGGGGGGGCGCCACTGCCTTACGCCACTCTGCCCTCGGGCCGCTTGCCAGGGCGTCGTTTCCCCCCTCGGTCTGCTGGTGGACCCAAGTTCCCGCGGTCTCTTGGTCCTCCATCCTGGGCGGCTGCCATTATCTCTTCCGTGCTGCGCCCCGCTTGCTGCTTCGGCTTGGCACTGTCGCACTGCTTCGTCTTTCCCCTCTCCCTTCATTTCCTGTTCGGCCCGTCTGTCCCCTCACGGCCGCCCCCCTCCGCGACTTCCGCTGCCGATCCCCTGTGGGGGGCTCCAGATTCTCCCCGCTGCGTGAGCCGGGCCAGTGTGCGCGCTTGCTCGACCTGTTCTACGCAACGCCGCCGCGTGCGTGGCCCTCATGCCAATGTTCCCAATCGGAGCTTGCCTCTGTAGGGGTCCTAGCGGATTCATTCCCCAATCAGAGCTTGCCTCTGTAGGGGTCCTAGCGGATTCATATGGTTAGGTTAGGCTTGCCGCCGATTTTCGCCGCACGCCCGGGTGCCCGGGTGCCCAGGGGTGCCTAAGTGCCCGGGGGTGCCCGGGTGCCCAAGGGTGCCCGGAGGTGCCCAGGAGTGCCTGGAGGTGCCCCGGGGTGCCCGGGTGCCCCCGGATGCCCGGGTGCTCTATCGCCTTATACCCCTATAGCTCTGTAGCCCTATATCCCTTTAGACATACAGACCTATAGCCCTATAGCCCTGCAGCCCTATAGCCCTAATAGCCCTAATAGCCCTATAGCGCTATAGCCCTATAGTCCTTATGCCCTATAGCCTGATCGCCCTATAGCCCTATAACCCCATAGCCCTCATATGCCTATAGCCTTATTGCTTTGTAGCCCTATAGCCCTATGTTCCTATAGCCCTATAGTCCTATGTTCCTATAGCCCTATGGTCCTGTAACCGTATAGCCCCATAGCCCTACAGCCCTAAAAATATTATGATTAGGGTTATATCCTCGGGTATCAATGATTAGGTTAGGTTTGCCGCCGATTTTCGCTGCACGCCCGGGTGCCCGGGTGCCCGGGGGTGCCCAAATGCCCGGGGGTGCCCGGATGCCCAGGGGTGCCCGGAGGTGCCCAGGGGTGCCCGGAGGTGCCCGGGGGTGCCCGGGTGCCCCTGGGTGCCCGGGTGCTCTATCGCCCAATAGCCCTATAGCTCTATATCCCTATAGACCTATAGACCTATAGACGTATAGCCCTATAGCCCTATAGCCCTATAACCCTATAGCCCTAATAGCCCTATAGCCCTGTAGCCCTATAGCCCTGCAGTCCTTATGCCCTATAGCCCAATCGCCCTATAGCCCTATAACCCTATAGTCCTTATAGGCCTATAGCCCTATAGCCTTATTGCCTTGTAGCCCTATAGCCCTATGTTCCTATAGCCCTATAACCCTATAGTCCTATAGCCCTAGCCCTATGGTCCTATAACCGTATAGCCCCATAGCCCTAAAAATATTGTGATTGGGCTTTTCTGTGGTATCATATATTCCCCAATCAGAGCTTGCCTGTGTAGGGGTCCTAGCGGATTCATTCCCCAATCAGAGCTTGCCTCTGTAGGGGTCCTAGCGGATTCATATGGTTAGGTTAGGCTTGCCGCCGATTTTCGCCGCACGCCCGGGTGCCCGGGTGCCCGTGGGTGCCCCGGGCCCAGGTGCCCGGGGGGTGCCCAGGGGTGCGCGGGTGCCCGGGTGCCTGAGTGCCCGGGTGCCGGGGCGTGCCCGGGGGTGCCCAGGGGTGCCCTATAGCCCAATAGCCCAATAGGCCTATAGCCCTACAACTCTATAGCCCTATAGCTCTTTAGCCCTTATATCGCCCCCTAGCCCTGTAGCCCTGCTTGGGGTTTTTCTCCGGTATCATGTGTGTGTGTGTGTGCTTGTGTCTGCGTCGGCTTCCCCCGAAAACGAATCAACCCCGAGGTGATCACAGCGAACGGCATCAGAGCGCGACCGCACGAAGCACCAGGTCGCTGGCCCCGGCTTTGCGCAAAAAGTGATCGTGTTTTGGGAGGAGGGGGCTGGAAGGACACAGGGTACGACTTTGAAATAAGCACTTTCAATATACGCGGCAACATTGCTGATACACGCAGAGGGCATCTATACACCACCGCCTTGCCAAGCCAGGGTCGTCCTGGCCCTGGCACGGGTCTATACACCATCTCAGCGCCCAGGATGGCCCTGGCCTGGCACGGTGGTGATGTATAGATGCCTTCGTCGGGTGATATGATCATGTCTCCCAGCCCCATCCTCCCAACACTATAACTTTCTTTCTGAGTTTGGGGGGCCGCAAGGGCGTGCCAACCCGAGCGCGAGCAGACCACTGCCACCAGCGGAGACCCCTGCGGGCCCGCGCCGGTGGCCCCTCCTTCGAAGGGTCGCTCCCGCGAGCGGCCGGCTGTAATCGGCAAGCGTCCCCGCCGGGTGCGGGCCCCAGAGCGTCAACAAGTTGCGCGCGTTGTGGGCGTACTGCTGCCTCTCCGCCTGGCCGCTGGCGAGCGCCTCGGCGCCGCCGAGCCTGAAGGGGGCACAGGACATACATAGATTGGCGCGAATTCTAAGTCTTTCAAATAATCTTCCAAATTTTCCAAATTGTCCTCTCCCCCCCCACAGATCCCCCAAACAGTGTTTGCACGGAAAGGTTCTTACGCCTGTTCTAAAGAGCTGGCCTGTGTCTTCGGTCTGGCGGCTTTGTGGCCGCCGTAGCGCCCCGCCGCCGCCCCGCCGCCGCCGTTGGATTGCACGAGGAAAAACCGCACCTGCGATGCACTGTTTGATCGCTCGCAACATAGACTGTGTACCTCATGAGTTTGACATTTTTTTCTCTAAAAAGAAGTTAAGACCTACCACCCCCCCCGAAGCTGGGATTATCGACTCCCCCGTGGGGATGTGCAGTTTACATATATTACTGCCCCATCCTTTATTTTAAATATGAAGTCGTACCATTCCAACCAGGAAAAAGGCTCGACCCCACCCCCACCATCCTGTGCAGCAGCACTTTCCGACCACTCTCGCTTGTCACGAACAATCAGTTTTCAAAACCCCCCTCCAACATAACAGAAAAAAAGCAGGGGCGAAGGGCACACGCGCGCGTCGTCGCGCGCGCATGCCAGAATCCCTTGAACAGTGCAGGTTTCGCAACAACTTTCGAATCGAGTGTCCTGACACATATATATATAGAGAGAGAGAGAGAGAGAGAGAGAGAGAGAGAGAGAGAAAAAAAAAAAAAGACAGAGAGAGACAAATACGGCTGTGCAACGTGACTGCGCGTGCGCTCTTGTGATCTCTTACGACGACCAACAGCTTTTGCATCCAAGCGGGCCTGTCGCGCGCGTGTCGAAATCGTTCGACCGCCCTTGCGCGCGCGCGGGGGGGGGCATGCAGGCCTCTCGCGTCCGCCGGCCGCGCGCGCATTTCGAACGCCTTCCAACATGTTCCCAACATTTTCACCACCGACACGTGGACACCATCATCGTCATCGGCGTGGTCAGCATCGGCGCCGTCAGTGACCTTGCTGTCGTGAACGTCATCGTCGTCGCCGCCGCCATCGCTACTATCATCATCGTGTCAGCCGCTGTCGGCGTCGTCATGGTACCGCGCGCGCTTGAATCACTCGCACTGAAGTACCCGCGCCTCAGCGCAGCCTGCGAAACGCGCTGAAAAGTCCCACGAGGTCAGCGCCACCCCGGCTGCGTCGGTCGCGCCAGGCTCGGTGGCCGCTCTGCGCGTGAGCCTGCGCGCGCTGGCGCGGCCGCAGCGATGCGCCAGCAAACGCAAAGCAATCATCGCTGTCGCCGCCGCTTGCGTCTTGCAAACCCAGTTGCGTTTGGGTGAGTGGGATGATTGCGCGAGCAGTGGGGCTGACCATGTCAAAGCCTGCAGGATGAATTGCGCCACGTAGGCTGTGTATCAGATGTTGAACAACCACGATTCTTCACTTTTCCAAACAAGGAATGAGGATCTACCGCCCCCCCCGAAGGCGGGATTATCCGCCCGTTTTTTTCGTATTGCAATTCAAATCTGTTTCAGCACCCAAGCCCCATGTTAAAAATGAATTCATATCGTCCCAGCCTGACCGCTATTGACACCCCGCGCCATCATTTACAACAAATACTATGCGCGCGCAGTCGTTCGTCAACAAAAAATAAGTTTTCAGTAGTCCCTTGCACGAGACGGGACGGCGCGCACACGCGCGCGCCGTCGCGCGCGCATGCAGGAATCCTTCGACAACCTTAGGTGTCGCAAAGCTTTCAAAATCGAATGCCCCCCAAACGCATTAAAAAAACACATGGTTTCGCACCGGCAGTTCCCGAAAAAGGTCAGCGCGCGCTTTTGCGAATGTTTAAGAAAACCATCGTTCTCAACACTTTAATCAAAGTCGACCAAACAGACTTGTCGCGCGCGCATGGCATGTTCATTCGAACGGCCTTGTGTGCGCGCGTGTGTGTGTGTGTGTGTGTGTGTGTGTGTGTGTGTTGGGGCATCCTTATCAAATCGTACCATGCGCTCCACTTGCGCGCGTCGGCCGCGCGCGGCGCGGAGATGCGCCGGCGAGCGCCATGCTCTCATAGCAATCATCGCCACATGGTTGAGCAAACCAAGTTGCGGGTGGGTGGGTGGGGAAATTGCGCGAGCAGTGGCATATAGTGCTCTGAGTTTTTTTGCAAAGTGAAATTGGACCATTTCTATGTGTGCATGTATGTATGTATGTATGTATGTATGTATGTATGTATGTATGTATATGTATGTAGTGTGTATATATATGTACATTTTTGTGTATACATGTATATATGTGTAGGTGTATATATGCACATACACATATATAAGTTTACATGCACATGCTATATATATATATATATATATATATATATATATATATATATATATATATTCTCCCCTACAAGAATAATGAAAACGACCTCCCTTCTCCCTAAACTTAACGGGTCCCCTGTTCGTCGTTTTCAATAGGTGGTTCTGCGCGCGCGTCCATCCGGAATATTTTCATATTGTCCCAGGCGTTCCGGTTATCGACCCCCCCTTAGCCTCTGCACAAACACGATGCGCGCGCTCGTTAATCGAAAACCACTCTTTATGTCGCTATGATAAGCCTCCCGCCCGCGACTCGCACTGAAGCGTCCGCGCGTCAGCGCGGACTGTGAGACGCGCTGGGTTGCCCCCGGCGGTCAGCGCCACCGCGGCCGCGTCGGTCGCGCCAGACTCGGTGGCCGCTCTGCGCGCGAGCGTGCGCGCGCTTGCGCGGCCGGGGCGACGCGCTAACCAGCGCCAGGCAGACGTCGCAATTGGCGCCTCATGGGTCTTGCAAACCAGATGGCGGGTGGATGGGTGGGATGGTTGCGTGAGCAGTGGGGCTGACAACCCACTGCCTAAACCAATTGCACAACATACATAACATCACGTAAATTGCATCGTATGTGCAGAGCATCGACATAGATTGCCCAATATTTATTGCGCAAGTCAGAATCTCGATGATTTTTTTGTTAGAAAATATTAGGACCTCACTCACGGTCTTATCGGTCGGTCTTATGGTTCTGACCCATCGTTCGCCCTAGATATGAAGTCAAACCATCCCAAGACAGCCGGTGTCGCGCCCCCCCCCCCCCCCTCGGTTTCCGGTCAAAAACCAATGCGCGGGCGCTCGTGCTTCAAGCGTTAACAGTTTCCAAAACAAAAAACACCATGCAACATATGAGACGAGAAGTGCACGCGCGCGTGCCGAAATTCGTCAAAAATGCTCAGGTATCGAACAAGGTTTTTTTTTTTATCCGAGTGCCCCAACAACATATGGAAACACATGGTTTCGCAACGAATAGTTGAAACAATAACAAGTCTTAAGAAACCCGCGGGCTTTTCAACGCTTTCATGACGTGCTACCAGATGGGCCTCTTTTGCGCGCGTGTCGGAATTTTCGAACGCCCTTGCGCGCGTGCTGTCGCGAGAATCCAGAGCAACAGTTGGGGCGAAGTGCGCGCGCGCGCCGTCGTGCGCGCGCGCCGAAATCATTCAAGACTTGAGGCTTCGTAAGGATGTCAAATCGAATGCCCCGGTAACATTTTTAAACGCACGTGGTTTGCCAACCTCAATCTTCAACAGACAAACTGCGCTCGCGCTCTTGTGAACTCCAAGACACAATATGCTCTTCGTGATTCCATTCAATTCGGCCAAACGGGCCTTTCGCGCCGCATGTCGACATCATTCGGACGCCCTTGCGCGCGTGCTGGGGTGCGCGGCGCGCGTCAAATCGTGTCATGTGGGTAAATCTCGCGCATCGACCGCGCGCTTGTCGAACTCCTACCAAAACCTTCATCACTGACGCGAAGGCGCCGTGATCGTTATCGGCGGGCGCAATCAACATCGGCGCCGTCATTGGCCCTGCCGTCGTCGTCGCCACCATCGCCACCATCATCGCTACTCGCGTCGTCGTGTCTACCGCTGTCGGCGTCGGCATGAAGCCGCGCCCACCCAAGTAACCGACTCGTACTGAAGTGCCCGCATCATGTGCCCGGCGGCTAGCGCCGCCGCGGCCGCGTCCGTCGCGCCGCACCAGCGCGTCGCTGCGCGCGCGAGCATGTGCGGGCTAGCGCGGCCGCAGACATGCACCCGCCAACGCCAGGCGCTCATCGCAGTCGCCGTCGCGTGGGTTTTGCAGACCAAGTTGCGGGTGGATTGGTGGGGTGCGCGCGCGAGGAATGGAGTTGGTAACTTCAAGTTCAGCAGGGTGAATTGCGCCGCGGAGATTCTTGTCCCGACGAGAATAAGAAGAACTACCCCCCCTGGGACTTAACGGCCCCCATTTCGCGTAGTGCAATTTATGTGTGGATCTGCCCCGTCGCCCATCCTAAACGTGAGCTCGTGCCATGCCATGCAGGCTGGGATCGCCCCCCCCCCCCCCCCCCCCCCCCCGCTTCCCCCCCTTGCGCGCGCGCGCTCGTTTATCAAAACCACCTATTTGCAAGCGTCCCCGACGAACAAATGGGGCGACATGCTCGCGCGCGTCGTCGCGAGCGCATGCCGCAATCCTTCGATCGCGTTTTGTAGGGATTTCAAAATCGAGCGCCCCGAAAACATCTAAAACGCATGTGTTATCGCGACGATTTTTTCCAAACAAGCCTGCGCTTGCGCTCTTGCGCATTCTTGTGGGCAAGCTAGGTATTCGCAAGTTTCATGACATGCTGACAATAAGGCATCTATCTATTTATACGTGTGTATATAGAACGCTCTCATCAAAGTCGGCCAGACAGGCCTCTCGTGCGCGCAAGGCGCAATCGTTCGAACGCCCTTGCGCGCGGGTTCTTTTCGTTGGGGGCAGGGCGTCCTTGTCGCATGATGCCATGCGTTCGACTCGCGCGCGTCGACCGCGCGCGCGTCGAAAACCTTCCAAAACCTTTATCGCCGACGCGAGGGGGCCGTCATCGTTATCGGTGGGCGTGATCAGCATCCGGGCCGTCGCTGGCCTTGCCGTCGTCACCCTCATCATCGTCACCATCACCGTTACTATCATCATCGCGCCTGCCGCTGTCGATGCCGCAATCTATAAGACGAGTGGCGCCCCGAGGGAATAAAACACATGGTCTCGCAACGCGAGTTCCCGGAGCAGCATGGGCTCGCGCTCGTGCGAATTCAAGCTCAAACCGTCGGCTTTTCGACAAGTGTATTGCATGCGGCCAAACGGGCCTCTCGCGCCGCATGTCGAAATCAATCGAACGTCCTCGCGCGCGTGCTGGGGGTGCACGATCCGTATCAAATGAGACAATGCGGGCCGCTCTCGCGCGTCGTCCGCATGCGCGTGTTGACCTCGCCGACGCGAGGCCGCCGTCGTTGTTGTCTTCGTCGCCGCCAGCGTCGCATCGACTAGCGTCATGTCTGCCGCGGTCAACTTTGCCATGATGCCGCGCCCGCTCGAGTCGCCGACTCGCGCTGAAGTGCCCGCGGGGACGTGCCCGGCGGTCAGCGCCGCCGCGGCCGCGTCGGTCGCGCCCAGCTAGCTGGCCGCCCCGCGCGCGGGCATGTGCGGGCTAGCGCAGCCGCGGCGATGCGCCAGGCAGCGTCGAGCACTCATCGCAATCGCCGCAGCATGGGTTTTGCAAACCAAGTTGCGGGTGGGTGGGTGGGTGGGTGGGATGACTGCGCGAGCAATGGAGTTGGCAACTTCATGTTCCAGGGCGAACTCTCCTGTCGAAAACAATATTCGGGCCGCCCCCCCTCCCCCCGGACTTGGCGCCCCCCCCTTCCCGTATCGCAATTTGCATGTGATTCTGCCCCGTCGCCCATCTTAAATCTGAAATCGTGCCATCTCAGGCAGGCCGGCACCCCCCCCTCGCCCTCTGCGCGCAGAATTCTGCGCGCGCGCTCGTTTATCAGAACTTGTCAATCTTCGAGCGTCCCTTGCAGCGGGCGGGGCGAAGTGCGCGCGCGCGTCGTCGCGCGCGCGCCGAAATCCTTCGGCAACCTCGGCTTCGTAAGGGTGTTGAAATCGAGGGCCCCGAACACGCGTGAACAACGAGGTTTCCCAACGAGGGGGAACAAGACAGACGCGCGCTCGGTTTTCTGCGGACTCTTAAGAAAACATATCAGCCAGCGTTAACTCCTAGTATATTAAGCGACTCAAATCCACGGACCTGAGGAATCAGGCATGCTTGAAATCCGCAACTCAGCATGCAAGCAAGCGCGCAAGCAAGCGCGCAAGCATGCAAGCAAGCGTGCAAGCGCAAGCAAGCGAGCAAGCAGGCATGTGCATAGGCGTAGGCATGGGAGTTAGGGTGGGTGGGTGGGTGGGGGTGGGGGGGGTGGGGGCGCAGGCGCAGGAATAGGCAGAACCATCGGAATTAGGGGGGGGACAGGGAATGAGGGGGGGGAGGACCAATTAGTAGGGTTTGAGTTATGACTCCGATAGGGTAAGCCTATTAGGATAATTTTTAAGTCTTTCAGAATTTTCATGCCGAACTACCAAGCGGGCCTCTCGCGCGCGCATATCGGAATCGCCGGGGCGCCCTTGCGCGCGTGCTGTCGCAGGAGCCCCTTGCAACAGATGGGGCGAAGTGCGCGCGCGCGTCGTCGCGCACGCGTGCGGAAATCCTTCGACAACCTTGGGTGTCGTAGGGATTTCAAAATTAAGTGCCCCAAAAAACATACGCAAACACATGGCTTTGCAACGCCAGTTTTTAAAAATGCCTGCGCTCGCGCTCCTGCGACTTCTCCAGGAAACCACCAGCTTTTCAACATTTGCATTCCATTCGGCCACGCGGGCCTCTCGCGCCGCATGTCGGAATCATTCGAACGCCCTTGCGCGCGTGCTGGGGGGGGGGGGGGGCGCGCGACCCGTGTCAAATGATGCCATGCGGGCCGCGCTCGCGCGTCGGCCGCGCGCGCGTGTCGAATTCCTTCCATGCCTTCATCGCCGACGCGAGGGCGCAGTCATCGTCGTCGGCGTGATCAGCATCGGCGTCGTCGTCATTGGCATTGCCGTCGTCGTCGATGTCACCGTCGCCGCCAGCATCGCAACAGCCATCATCGTGTCTACCGTTGTCGACTTTGTCATGAAACCGCGCCCACCTCAGTCGCCGACTCGCACTGCACTGCGCGCCGGGAAGTGCCCGGCGGCCAGCGCCACCGCGGCCGCGTCGGTCGCGACAAACTAGCTGGCAGCTTGGCACGCGAGCATGTGCGCGTTAGCGCGGCCACGGCGATGCGCCAGGCAGCGCCGAGCAGTTATCGCAATCGCCGCGGCATGGGTTTTGCAAACCAAGTTGCGGGTGGGTGGGTGGGATGATTGCGCGAGCAGCGGGGTTGACAACTTCAAGCTCGGCAGGGTAACTTTCACCACGTAGATGGCCTCACATACGTTGCAACATATGAATTATGTGCACGATTTGGTTTTCGCGCCAGGGGCGCGACTTTCTGAGCATCCGCAACATAGATTGCGCTTTCATGCAGACATTCCTATTCCTATACTTTTATTGCCCGGACCCCCCCCACCCCCCAAACTGGACCCCCCCCAAAGATGCCCTGGACGCCCTTGGAGAAAGTCCGCTGGCCCTTCCCGGCCTCCCAAAGCGCCTTGTCGGGCCTTGCGAGCAGACTCAAGGAGATCAGTGGGGTCATCGGAGAAGCGCAAGAGAGACCCAAGACAACACAACAGCGCTCCAAGAGGAACCTCGGTGGTCTGAAGACGGCCCAAGAGGCCCACAACACGCTCCCAACACGCTTCAAAAGGCCGTCAAGAGTGTCCCGAAAAAGCAAACATCGGCACATTTCCTTCGGATTTTTCCTTAGCGCATCCGCTTTTTGGGTCTTCGCCCAAGACGGCCCGATGGGCCTGCGATATCGCCCCAAGACGGCCCGAGAGGCCCCCAAGAGGATAGACGGCCCAAGATGGCACCGAGACTGCCCTAGAGGGCCCCGAGACTGCCCACAAGAAACCCAAGATGCCCCCACAAGGCTCCAAAGAGAGACCCACGAAAACCATGGGATACCCACAAAGAGGCCAGTGGAGGCCCCCAAGACGGCCCTAGATGGCTTCAGAAGACCTCTGGAGGGCCGCAGCTCCCCGAAAACGGCCCAATAAGGCTCCAGGATGGCCCCCAAGAGGGCCCCAGGCCAGCCCAAAAGATCCCCAAAAACGCTCAGACGGCGTTCTCCTACGAAGTACATTGAACTGAACCGACGATCTTGGTTCCGCGTGTGAGGCTCGAGGAGTCCCACCAACCCTCTGGGCGTCGGTGGTTTAGGGCGTTTCCTCTTCCAGCCCTCCTTCTTCCCCTTCGGGGGGGGGGGGGGTACCCCTCCCCCTACCCCCTCCCCTGGACCTGGACAAAAAGGTTTCGCGAGGTGTCGGAGCGTCCAAAACGGCCTCGGCGAGGTAGCCAAAAAACATTGGTTTTACTAGGGTGTTGGCCCCATTTTGGCTTCTTGGGGGGGGGCCTAATTCAAGTGTCCCTCTTGTTTGATCGATCCTCCAAGATGGCCCCAAGAAGCGCCCAGGAGGCCCCAAAAGGTCCCAAAAGGGCCCCAAGATGGCCCCAAGAGGCCCCCAGGAGGCCCCCCAAATAATCCCAACCCCCCAAGATGGCCCCAAGAGGCCCCCAGGAGGCCCCCAGAAGGATCCCAAGCGGCCCAAAGAGGCCCCCCCCGAGGCACCCCAGACGCCGAAGAGCCCCCCACGGCCGCCACGAGACCCCCAATACGTCCCAAGACGCCCAAGAGATACCCCAAGAGGCTCCGAGAAGCATCCAAGAGACCTCTGGCCCTTTTGGTTGCTCTCCTCCTCCTCCTTCCTCCTCCTATCCCTTCTCCTCCTCCTCCTCCTCCTCCTCCTCCCCCTCCGCCTCCTCCTCCTCCTCCTGCTACTCATCCTCCTTCTCTCTCCTCCCTCATCCATCCATCCAATTCTCTCCTTCGCCCCCCCTCTCTCCTTCACACGGTTCGGCCGTCCACCTCCTTGCTCCCGCACTTCCCTGATCACCTCTCAACTCGCCTGGACATCGTTTCTGGCTGGGCTGGTGGGGATACGCGAAAAGTCTAGAATTCTTCGATCGGGAGAGACAGGCAATGGATGTAGATTCGAAGTTCGACGATCCAATATTTCCTGAAGGCCTGAAGCCCTCTAGGCATTCAGGAAGCGACCAACTATCGATTTGTTCGGAACAACTGCAACTTCTTCGGCGTGTCATGGGAACGCTCCTTATTTCCTCAAAGGATGGACTCAACCACCGGAACAGGCGGAAGAGGAGGAAAGGCGGAGGAAGAAATGGGTAGGGATAGACCTTGGGGGTGACAGATGAAAAGCCCGACGGCACTTTCCTCCCTACCTCCTCCCATAAGAGGCGGACCACAAAGGAGGAGGTCAACGGGAGGAACCCAAACATAGAACGACAAAAAAAAATGAAGGAACGTATGAAGACACAACCAGGCCTCGAGGTCCCCCCTGCTGAAGCAAGCGAAGATTTATTGCTTTGCAGGGGAAGCGTCCAGAACAAGGCGCAGAGCGCGAAGCGTCAATACAGTCTTGTGCATAGGTGTATATACACATACGAGTATCTAGCTGTGTGAATGTATACATCACTTGCGCAACATGGTTTGCACCACCAGCATTCTACAACATAGGTTACAACACATTTATTGCACTACATATATGGCACAGCACAGATAATTCCATGTATGCTGCAATCATATATTGCGAAACGCCGACTGCTAGAAAAACGCTGTTTGGGGCCGATGTTGGCTAACATTTTTCCACGCTGGAGACCCACATCAACATTTTTCCCAACCATCCTGCGGTGTTGGGTCCTCGTTTTGAAGAGACAGCGCCCCGCGTCCTCACTCTCCTCCTCCTCCCCTCCTCCCTCGTCCCTCCTCCCCCTCCTCCTTGCGTTTCACCCACCCAGTACAGCGTTTCGTGGTTCCATATGGAGCCCCACCGAAGGTCCCAGTGCTGCCGGCCGCATGCGTCCCGCATACACATTACAACGTTTCGTGGCCCCACAGGAAGCTCCACCGAAACCACCAGTGGGACCGTCCGCATGCGTCCCGAAACACCTAATTTGGGATTTTCGCCCACCCAGATCAGCGTTTCGTGGCCCCAAAGGGAACTCCACCGAAGGCCCCAGTGCCGCCGTCCGCATGCGTCCCGAAAACACAATGTGGCAGTTTCACCCACCCAGTACAGCGTTTCGTGGCCCCATAGGGAGCCCCACCGAAGGCCCCAGTGGGACTGTCCGCAAGCGTTCCGAAACACCCAATGTGGCATTTTCACTCACCCAGCACAAAGTTTCGTGACCCTATAGGGAGCTCCACCGAAGGCCCCAGTGCCACCGTCCGCATGCGTCCCGAAAACCCAATGTGGCATTGTTACCCGCCCAATACAGCGTTTCGTGGCTCCAAAGGGAGCTCCACCGAAACGCCCAGTGGGACCGTCTGCGTGCGTCTGGAAAACTGAATTTGGCATTTCCTTCCACCCAGTAAAACGTTTCGTGGCCCCCTAGGGAGCTCCACCGAAGGCCCCAGTGCCACTGTCCGCATGCGTCCCCGAAGCCCAATGTGACATTTTCACACACTCATTACAACGTTTCGTGGCCCCATAGGAAGCTCCACCGAAACGCCCCGTCGGACCGTCCGCATGCGTCCCGGAAGCCCAATGTGGCACACCACCCACTCAGTACAGCGTTCCCCCCACCCAGTGCAGCGCTGCATTACCCCATGGAGAGCTTCATGATTGGGTCCTTCGCCAGGATCATTTTAGGGTTTGTGTCGGTCTTTCCTCATCAGAGCCATGCGCCCGCCGAGAAGTGGCCGGCGGCGCGCGGCGAGGCGGCGGCGGCGGCGGCGAGCAGCGCGTCGAGGTCGCCCAGGAGCTGCAGGAACTGCGCCCTCGCCGCCTCCAGCGCGTCGACGGACGCCTCTCGGGCCATGCCGAGGGGGGTCACGCCGTCCAGGGGCGAAACGCGTCTCCTTTGAGCAAGCCCCAAAGCTTGACGCGCGAGGGTTTTCAAAAACATCGCGTGCTCAGGGGCTCGCCACCCTCCCTCCAGGAAGCGGCCCCCCGCTGGGCGCTGAGCCCCCCCCCGACCCCAAAGACTTTCGAGGAAGCCCCCAGGGACGTCCAGGGCCTGCTCGATCGTCGATCCCCCTCCTCCTCCTCGATCCCCAATTTTCCACGAGGATGTGGTGACATCCTTGACTCCGTAACCCCTTACCCGGGGCCCCCCCCTGGCACTGCCCGGGCCTCTGTCGCCAGGGCCTGCTTGACGAAGTCCAGGTAGAGCGCCTGCGCGTGGTTGGCAAGCGCCTGGCGGGTCAGCTCCACCAGGTCCAACTCCAGTGCGCTCCCAGTCAAATCTGCACTGGCTGAGGTGGCCTTCTCAACGGCCTGCTCTAGGTGCAGCCACGCCTCCACTAGCTCGCACGCATCGTAGCGTACCGCGGTTCCCTGGAAGCCTGTCGTCACCACTGCCCCCACGCGCATCGACGGGCGCTTCTCGATGACGGACCTGGGTACCCCCCAGAATCCGTTGCCTTGCTGGTCCATCGCGCTGTAGCACGACCGCAGCAAGAGCTGCCAGGCCGTCTGGGCGTCCGTGCTCGCGAGGCAACGCTCCGACTCGCCTTTTGCAATCTCCTCTTCAGGCCCATCGGAACACTGTCCGACAAACGACTCAGAAACTTCGTCCATGGTTGCTTCGAGGTATCCGTACCGGGCGCGCACCCACGTTCGCAACCACTGGCCCAGGTCGCGCGGCTCTGGGTTCCAGACGTGGTCGAGGGCGAGCTCGTACACCACAGGGTTCTGATTGATCGCCTCCATGGTCAACCCTATGCCCACCATTGTGCCCTCGGCCTGTCTGGCGGCAGCATAAGGCCTGTCCATCACAGTGCGCAGGTTCCCCCGCAGACCCACCTGCCCACCGAAGTTGTGCAGGACGGACCACAGGAATGGCCTCCCGTGGTACGACCGCGTGCTGCTGTATGCTGGATGAGCCTCACTGATAAGATCCAGGACCAAGATATGCTCGCGGGGCACAGGGTGGAGGTAGGCCTCGATCTGCTCCTCGCCCCAGAACGCCCTCGAGTTCACGAACAGCCACCCCTGCACCACCCAGATGGCCTCCGGGTCAGCGCCGCGCAGCGCGGCCAGCTGCGCGTGCCCGCACGCCCTGAGGTAGCCCGGCTCTCGGGAGCGAGGGTTGTTCTCGTTGAACTGGTCGACGGCATAGACCGGCGGCCAGCCAGGGGGGAAGTGAGAGGGGGCAGGCCTTCTCAGAGCGCGGCGTGGCTTCTCAGAGGCCCTCGCGCCTTCTGGGAAGCCGCCTCTACCTTCAGGGAAGGCTTGGAACACTTTTCAGAAAACCCACGGCCTTCTGAGCCTTCTGAGAAGGCCCGCCTCTTCTGCATTTCCCCCTGGGCTTGCCGCCGAATAGAGATGGTCGGTGCCAAACATCTCGGTCTGTATCTCGATGAACCGCTTGCCAAGCCGCACGTAGAGGTCGCTGGCGGGCTCCACAAACAGCAGCCCAGAGAATTCGGCCGAGAAGCCCGACCACAGCGGCAGGCGCGAGAACGGCTCCGAGGGGAAGAGCTCCTGCAACTGGTCCTGGGGAGACACGAGGCACCGATACCAATGCTTCCCAGACCTCTCCTGGGGTGCGCTCTGACCAGGATGTCGAGGCGAACCCAGCGGTGGCGACGATGGCCCCCCTAGAAGCCCAAAAGAAGCGAACACGCGGGAAGGGTAGCGGCATGGTCAGCAGTTTCCTCCTCTGCGGTCTGGGACGTGGCCGCCGAAGCCGGGCAGCACTGGGCGCATGCCCAGCTCCCGGGCCCGTGCCAGCATCCGGCGGGTCAGCGCCTCCGAGTGCCGCAGGTATCCGAGGGGCAGGGGCCCGCCGAAGCGCTTCAGGTTGCCCAGGCGTCGGGGGCGTCCAAGGGAGGGGAGGGGGGGCTGCAAGTCACGCCCAGGGGCACGTGCGCGGACGCGGGGTGGGGGGGGGGCGGCAGGGAGTGCACGGAACGAAGAAGGGGGGGGCCATCAGACCTGGACCCCTCCCTAGAGGGTGTCGCCCCAACTCAACGTACATCACTCGTACCTCTCTCTTTCCGTCACCTGGGCCGGCACGGGACCTGCCCGAGATGGCTCATGGCACCCTTCGCTTTTGGGAGCACTGGTGTTAAGAGCTTGTTGCGTCACCGCTCGTTCTTGGGAGCCTTGCTGGCAAGCGCGTGTTACGTCACCGCTCTCTGTTGGGAGCCTTGCTGGGAAGAGCTTGTTGCGTCACCGCTCTCTGTTCAAAGTCCTCGTGCCCAGAGATGCTTACGTTGCCGCTCGCTCTTGGGAGTCTTGGTGGTAAGGGCTTGTTGCGTCATCCCTCGCTCTTGGGAGCCTTGCTGGCAAGCGCGTGCTACGTCACCGCTCTCAGTCGGTAGCCTTGCTCCTCCTCCTCCTCCTCCTTCTCTTCCTTTTCTTCTTCTTCTCCTCCTCCTCCTCCTCCTCCTCCTCTGCCTCCTCCTCCTCCTCCTCCTCCTCCTCCTCCTCCTCCTCCTCCCTCTTTCTGTTCCTCCTCTTCCTCCTCCTCCTCCCTCGTCCTCGTCCTCGTGCTCCTCCTCCTCCTCCTCCTCCTCCACCTCCTCCTCCTCCCTCCTCCTCCTCTCTCCTTCTCTCTCCTCCTCCTCCTCCTCCACCTCCTCCTCCTCCTTCCTCGTCCTCCCTTGTCCTTCTCCTCCACCTCCTCTTTCTCCTCCTCCTCCTCCCTCGTCCTCGTCCTTTTCGTCCACCTCCTCTTTCTCCTCCTCTTTCTCTTCTCCTCTCTCTCCTCCTCCTCCTCCTCATTCCCCTCCTTCCCCTCCTCCTCCTCCTCCTCCTCCTCCTCCTCCTCCTCTTCTTGTACCTCCTCCTCCTCCTCCTCCTTCCCCTCCTCCCCGTCGTCGTCGTCCTCCTCCTCCTCCTCCTCATCCTCCTCCTGGGGCCCGCTTGTGAGCCTCTTGGGGCTCTCTTGGGGCCGTCTGGGAACCTTTTTGGGCCGTCTTCGCGCCCTCTTGGGCCGTCTCGCTCCTAGGAGACTTGGTCTGCAGAGATTTTAGCATTTCCGCTCGCTCTTGGGAGCCTTGGTGTTCCGAGATGTTTCCGTCGCCGCTCGCTCTTGGCAGCCTTAGTGTTCAGAGTTGTTTACGTCGCCGCTCGCTCTTGAGAGCCTTGGTGCGATGAGCTTGCCACGCCACTAAGAGCTCTTGGGGGCCTTGGTGTCCAGAGCTTGGTACGTCACAATTCCCACAACTACCGTATACGTGTATATATGTATGAGTCAACGCGCACATTTATATAAGCTAATCATGAAGCGTGTTCCAACATTCGAACTTCCCAAGAGCGTTTGAAACTCGTTATCCCATGCAAAACGATGCCTTCATCTGTGTAATAATCGCTTTGCACGGATAGTTCCGTCTACACAGAATGATTCCCTGGTGTCTGCATCTAAGTTAATATCGCTTTGCGCAGAGATTGCGTGTAAATCTGTCTACATCTGGGTAGATATCGATTTGCACGGACACTCCATATAGATCGGTGTCTACATCCGTTTAAATTTAGCTTTGCACCGAAAAGCGTAGAAGGCTCGCTCTGCACGGAGATTCCATGAACAACTGTCCTTACAATCTGACAATGGCCACGGAAAAAATGGCCGTTCGACCTATACAATCCCCATGTGCACTCCCCCTATGGCCTATGGAGGCGCACACGCCACAACGAAACGTCTCTCGCTCCGCTCTTTCCGTCACCTGGGCCGGCACGGGAACGGAACGAGTGAACCAAGAACTTGCCCGAGAGGGCTCACGGCACCCTTCGCTCTTGGGAGCCTCGGTGGTACGAGCTTGTTGCGTCACCGCTCTCTGTTGGGAGCCCTGGTGTTCAGAGACTCTTACGTTGCCGCGCGCTCCTGGGAGCCTTGGTGTTGAGAGTTGTTTGCGTCACCGCGCTCGGGGGAGCCCTGGTGTTCAGAGCTTGTTGCGTCACCACCCGCTGTGGGGAACCATGGTGTTCCTTGGCAGGCCTCCGAAGCGGTCTTGGAGGGGCCCACGAGGGCTCCAAGAAGGGCGGAGTGCAACTCCGAAAAGATCCAACAAGGCCTCGGAAACGAGGCCCGACGGAATCATACCAAAGGGCCCTGGTATGTCGGGGGGCTGGCTCGGGGCTCCTCTTGGGCTCTCTGGGAGCCCTCCTAAAGCTCGTTTGAGGCCTCCGAAGCGGCCCTGGGAATCTATTGGGGGCCCTCTCGGACCGTTTCGGGACTCTGGGGCCGTCTTTGGGCCAGCCCAGTCCCGGCACCCAAGCAGCCCAGACCCCAGACCCCATACCGCCTTTTCGTACCCGCTTGAGGCCCTCTTGGGGCTCTCTTGGGGCCGTCTGGGGGCCCTCTTGGGCAGTCTTGGGGCCCTCTTGGAACGTCTGGGGGCCCTCGTGGACCGTTTTCGGCCCGAGCTTGCTGCGTCACCGCTCGTTCTTGGAAGCCTTGCTGGGAAGAGCTCGTTGCGTCACCGCTCTCTGTTCAGAGTCCTCGTGCCCAGAGATGCTTACGTTGCCGCTCGCTCTGGGGAGCCTTGGCGGTAAGGGCTTGTTGCGTCACTGCTCGCTCGCTCTTGGGAGCCTTGCTGGCAAGCGCGTGCTACGTCACCGCTCTCAGTTGAGAGCCTTACTCCTCCTTCTTCTCCTCCTCCTCCTCCTCCTCTTCTCCTCCTCCTCCTCTTCTTTCTCCTCCTCCTCCTCCTCCTCCTCCTCCTCCTCCTCCTCCTCCTCCTCATGACTCCTGACTCCTCCTCCTCCTACTGGCTCCTCCTCCTCCTCCTCCTCGTCCTCGTCCTCGTCCTCCTCCTCCCTCCTCCTCCTCCTCCTCCTCCTCTCCTCCTCTTCCTCCTCTCCTCCTCCTCCTCCCCTTGTCCTCCTCCTCCTCCTCCTCCTCCTCCTCCTCCTCCTCCTCCTCCTCCTCCTCCCTCCTCCTCCTCCTTCGTCCTCCTCTTTCCCCCTCCTCCTCCTCCTCATCCTTCCTCCTCCTCTCCCTCCTCTCCCTCTCTCGTCGTCCTCCTCCTCCACCTCCTCCACCTCCTCCTCCCTCCTCCTCATCCTCCTCGGCCTCCTCCTCCTCCTCCTCTTCCTCCTCCTCCTCCACCTCTTCTTCCTCCTCTCCTTCTTCTCCTTCTACCTCCCTTCCTCCACTCCTGACTTCCTCCTCCTCCTCCTCCTCCTCCTCCTCCTCCTTCCCTCGTCCTCGTCCTCGTCTCCTCCTCCTCCTCCTCCTCCTCCTCTCCCTCGTCCTCGTCCTCGTCCTCGTCCTCCCTCCTCCCTCCTCCTCCTCCCTCCTCCTCCTCCTCCTCCTCCTCCTCCTCCTCCTCCTCCCTCCTCCCCTCCCTCCTCCTCTCCTCCTCCTCCTCCTCCTCCTCCTCCTCCTCCTCTCCTCCCTCGTCCCGGGAACGATGTTTTGGCATGCTGCAGGATCTTCAAACGGTTGTCTTCCAACGTGGTAGTTCCCTCAGTGGAAATGCACCGTTGTGGGGGCCTATGGAGAGGGAGCTTGGAGGGAGGGTTTATTCCAACATCGTTGATGGCTCTTGGTTTTACACTTGTCCTCCTCCTCCTCCTCCTCCTCTTCCTCCTCCTCTTTCTCCTCCTCCTCCTCCTCTTCTACCTCCCTTCCTCCGCCTCCTCCTCCTCCTCCTCTTTCTCCTCCTCCTCCTCCTCCTCCTCCTCCTCCTCCTCCTTCTCTTCCTCCATTGGCCTCGCCCTCGTTCCTCCTTCTCCTCCTCCTTCTCCTCCTCCTCCTCCTCCTCTTCCTCCTCTTCCTCCTCTTCCTCCTCTTCCTCTTTCTCCTCATTCTCCTCATTCTCCTCATTCTCCTCCTCCTTCTCCTCCTCCTCCCCCTCCTCCTCTTCCTCCCTCTCCTCCTGGGGCCCGCTTGGGAGCCTCTTGGGGCCCTCTTGGCGCTCTCTTGGGGCCGTCTGGGGGCCGTCTCGAGTCGTCTTTGGGCCCTCTTGGGCCGTCTAGCCCTCTTGGACCGTTTTCGGGCCCTTTGCGGGGCCTCTGGGGCCGTCTTGGGACGATCTTTGGGGCCTCTTGGGCCGTCTTGGGCCCGCCTGGGGGCCCTCTTGGACCTTTTTGGTGCCCTCTTGGGCCGTCTTGGGGCCCTTGGGCCGCTTCACCAACAAAAAATACGAAGAAACGGGCCATGGGAGCCGCCCGGGAGCCGCTTCACTTGAAAAAAGTACGAGGAAGTCCATTACATCTGGGTCATCCCCGCCTCGCCCCTCCTCTGCACTCCTCCCTAGAGGGCTTCGCCCCACCAAGACGTGCATCACTCGTACCTCGCTCTTTCCGTTACCTGGGCGGGCACTGGAACGGAAAGAGTGGACCAGGAACTTGCCCGAGAGGGCTCACGGCACCCTTCGCTCTTGGGAGCCTTGGTGGTAAGAGCTTGCTGAGTCACCGCTCGCTCTTGGGTGCCTTGGTGTTCAGAAACTTTTACGTTGCCGCTCGCTCCTGGGAGCCTTGGTGTTGAGAGTTGTTTGCATCACCGCGCTCTGGGGAGCCTTGGTGTTCAGAGCTTGTTGCGTCACCGCTCGCTGTGGGAACCATGGTGTTTCTTAGCGTCTCTGGGGTTTCTTGGGAACCTACTGAGGGCCCTTTTGGACCGTTTTGGGACTCTTGGGCCGTCTTTGGGCCAGCCCAGTCCCTTGGTTGGGGCCCTCTTGGGGCTCTCTTGGGGCCGTCTGGGGGCCTCTTGGGCCGTATTGGGGCCCTCTTGGAACGTCTGGGGGCCCTCTTGGACTATTTTCGGCCCCTTTGGGGGGCATCTGGGGCCGTCTTGTCGTCTTGGGACGATCTTTGGGGCCTGTGGGGCCGTCTGGGGCCCTTTGGGAATGAAAAAGGGAGAACCCGAGAAACCTGCAAAAACCGGAGGGAAATCAATGTTTTTCCCAACCATCCTGTGGTGTTGGGTCCTCGTTTTGAAGAGACGGTGCCCCGCGTCTCCTTCCTCCTTCCTCCTCCTCCTTCCTCCCCCCTCCTCCTCCTCCTCCTCCTCCTCCTTCCTTTGCTCTCGCACACCCCTCACACGTTTCGTGGCCCCATAGGGAGCTCCACCGAAGGCCCCAGTGGCTGCCGTCCGCATGCGTCCCGCACACCCATTTCGGCACACCCCTCACACGTTTCGTGGCCCCAGAGGGAGCTCCACCGAAGGCCCCATGGCTGCCGTCCGCATGCGTCCCGCACACCCATTTCGGCACACCCCTCACACGTTTCGTGGCCCCACAGGGAGCTCCACCGAAGGCCCAGTGCTGCCGTCCGCATGCGTCCCGCACACCCATTTCGGCACACCCCTCACACGTTTCGTGGCCCCACAGGGAGCTCCACCGAAGGCCCCAGTGCTGCCGTCCGCATGCGTCCCGCACACCCATTTCGGCACACCCCTCACACGTTTCGTGGCCCCATAGGGAGCTCCACCGAAGGCCCCAAGGCTGCCGTCCGCATGCGTCCCGCACACCCATTTCGGCACACCCCTCACACGTTTCGTGGCCCCACAGGGAGCTCCACCGAAGGCCCCAGTGCTGCCGTCCGCATCATCCCCCGCACACCCATATCGGTCGCACCAGCCCCTCACACGTTTTCGTGGCTCCACAGGGAGCTCCGCCTAAGGCCCAAGGCTACCGTCCGCAATGCGTCCCGCACACCCATTTTCCGGGACACAACCCTCACCACGTTTCGTGCCCCACTAGAGCTCCACCGAAGCCCAAAGGCTGCCGTCCGCATGCGTGGTCCCGCCCACCCCATTTTTTCGGTGCACACCCCTCCCACTTTCGTGGCCTCATAGGGAGCTCTCCAACCGAAGGGGCCCCATGGCTGCCGTCCGCATGCGTCCGCACACCCAATTTCGCACACAATAATCAAGACACCCCTCACAACGTTTTTTCGTGCCCACAGGAGCTCCCACCGAAGCCCCAGTGCTGCGTCCGCATTCTCCCGCACGATACCCATTGTCGGCACAAAAACCCCTCACACTTTCGTGGCCCCCAGTGAGCTCCACCTAAGGCCCTAGAGACTGCCGTCCGCAATCTGTCCCTCAACGAGCAAGGGGAGCTTCGCTCCGGCACACCCCTCGCACGATACGTGGCCCCACAGAAAAGCATCATAAGAAAAAGTCTCCAACCGAAGGCCTCCTAATTGCAGCCCGTCCGCATGCGTTCCCGCACACCATTACTGCACAACCCCTTCCAACGATTTCTTGGCCCCCATGAGCACTGCTAGCCATCCCCATGGCCTGCCGTCCGCATGCGTCCCGCACACCATTTCGGCACACCCCTCACCCGTTTCGTGGCCCCACAGGGAGCTCCACCGAAGGCCCCATGGCTGCCGTCCGCATGCGTCCCGCACACCCATTTCGGCACACCCCTCACACGTTTCGTGGCCCCCCAGGGAGCTCCACCGAAGGCCCCAGTGCTGCCGTCCGCATGCGTCCCGCACACCCATTTCGGCACACCCCTCACACGTTTCGTGGCCCCACAGGGAGCTCCACCGATGGCCCCAGTGCTGCCGTCCGCATGCGTCCCGCACACCCATTTCGGCACACCCCTCACACGTTTCGTGGCCCCACAGGGAGCTCCACCGAAGGCCCAGTGCTGCCGTCCGCATGCGTCCCGCACACCCATTTCGGCACACCCCTCACACGTTTCGTGGCCCCATAGGGAGCTCCACCGAAGGCCCCAGCGCTGCCGTCCGCATGCGTCCCGCACACCCATCTCGGCACACCCCTCACACGTTTCGTGCCCCATAGGGAGCTCCACCGAAGGCCCCATGGCTGCCGTCCGCATGCGTCCCGCACACCCATTTCGGCACACCCCTCACACGTTTCGTGGCCCCACAGGGAGCTCCACCGAAGGCCCCAGTGCTGCCGGCCGCATGCGTCCCGCACACCCATTTCGGCACACCCCTCACACGTTTCGTGGCCCCATAGGGAGCTCCACCGAAGAAGATATTCACAATTGCGGTACTCTCAACTGCATATGGTTGGGTCCTTCGCCAGGCTAATTGACCTCCTGAGGCCCTCTCGGAGGCCCTCTTGAGGGCCTCTGGAGCCGTCTCGAGACTCTCTTGGGCCGTTTGGAGGCCATCTGAAGCTCTCTTTGGGCCGTCTTGGGGCCCTCTGAAGCCGTTTTGGGGCCCTCTTGGGCTGTCTTGGGGCCCTCTGGCCGGTTCACAACACAATGTGAAGAAACAAACCATGGGAGCCGCCCGGGAGCCGCTGCACTCGAAAAAAAACGAGGGAAACGCGCCATTACACTGGCGGTGCGCCCCAGAAGCTTCGCCCCACCAAAACGTCATCACTTCGTACCACGCTCTTTCCGTCACCTGCTTGGCACGGGGACGGAAAGCGCATTTAATTTCAGAGCGCGAGATGTCGCTGGCTTGCCCGTTCTTTCTCTCTGTCTCCCCGTCTGGAGGCTCTCTTTGGGCATCTTGGTGGCATATTGGGCGCCCTCTAGGGCTATCTAGAAGCCGCAGGAGGCCTCTTCAGGGACATACTGTCTCTTGGGAGCATCTTGGGCCTCTCCCAGGCCCTCCTTAGGCCGTCTTGTGGCTATCTGAAGCCGTATTGGGGCCCTTTTGGGCCGTCCTCAGGCCCTCTGGGGAGCCTCTCGGGCCGTCATGGCACCATCTCGGGGGGCCCTGGAGCTGTATCAGGCCGTTCTTGCCCGAAAAACGAGAAGCTGGAAAACCTTTACAAACCTAACGACAACAATGGTTTTTGCGTCGTGCGGCACTTTTGTGGGTCCTCTCGGGGGCCGCTTTGGGTGTCTTGGAGGCCTCTTGGGCTGTACTGAGGCCATCTTGGGCTATCTTGGATCGCTCTTGGGCCGTCCTCGGGCCCGTCTGGGCCTCTCTTACGCCGTCTGGTACCTTAAGCTGGCGAGGAGCTTGCGCGCTTACGCGGGGCTTACGCGAGCTTACGCGGAGCTTACGCACCCGTTAACAAAGAATTCCATGTTAACAAGCACCTGACCCCGCTCAGGTATCCGTTAACAGTAAATTTACATGGAATTCAATGTTAACGAGGCCCTGTCCCCGCTCGCGCACCCGTTAACAAGGAATTCCGTGCAACTTTCCTCCCGCTCAAGCACCTGCCTTTCCATGTTAAAGGCTCCGTTAACAAGGAAAAGGGCATTAGATCCTTGGGGGACGGGATGCCACCCCCCTCGAACTCCCCCTAGTTTCATTCCTTCCGACTAACGGATCGCACGCTACGCGCGCTTTCCGTCATCTGGAGGTCCGGCTGCCTACCCCCCTACCCCACTCTTGTTATTTCTCCCGGCTAACGGATCGCGACGCTACGCGCGCTGTCCGTCAACCACAACCCCCTAATCATCGCCCCCCTCTTGGCCGCTCCCGAATGCGGTGCCACGCCAAGAACGCCGGCCCGGTGAAGAACTCCAGCACGGCCTCCTGCGCGAGGCCCAGCTCGAGCAGGAGCCTCATCATGACCGCCTCCCTGCCGAGCACCACCAAGGGCATGGTGACACCATGCAGCGCCATCCAGTCCTGAGCATCGCTTCACCGATCCCCATCCCAACAGCGTGGGCTGTGTCCCACTGGCCGATTTGCCCCCCTGGAAGGGGATATAGGCTGCTCTCTTCGGCTTTCGAGGGGCATATCCCCAACTGAGGTGGTGAGGCAGTGGGGCTCGAGATGTGGATGGGGATGGGGACAAGGATCGGTTAAACGATGCTGAAGTCCAGCTCGTGCTCCCACTGCGGCCAGTCCCAGAACGCCATGGTGTACGACAGCGTGCAGAAGTTCATGTGCGCGACAAAGAGACGCGGGGCTCGCGCGAGATGGCATGGCGACCTCGCGCCGCGGCTTACGCGGACCGCCAGCGTAGCGTGGCCCACTGCGTGGAGAAGAGGCGCTTGAGCAGGCAACTTGCGCGCGAACGTCGGCACACTGGCGCCCGTTTCTCTGCGTCGCTCATGTAATAGACATGCTGCATCTTCCGCTCCCGCACCACGGGTGGCAATGGTCGCAATCCTCCGGCTCCCCGTGGGGCCTCCAAGCTGTGCGCCGGCACCCCGCACCCTCCGAAAGGGCGGGCTCGAAGATGCGGGCAACCGCTAGTCTGGTGTCGGTTTCGGACTGTGTCGCGCCCGCGAGGCCAAGCTGCGCGAGGTCCTTGATGTGTCAGTCGTAGCTGGAGCCAGGTCGGACAAACTGACTACGGTGGTGGCCCCAGAGGTTGTCCCATGGTTGTCCAGTGGGTTGTCCTGTGACTGCCCCGTGGGATATTTCATGGGTTGTCGCATGGTTGCCCGTGGGTTGTTATCTGATTGTCCTGTTGCTATCTTCTGGACGTCCTGTGGATGTCCCATCGGTTATCTTATTGTTACCCTGAGAGATATGCAGAGCGACATGCACATCCGACTGCAAATGCACATGTGGACCCGCAAGCACTAGATCCACCACCCCCTGGGGCACGCGAGGCTGCGAAGAATGCTCATGACTGGCTGTCTTGCTCCCGAAGCCGTGCTGGCACTTCGGGGCTCCTGCTTCGCGTTCCGAAATCGTTGGACGGGTCCGCCGAGGACCTTCCGCGCTGCCGCCCCGTGCCGCCTCGCGGGCGCCCCGTGCGCCGGGTGGGTCCGCCGAGGTCGCGCCGCGCTGCCGCCCGTGCCGCCGCGTGGGCGCCCCGTGGGCTGAGCTCACGCCACGCAGCCTGCACGACAGAGCACTGCACACATTGCGCTACGCAGCTAGCACCTCCAGCTCGCACTACAGACAGTACACGACGCAGTGCTCGCCAAGTGTATTGCACCGCGTAAGTCTACACACGCTCAGAGCTCGCACAGCACAGCTTACACCTCCAGCTCGCACCACACACATGACACAACATAGCGCTCACATGTGTCACACCGCATAGCTTTCACACCCAGAGCTCACACCATGTAGCTTACACGACAAACATTGTACCACGTTGCTTGCACCGCATAGCTTCCACCTCCACAGTGCAACACTCACTGTTTGATGTCCACGCTGGCTAACATTTTCTTTATGCAATCATGGAATCCTGTGTGTTGTTGTCTCCGCTCGTGTGTCATTTCTACTCGACTAGCGGGGCTGCGCCGCGCCCCCCCCCCCCCCCCCCCCTTGATACCGGCCTCACTAACTGGACCCCTTCTCCATTCAAGGGGGGGGGGGCTCGAGCTGGCGCTCCCCCCCCACTGTCCGAGGGTTGCAGTGGGTGGTGGTGGTTCGACCTGGCTCCCCCGCCCTGGCCCAATGGATGGAGGGGGGTTCGAATCGGCCCCCCCCCCCCGAGTTGCAGTTGCTGCAAGGGGGGGGTTCGAACCTACGGGCCCCCCCCCCACTCACTTGTGCAAGGGGGGGGGGGGTCGAACGGGGATGGGGCCCCCTCTGGGCCTCCCCTCCCCATAGTAGAACCCTACCTACTGCGACGCGATCCTACTCTAAGGCTTGCTCGCTCGCTCGAGCAAACAAATTACCCTGTGACGTACCCAGCCCATTTGTATCATGGGAAACGAGGAGTTGACCGAAACTTGCATGGACAATCAAATTGCAGGATCCGTTGTTTGATATGTAAGCTACTTGGGACACGCGCCTATGGCATGATGCGCAGGAGAACCATACAAGAAAGAAGGGCAACAGCTACAGGCTCGAAGAGGACATGGGGAGACGGGAGCGAAGAGCAGGAGAAAGACGTGCGGGAAGCCCACTGTGTTGGGCCCCTCAGCAGCCCTCGAAAGTGGCGACAGCTTCACAGATCGCAGCCCCCCAGGGATGGCGAGGTCCCATTTGAGTCTGCGGTGAGTACCCACTGTGCTGGGCCCCTCAGCAGCTCTCGAAAGCGGCGACAGTTTCACAGATCGCAGCCCCCAGGGATGGCGAGGTCCCATTTGAGTCTGCGGTGAGTACCCACTGTGTTGGGCCCCTCAGCAGCCCTCGAAAGTGGCGACAGTTTCACAGATCGCAGCCCCCCAGTGATGGCGAGGTCCCATTTGAATCTGCGGTGAGTACCCACTGTGCTGGGCCCCTCAGCAGCCCTCGAAAGTGGCGACAGTTTCACAGATCGCAGCCCCCAGCAGCCTTTGAATCCGCCGTGACTACCCACTGTGCTGGCCCCCCCAGCATGCCTCGAAAGTGGCTGCAGTTTCACAGATCGCAGCCCCCCAGGGATGGTGAGGTCTAATTTGAATCAACCGTGAGTACCCACTGTGCTGGGCCCCCCAGCAGCCCTCGAAAGTGGCGACAGTTTCACAGATCGCAGCTCCCCAGGGATGGCGAGGTCCCATTTGAATCCGCCATGGGTACCCACTGTGCTGGGCCCCCCAGCAGCCCTCGAAAGTGGCGACAGTTTCACAGATCGCAGCCCCCCAGGGATGGCGAGGACTAATCTGAATCCCCGTGGGGCGTCACTCCGCTGGGCCCCCCAGCAGCCTCGAAAGTGGCGACAGTTTCACAGATCGCAGCCCCCCAGGGATGGCGAGGTCTAATCTGAATCCCCGTAGGGCGTCACTCCGCTGGCCCCCCCAGCAGGCCTCGAAAGTGGCGACAGTTTCACAGATCGCAGCCCCCCAGGGATGGCGAGGTCTAATCTGAATCCCCGTAGGGCGTCACTCCGCTGGGCCCCCCAGCAGGCCTCGAAAGTGGCGACAGTTTCACAGATCGCAGCCCCCCAAGGATGGCGAGGTCCCATTTGAATCCGCCGTGGGTACCCACTGTGCTGGGCCCCCCAGCAGGCCTCGAAAGTGGCGACAATTTCACAGATCGCAGCCCCCCAGGGATGGCGAGGTCCCGTTTGAGTCTGCCGTGAGTACCCACTGTGCTGGGCCCCCCAGCAGCCCTCGAAAGTGGCGACAGTTTCACAGATCGCAGCCCCCCAGGGATGGCGAGGTCCCATTTGAATCCGCCGCGGGTGCCCACTGTGCTGGGCCCCCCAGCAGCCCTCGAAAGTGGCGACAGTTTCACAGATCGCAGCCCCCCAGGGATGGCGAGGTCCCATTTGAATCCGCCGTGGGTGCCCACTGTGCTGGGCCCCCCAGAAGCCCTCGAAAGTGGCGACAGTTTCACAGATCGTAGCCCCCCAGCGCCTGCGAGGTCTAATCTGAGTCCCCGTAGGACGTCACTCCGCTGGCCCCCCAGCAGCCTTCGAAAGTGGCGACAGTTTCACGGATCACGGCCCCCCAGGGGTGGCGAGGTCTAATCTGAGTCCCCGTAGGGCGTCACTCCGCTGAGCCCCCCACGCAGCCTTCGAACGTGGCGACCGCTTCACAGATCGCAGCCCCCCAGGGATGGGGAGGTCTAATCTGAATCCCCGTAGGGCGTCACTCCGCTGGGCCCCCCAGCAGCCCCCGAACGTGGCGACAGTTTCACAGATCGCAGCCCCCCAGGAATGGCGAGGTCTAATCTGAATCCCCGTAGGGCGTCGCTCCGCTGGGCCCCCCAGCAGCCCTCGAAAGTGGCGACAGTTTCACAGATCGCAGCCCCCCAGGGATGGCGAGATCTAATCTGAATCACCGTAGGGCTTCACTCCGCTGGGCCCCCCAGCAGCCTCGAAAGTGGCGACAGTTTCACAGATCGCAGCCCTCCAGGGATGGCGAGGTCTAATCTGAATCCCCGTAGGGCGTCACTCCGCTGGGCCCCCCAGCAGGCCTCGAAAGTGGCGACAGTTTCACAGATCGCAGCCCCCCAGGGATGGCGAGGTCTCATTTGAATCCGCCGCGGGTGCACACTGTGCTGGGCCCCCCAGCAGGCCTCGAACGTGTCGACAGTTTCACAGATCGCAGCCCCCCAGGGATCGCGAGGTCTAATCTGAAATCCGTAGGGCGTCACTCCGTGGGGCCCCCATCAGCCCCTCGAAAGTGCGACACTTTCGCATCCGCGCCCCCCAGGGATGGCGAGGTCTAATCTTAATCCCCGGAGGGCGTCCACTCACGCTGGGCCCCCCGCAGCCCTCGAACCTGCGACAGTTTCACAGATCGAGCCCCACCGAGGGATGAGCGAGGTCTAATCTGAATCCCCGTAGGGTGTCACTCCGCTGGGCCCCCCAGCAGGCCTCGAAAGTGGCGATAGTTTCGCAGATCGCAGCCCCCCAGGGATGGCGAGGTCTAATCCGGATCCCCGTAGGGCGTCACTCCGCTGGCCACCCCAGCAGCCCTCGAAAGTGGCGACAGTTTCGCAGATCGCAGCCCCCCAGAGAAGAGAGGAGGAGGCGGGAGGGGGCGGGAGGCGGGAAGGAAGGAAGGCAGGAAGGAAGGAAGGAAGGAAGGAAGGTGGGGGCGGGAGGCGGGAAGGAAGGAAGGAATGAAGGAAGGAAGGAAGGTGGAGACCGCAGTGCTCTATTCAAAACAAGTACCCAACGCAAGAGGGTTGGGACATTACCCTGCGACGTACCCAACCCACGTGCATCAAATGGCAAAAGGAGTATGCCAACATTAGCAGGAACAACGACAGTGTAGACGCGGCGATTTGCTGTGCAAGCTACATGGGACGCGCATGCGTTGCACGATTCACAGGGCGACGATCGAAAGAACGAGGCTTGAGGCCCCAGGATCGAAGAAGAACGGGTACGGGAACGAGGGGTAGGAGAGGGATGGAATGGAGGGCGGGGGGGGCGAAAGGCCATCGCGGAAGCAGCAGCATGCATGGAGAAGGTGAGGCGGGGAATAGGGCGACGATGAAAGTGGCGGGAGGAGACAGAAGACTGCCGCGTTTTTCAAATGCGAGCTAAACCCGCAGCGCTGCCTGCGCCATGTCGTCGCAGAGTTCCACATGATAAAACTTGTTTAGAGTGCAAGGAACGAGCGAGGCGTAGCTCGCCCGGTAGCTTCTCCGCCTCCTTCCCGCACATTTCAGCGCGGGAGCTGAACGCTCGCAGGCGAGCCGCCAGGTCTGCGGGCGGCCCGCGGGAAAGAAACTCAAGGCCGGGGTCGCGTATCATCAATCGGTTGTCCATCGTCCAAAGTTGCACTGGCGACGTACTGGTTGAAAGCGGAGCGAGCAGCATCACGCGCGTGCCTGAACGCCACGCAGGCACAGTGCACGCGCGATTGGGACTTCAGGTCGATCACGCGCGTCTCCGCCAGGCTTGGCAACACCACGCGACTGAGGATCTCACTGCGGTCTGCCATGCTGCTGTCCGCGATGCAATGCGCTGCCTGCAAGTAAGGCGGCGGCGTCCACTTGTCTCAGAAGATGTTCCCGCGGGCCCGAAGGGCGACCGCCAGCTCGAGCCGCGGCGCCGGCAGGCCAGATAAGGATCATGCAACAGCAAAGACGATGACAGAGCAACGAGGTATCGGCGAGTGCATGACCGGCCCCCGTTTCCTGCACTTCTTTCCTGTAGTTCCCCTCGCTCATCGAGCTCAGCAGATGTTTCTGCGGGTCCGAAGGACGACCGCCAGCTCGAGTCGCAGCGCCGACGAACTGCATCCACATCAGGCAACACCCCAGGAGACACTGGCACACAACGATTTGACGTCAGTCAGTGCCAGACCACTCCATGTCTAGTTCCTCGCACACATACAATCGATCGCAGATGCGGGATAATCGAAGTAGAATGACGGGTCCAATCTGCGTCCGCGTAGGACGTCACTATGCTGGACCCCGCAGCAGGTCTCGAAAGTGGCGACAGTTTCATGGGCCCCACAGCAGCCCTCGAAAGTGGCGACAGTTTCACAAATCGTAGCCCCCCAGCGCTGGCGAGGTCTAATCTGAGTCCCCGTAGCACGTCACTCCGCTGGCCCCCCAGCAGCCTTCGAAAGTGGCGACAGTTTCACAGATCGCAGCCCCCCAGGGATGGCGAGGTCTAATCTGAATCCCCGTAGGGCGTCACTCCGCTGGGCCCCCCACGCAGCCTTCGAAAGTGGCGACAGTTTCACAGATCGCAACCCCCCAGGGATGGCGAGGTCTAATCTGAATCCCCGTAGGGCGTCACTCCGCTGGGCCCCCCAGCAGCCCTCGAAAGTGGCGACAGTTTCACAGATCGCAGCCCCCCAGGAATGGCGAGGTCTAATCTGAATCCCCGTAGGGCGTCACTCCGCTGGGCCCCCCAGCAGCTTCGAAAGTGGCGACAGTTTCGCAGATCGCAGCCCCCCAGGGATGGCGAGGTCTAATCTGAATCCCCGTAGGGCGTCACTCCGCTGGGCCCCCCACGCAGCCTTCGAAAGTGGCGACAGTTTCACAGATCGCAGCCCCCCAGGGATGGCGAGGTCTAATCTGGATCCCCGTAGGGCGTCACTCCGCTGGGCCCCCCAGCAGGCCTCGAAAGTGGCGACAGTTTCACAGATCGCAGCCCCCCAGGAACGGCGAGGTTTAATCTGAATCCCCGTAGGGCGTCACTCCGCTGGGCCCCCCAGCAGCCCTCGAAAGTGGCGACAGTTTCACAGATCGCAGCCCCCCAGGGATGGCGAGGTCTAATCTGAATCCCCGTAAGGGCGTCACTCGATGGCCCCAGCAGCCTCGAAAGTGGCGACAGTTTCCAGATCGCAGCCGAACCCCAGGGATGGCGAGGTCTAATCGCTGATCCGCCGTAGGGCGTCACTCCGCTGGGCCCCCCAGCAGCAGTCGAAAGTGCGGACAGTTTCACAAGATCGCAAGCCCCCCGGGATGGCGCGAGGTCTAATCTGAATCCCGTAGGGCGGTCACTCCGGCTGGTCCCCGGCCAGCAGCCTTTCGAAAGTGGCGACCAATTTTTTCACGACACAGATCGCAGCCCCCCCAGGGATGGCGAGGTCCTATTCTGATCCGCGGTGGGGCGTCACTCCGCTGGGCCCCCCAGCAGCCCTCGAAAGTGGCGACAGTTTCACAGATCGCAGCCCCCACAGAGAGGAGGAGGCGGGAGGAGGCGGGAAGGAAGGAAGGAAGGAAGGAAGGAAGGAAGGAAGGAAGGTGGAGACCGCAGTGCTCTATTCAAAACGAGTACCCAACGCAGGAGGGTTGGGAAAAAGAGAGAGTCCAGCGGGGTGTCGGGCGGGCGGGACACTGAATGCATGGTGCTCATCTGCTCGCTCGCCAGCTCGGGCAAGCGAGCGAGTTGGGCGGATCGGGCGGCTCGGGGAGGCGTTCGAGCGAGTCGGGCGAGTCGGTTTGGGCGGGCTGGTCATGAAATGCGTGGTGCTCGCTTGCTCGCTGGCTGGGGAAGGCATGCGAGCGAGCGCGCGCCGGAAGGAGCGAGTCGGTGCTCTCGCACGCTCGCTCGCTCGCTCGAGCAAGCGGGCGAGAGTTGGGCGGGTCGGGTCGGGCGGGCGGGCAATGAAACGCATGGTGCTCGCTTGCTCGCTCGCTCGCTCCCTCGAGCAAGCGCACGGGCGAGCGAGGGAAAGAGGGAGTCCTCTCGCTCGGTCGCTCGCCGAAGCAAGTGAGGGTCGCTTTGAGCGGGCGGGAGATTAACTGCATGGTGCTCGCTTGCTCGTCGTCGTCGTCGTCGCCGTCGCCGTCGCCGTCGTCGTCGTCGTCTTCGCCGTCGTCCTCGTCGTCGACGGCGTCGTCGTCGTCGTCGTCGGCGTCGTCGGCGTCGTCGGCGTCGTCGGCGTCGACAACGTCGTCGTCGTCGTCGTCGTCGTCGTCGTCGTCGTCGTCGTCGTCGCTGCCCGACCTTGACGGCGCCGGCGCCGGCGCCCGCGCTCGCCGCCGTGGGCTGCGGTGGGGGGGCGGCGGTTCGAACCTCCCCCCTTGCAAGTCACGGGGGGTGCCGCACCCCCAGGTTCGAGCCCCCTTGCAAGTCACGGGGGGTCCTCCTCCTCCTCCTCCTCCTCGCTCCTCCTCCTCGCTCCTCCTCCTCCTCCTCCTCCTCCTCCTCGCTCCTCCTCGCTCCTCGCTCCTCCTCCGCTCCTCCCGCTCCTCCCCTCCTCCTCCTCCTCCTCCCCTCCTCTCATCCTCCTCCTCCCTCCTCCTCCTCCTCCTCCTCCTCCCCCCCCACCCCCCTTGGGAGGCGTGGGCGGGCCTCCGCCCCCGTTCGGACCACCCCTCACCCCCCCCCCTGCAATTCTGGGGGGGGGCGCCCCCCCGCTTCGAGCCCCTTTTCCCCTTTGGGAAAGGGGGGGGGGGGGCGCCTGGGGCCGCGTGGTTCGAGCCCTCCCCCACCTTGCAATTCGGGCCCCCCCCATTCCCCCTGCCTTCCGGTTCGACCTTCCCCGCCTTCCTTTGAAGGGGGGGGGGCGTCGGTTCGAACCCCCCCCTCCCTTGCAATGCAGGAGGGGCCTCCCCCGCGGCTGGAGTCCCCCCCTTCCCAACGTCCACAGAAAGACGCGCTCCTTCGTATGTGTGGAACGTGCACACAAATAGATACACACAAATGAAAGGATTCCCCATATTTTCCCATGTCTTCTGGGTTTTTGTCTTCCCCCCCACATCCCACATCTTTCAATCTTTTCTGGGGAGTCGACGATTCATTGTGTCTGTGTGCTTCTCCCCCTCCTCTTGAGTCTTTCTGCGTGGGCCGCCCGAGATCGCCAGGGTGGGCAGAGTATGGCCTCCAGGGTGGGGCCCTGGGAGGCCCGCAGCATGGCTCCAGTGCGGCGTCGGAGCTCTCCTCCTCCTCGCTCCTCCTCCTCCTCCTCGTCCTCCTCGCTCCTCCTCGCTCCTCCTCCTCCTCCTCCTCCTCCTCCTCCTCCTCCTCCTCCTCCTCCTCCGGCTCTGGTGTCCAGTGTGCGGACCGCAAGCCAGCACCGTGCGTCCTCCGGTGCTGCTGGCTCCGCTGCTTTCGGTCTCGGGTCGGCCTCTCTGGCCTGAGCATGCTGGCACGGTGCCCGAGAAGAGACGCTCACCCATCGGTCGGAAGAAGCGTCTAGAAACATGAAGTAGGAGAGCGTCGAAAGTATATGTTGCTTCCGTCAACCCTCCAGAGAGGACGAAAAGGATGAAGCCACTCGATCATTGAAGTAGGAAGGCGCTTAAAGTATAGCAGAATCTGGGAATCCAAAAACACCTATTTTCAACGACCGATGGGTAATTCGTTTCAAGGGCTCCAAGAAACCAGAGGACCGCCCAGGACAGATCGGAAGAGCTCCTCGTAGACTCCAAGAGGGCACAAAAAACCCTCGAGAAAAGGCCGCGAGAAGGCTCCAGATGGCCCCGTGACATTCAACATCGCCACACGGGAGACCAAGATGACTCTAGGAACCCTCAGGCGGAGCAGGAGGGAGTCCTCGATACTTCGCGTAACGGGGGCAGGCGGCAACGACCGAAAGCTTACAGACCTCCGTGGGAGCCGTGGCCGCGTGCCCACGCCCCATGTAGTTGTACAGGCTCCAAAGTGAAGGCAATAATACCCCAGCGCGCCACACGCGGAGGCGACGCCGTCCGCCTCGATGAGCAGCTGGTCGCCCATCGTCTTCAAGGCGAAGCGCCCTGGTGCGGCACCCGCTGGCTGCCAGGCGACGCGCACGCGCCGCGCGGTCTCCTGCGGGAAGACTCGCTGCACTAGCGCCTCGAACGGGGAGCTGCCGCCCGCCGCAGACGCCGAATGCTCTGCGGTCGCAGCCGGGTGGGCCTGCTGTGGGCCAGGCCGGAGCGGAGGGGCATCCTGCCGAGTCAGCAGCCACCCGGTGCAGGCCATCGTCAGCAGCGCCGCGGTGGAGCAAGGCACGGCGCGCGCCTCGAGCAGCGCTCGCAGAGGCAGGCGGCGCAGGCGCTTCCCCTTGTCGCCCGGGTCATCCCCTCCGCCTCCTCCCAAACACTGGGAGCAAAACGACATAACCTCGCCAGCTCCGCCGCCATGCCCCGCCGGGACCTTCCCACGAGGCACCTGCCGGGACGGCGTGGCTCGCCCTGCAGACGGCTTCAGCGTGGCTACGGGCGCCCGTGCGCGACTCCTGGTCAGCGGCGCGCAGCGAGGCTAGTGCGCGACGGCGGGTGCGGACCGCTCCGCGCGAAGCGAACTTGCCCGTGCGCACAGGAAGGGGAAGGGGACGTTGGAGTACGATGAGGGACCTGCTTTAGAACATAAACATACTGTAGACGGATCTACCCTTTCTCCGACCTTCTAGCGCATCGAACGCAACGGCCGCGTTGTCTATAGACGTATCCACCCCGAATCTATCTATGTACGTAGCGACACCCAGCGTGTCCATAGACTCTTGTGGCTAGAACGTGGGAGCAGTATTTGGCATAGGTCCCAGATGTTGGTCTTCTAGAAGCAGGTAGACGTGGCCCTCCAAAGAGAAGGAGAAGAGAGGAACCCCGCAAGCGGCAAAAGGCCGCGGGAGTCGAACGCTGCCTCGACCTCGCGAAGAGGTGTGCTGATGGCGCGGGTGCGCCAGCGGCGGAACACTTCGAAGGAGCACCCTCTTCAATGTCCATGCGCTCCGCAGGACGAAATTGGGCAGCCATGCAGTCGTTGCGTGCTACTGCAGGGACGCTGAAAATAAGGAGCGAAGGGGCTTTCTTGTTGTCACGGTGAGCCTCGGCCACGAAAGGAGCGCCCGACCCAGGTCTGAGGAACGGCACGAAAACCACAGCCGCTCCCGAGCCTGAAGTGGTCCTGGTTCCGGTGCCTCGACTCAAGACGAAGCCAGGACGAGGCAAACATCGGGTGACGATAAATCGAGGATCTCTGAGACACAGCGGCCCTCGAGGGCGGCTCGGGCGCCTCGGCCTTCTCGGCCCCGTGAGCCCGAAGTGGTCCTGACTCCAGTGCCTCCACTGCACACGGCCGACTCGGGCAGCCCTGAGCCCCACGAGATCGGCGCTCCCTGCTTGCCCAGGAGGCAAGGAACGAAGAGGCTGCACGGACCGAAACTTCTGGCGGTCCGCGCGGATTCCTAGGATACTCCTGCGCTGGACCCCATTCTTCCGCTTTCCTCCTTCTCCTCCTCCTCCTCCTCGCTCCTCCTCGCTCCTCCTCGCTCCTCCTCCTCGCTCCTCCTCGCTCCTCCTCGCTCCTCCTCGCTCCTCCTCGCTCCTCCTCCTCCTCCTCCTCCTCCTCCTCGTTCCTCCTCCTCGTTCCTCATCCTCCTCCTCGCTCCTCCTCCTCCTCCTCCTCCTCGTTCCTCCTCCTCCTCCTCGCTCCTCCTCGCTCCTCCTCCTCCTCCTCCTCCTCCTCCTCTCTCCCTCCTCCTCCTCGCTCTTCCTCCTCCTCCTCCTCCTCCTTCCTCCTCGCTCCTCCTCGCTCCTCCTCGCTCCTCTTCGCTCCTCGACGGCCACCTCTGCCGCTCTCCGCGCCGAGTCTCCGCCGCCGGCCGCGCCGCCGCCCTGCCTGCTTCCGCCTGCTGCCTCTCGCCGCGGGCGCGGGCGCCCCGCTCCCGGGCGAGCGCGCGCCGTCGTGGTCTCGGGGCAGGCTCCGCCGGCTTTCTTTTTTTTGTCGCGGCCGCAAGCGGAAGCGCAGGAGGCATCCGAAAAGGTCGGGCGGGCTACGCGCGAGCCTAATTATACAGCGACAGAGCGCGGGATCAGAACCTACCGCCGGGTGGGCAGCTGGCTGAAGCTGAGCTGGGGCACAAGGGAGGACTGCAAGCGGCTAGGGCTGCAAGCTGCACACGTGCCGCCGGCTTTCTTACGGTGTTCTAGAAATATCTCCTGACATATCTCGAATCACAAGCTCCCGCCGATGCAGATTGATGTTTCTCATCATGCTGAATCCAACGGTGCGAATCAGAGCTGCGTAGCTTGCTTCCTGCTTGAGTCGAGTTCACGAAGCCATCTTCATCGGGGCGGTGAGGCCCAGCCAGGCGGTGGATCTCCTCCGGGGCGCCGAGGGGCACCCCCGCGCAGCTTCGTCGGCGCCCTTCTCCTCGAGGAGGACGCCACGAGAGGCCCACTCGGAGGAGGAGGAGAAGGAGGAGGAGGAGGAGGAGGGGGAGGAGGGGGAGGAGGAGGAGGAGGAGGAGGAGGAGGAGGAGGAGGAGGAGGGAGGAGGAGGGAGGAGGAGGGAGAGGAGGAGGGGGGGGGGGGCAGGCCGCTGCCGTGCCGAGCAGGTCGCGGGTCGCTCGCTCCCGCGCCCGAGCCACGGCTGGGCATCTCGCGGGGTCGCGCGGCGCACTTCTGGGTCCAGACGCGCTCGAGTTCGCCTGCAGCACCCTGCAACCCTCGTCAAAATTGACCTCAAACATGTCTGACGTGGTTGAGCTGCCTGTCGGAAGATCTGGGGCGCGCCGAAGTCGAAATGACGTGCCAGCAACTGTTGAGGTTAATTTTGACGAGGGTAGTGGTGAAACAATCGGAACGGGATGTCACCAACCGTGCCTGTGATGATCCGAGCTCTGTCTCACGTCGCTGGTACCAATGGGCGAGATCGTCGTTTTATGGCACTCCGCAACACCGAACAACGCAACCGACTGTAGCCAGTTCACGCGAGAGTGGTTAGGCACATGCATAACGAGATGAACGCAGATGCTACACATTGCAGAAAACAGGGCGGGTGGGGAGCGTTAGATAACGGGAGTACTGTAAGGCATTCGAACAACTACATTAGCAGCGTATTTACGTTGCAAGCCGCCGTCATCACAATCAACCATAAAAATTGTGAAACTCTTCTCTGGAAATGTAACCGTCTCCAGACGAGTCGATGAGATCGAACTGGAGATCTATGGAGTCCAACTCCCCCTCCTGGGCCAGCCCAAGCATGACGAGCTGCAGTCTCAAAAACTCGTGTCTATCGAGGTTGCCATCGCCATTCATGTCCATTGCCTTGAATGACTCCTTGGTAACAGTTGCGCGCTCCTGCATCTCGAATGCCTCCTTTACAAGATCGGTCAACTTTCCTACAAGGTGGATGGTGCAACCTACACCAAAGAGCATGTACAGAGCGCTGAACGTGCGACCGATCAGAGTCTGCGGAACAACGTCGCCATAACCCACAGTGGTAATGGTGACAACCGCCATGTAGAATGTGTCCACCAGAGATCTCTCGATGCCGCCAGAGTCCTCGCAGTTGTCGGGGTCCAGGGGGCAGCCCAGGAAGTCTTCTGGGCATACGCACGCCTCAAAAAATCTAAAGAAGAGCGTCCCCGCGACGATGAAACAGATGAAGATGCCAGCGTGGACGGCGGCCTCTGACTTGAGCTTCGCGAGGCGGCTGGGGACTGCCTTCCGCGTACCGGGGTCCGGGATCCTATGATGACTCGTTGGCGTCTCCTGGCTGGACTTGATCTCCTCCTCTTTGGCGCGCAGGGTCTGGGCTAGCGCCTCGGCCTGAGCCTCCAGGATCACGTCGATCATGTGGGACACGACCCCTGCCATGATCAGCGTCGACGAGAGCACGATGCAAGCGGTGATGATCTTCTGGTAGTTTGTCTTGGGCACGATGTCGCCATACCCCACCGTTGTGACGATCTGGGTCAGGCTGTACACGGAGTCGACTAGCCCGTAGCCCTCGTGAGACGCAGGGGGGCTTGGCACGCACGGGGAGGGGAGAGGGCGGAGGGGAGGCTGGAATGGAGGAGCGAAGGGAGGGGATGATCCCTCGCGCCCCAGGCGAGGGTGGAGACGAGAAGGGAGAACGGGGA
>CAUYUJ010019365.1:70000-112500 GCA_963575745.1 Prorocentrum cordatum | reverse complement strand
GCGACGACGAAGGCGAAGACGACTCCAAGTACGGCCGCGACGAAAACGACGACGGCCGCGAAACCACCTTGGAAGAAGAACAGGGCGCAGCAGCAGCAGCCTTGCACGCGACAGTGGTAGAAGACAGCATGCACGCAGACATTGGTGACCACGAGGCCATCATAGACTCTGGTTGCTCCAAGGGCATGGTCAGCAAGAAACGGTTAGAAAACTTGAAGAACATGCTTCGGCAGGAGTACCCTGAGCTCTACGTGAGCGAAAGGCTGTCGAACACGAAGTGCCGGTTCGCTGGGGGCGAACCGAAAACGGCAGAAGCCGCTGCAACCGTGCCTGTCCAACACCTGGATGTCACCACAGAGTTCGAAGTGCTGAACACCGGCCCCGAACAGGCAAAGGCCACGCTTTTCTTGTTGGGCAATCCGCAGCTCAAGAATTCGAAAATCACAGGCACCACCATCGAACTGAAAACTTCGAGTGTTGGACATTACCGGTTCTCTCTCATGTTGCTCAGTAATGTTGCCGCAGTCGCAGAGGCACCTGAGTACCTCCGAAGCGGTCGCTGTTCAAGAACGCCCGAGAGCCATCGCTGTCTCTGCCGCCGCGGCTGGAGCAGCTTCGCGCCGAGCTTCAGACGGAATCTGGTCTCAAACGGATGCGCGACAAGCTCGCGCACCCTACCGCGGACTCGTTGATGCGACGCATCACGCCGGTTCAGCTTCCTGAGACAGTGCCGCAGGTTAAAAGGCTCGCCGAGAAAATCACAAGGGGTTGCAAGATCTGCGACGCATTTCGTAAAACGCACGCGCGCCCAAAGACTTCTGGCATGCCTGCGAAAAACGTAAACGACCTTGTGTGCATTGGCTCCTCTGAAGTGTCCGTATGCGGAAGCGAGTGCATCTTCCATCGCATGGTTGATTCCCTCTCGAAATGGTCGCTCGCGACCTCCTGGGCCACTTGTTATCTTCTCAAAGTGGCAATCGGTCTACGAGTGTCTCCCGTGCAGTGTTCCCGCGGACAACGGCGGTGAGTGCCGTGACGAGGAGGTAGAAACATTCTTGGTGCATCGCGGCACAAGGCCTTTTTGGATTCCCTCTCACGCTCCCGCCTCTGCTGGCCTAGTAGAGCGCCACAGCGGAGGTCTTATAATGGTTTTCTACAAGCTCGCCGAAAGCTTCAAAGCCGAATCGAGCAGTGGCACTCTTGCGCCGACGGACGTCATGCTCCAGGCCTGCGCTGCCAACAAACAGCCTTGTTCGTAGGTGTGGCTTCTCCGCGCAGCATCTCGCTCTCGGCAGCGACCACTTCTTCGACCAGATCGATGAGCGTGAGCCGCCGCAGATGCAGGCGCTCAAACCAGACGTCGCTACCCGCGCCCAGACCAGGCTGTCTCTCGGTCGCGCTGCTCAAGCAGTCGCCGTGAAAATCCAGACGCGTTCCGAGCTTCGTGACCTCTTCGGCTCCCGTCTCGCGGGCGCAACCGGCCCTCTCGACGCGGGGGCAGAGGTCGATGGCGTCGCAGATGACACCCTGAAGGCAAAACAGCCGGAACCGCCTAGAAAAGGCCAGCCGTAGTGCTCGGCGTGGAGGGGAACCAGAAAGTTTGGCTTAGGACCCTGGGCGGCAGAGCCATGGCTGTCCACGGGCGCCGGGTACGACTGAAAGAAACAGAAGGCTATTGGAGCTGCGCGCGCAAGCCTGACCACAACTACTGCCGCCAGGGCCGCAGCAACCACCTGGGGCAAAACAGGGCAGCAATTCGCCAGCGGCACCGCGCATGAAGATAGAACCGCAGGACGACTATTGCGCGCCAGCGCCCCCGCCGCAGGCCCCGCCTCCGTGCCTCCATTCCTGCTTCCGCGGCTCGTCCAGCCCCCGTTGGCGTTCCAGGACCTGCGAACATGGGCTTCCCGGCCGCGGGAAATGGGGTTCTAGAGTCTACGGGCGCGCTGCCCCCGCCCCCCTCAGCGCCTCCGGCGTTCCCGCGGCAGCCAGCGCAGCCGTCTGGCGCCGCTTCCGCGCCGCCGCTGGCACGAGCTGCTTGCGAACCTCTGCGCCGACGCAAGGCCGAATATGCCCCGGGGGCAGCGGGGGCAGGCAAAGACAAAGGAGGAGAAGGAGGAATACCAGGAAAAGGAAGAGGCGCAGGAGGAACAGGCACTTCGTCTGCATCAGCAGCCAGGCGCGCAGGAGCCAAGCGAAAGGCGTCTCGAGACGCCGCGGACGACCAGCCCGCGCACAAATCGCTATGCTTCCAAGTTCGGACGACGAGCTGTTAGCTTCCGCCCAAAATGACTTAGACGAATCGTTTATCCCAGTGCCTGAACAGTGGTGTGGTCGCGCTGCCGCCCTCGAGTTTTGTCGCTCCTGCCCGACAGACGCCGCTGTCGTAGGCGAGTCTGTCCTGGGCGCTCTCGTGGCAGCTGAGACCGTGAAGCGTGCGAAAGAGATAACTTCTCGAATCGCTGAATCAGATCCTGCTTTCGAAACGCCACGTCTGATGGAATTCAGCGCCGTCGCTGAAAATTTCGACGAAGTGCGCCTGCCGCCAGGGGCTGCTGCCGTTCATTCCATGTTCGTGTGCGCAGCCAAGGAAGGAGAGGCTAAAGCACGCTTGGTGGTGCAGGGCTGTTTTGAACCAGGTGCTGGAAATCGCGTCGTTGATTCCCTGCGCTCAACAGGACCTCTGTCAGATTTCTGTCGTGGTTGGCTGCTTCGCACCGATGGGCGCCGGAAGCGTGGGGCGCGCGGGAAGCGTTCCTGTGAGCCGAGATCGACGCCGATCCACGCAATGACAGTTCTCCCGTCTTTGTTGTGCCACCCAAGAGCGGGCCAATCCGGTCTTGATTCGTATGGGGGTTGCGCGGGGGGGAAGCGTTGTGCGGTCTCCGCAGGGCGCAGCGTGCGTGGTTCTTCACGTGCACCGTCTTCTCCTGGTGCGCGGCTTCCAGCAGTCCATTTGGGCCCCCCCTGCGTGTTTCTCCACTTCGAAGACGGCCGTCTCGCAGGTTATGTCGGGCTCCGCGTCGACGACGCCCTGTTGGCAGAGGGCGGGAAGTTTTGGGATGTCATCGACTCGCTACCCCAACGCGCGGACGATTTCACGTTCTGCGGCTTGCGCATCTCAGTGAAACTTCCGTGGGCTTCTTTGGGCCAGAAAGAGCACTGCCACTCCCTGACGTTGATTTCCGTGCCGCCCTGCCCCCCCCGACAACCCAGCGCCCCCGTGACAGAGCCGGAACGTGCCGCGCTGCGAGCTGCTCTCGGCGAGCAGATCTGGCGCGCAGATCAGAGTTGCCCTCGTGGCGCTTTCGCGCGTAGTTCCGGCGCGTCCAAAGTGCATTCTGCAACGGTGTCCACCCTCCTTGAAGACAAAAAATGCTAGGAGACTTGGGGAGGTGATCTAGTTTTGCAGTTTGGGTCCATGGATCCTTCCTAAATCTGCGTTTACGCGTGCGGCGACTCGTCCAAGGGCAAGCCGCCGCAGAGAGGCATGGCCACCTTCGTCGGAGAAACGATCCCAGAGGGTGCTTGTCCCATAATGCGTGCGTATCTTGATCGTTGGGCTTCGAAGAAGCAAACGAAGTCGATTAGCTCCACGATGGCCTCTGAAAGCATTGCTGCCGAAAGCGCCCCTGATGTGCAGTGCGCGACGCGGAGGAGGATTCAAGAAGCGTTGAGTATAGAAAAGCCGCCTGCTGGACCCCTGTTGACTGATTCGTGGTCTCTCGTCGCGAACACGTGCTCCACCGCGCCGCGCATCGCGGCAGCAGACCTGATTCCATCCCTGGGTCGTATCAGGGAGGCGCGTGTAGGTTGGCAGAGATCAGCAAACAGCAAGTGTCATTCCTAGTGATCTGTCTTGGGTACCTGATGCCAGTATGGTCACGAATCCGCCCGCCAAGCCAAACAGCAATCCATGGAAAATCCTTGATCTGGTCAGGTCATGTTCGATCGATTTGCGTTCGGCCGCGAGACCGACACGCGCTGCTTCGTGCTGCCTGTCGCAGCCTCTTGCGGCTCAAGGCGGACCGCCGTTCTGTGGCCTCCCGGCTGGCGGAAAGTTAGAATTCGCTAGCCGCGCCGGCCGCCGCCTACAGTGCCGACGCCGCCGGCGGAAGAGCAGCTGGCCGCTGTGCCTGCCCACGGGCTCAATGCGATCGAACGCCATTTGGTCACAGGGAACCTCCGAAGGTTTCGGTCCGAAGTGCCTGCGCTTCGCCAGATGCAGGGCCACCAGGACCTCGATCGGCCAGAGCAGGCAGAGAGGGCGGCGAGCCTCCTGAGGCAGCAGGTGCACGCGCAGCACAAGGACAACATTTTGACAGACATACTCGCGCAGGACACGCAGCTTCGGGAAGTTGGCGCGCCTCGTAAGCAGAAACGTCATACTGTCTTGCGCCGCCGAGATGTTGATTTCTGTGGACACTGGATGTCTGGTGGCCTCCTCCAGGGCCGCGAGAGATCCAAGAGACGACGTGCCCAGATCAGGCTGGAGGAAACAGACAAGGCCATGCAAAAGCGAGCTGAGCCCGAACCGCGCTTCCGGCTCACCCAGTTCGCCTGCAGAGGTATATCCTCATTCTTCAGGTCGGGCTCCGGCGCGGGAGGCAAAGCCAAGCCCTTCGCGGGTCGATGTGTCTCCTTCTCTCCAAGCGGTGACAGCGATTCCGAGACCCTAAGTTGCGACGGCAACGACAAGGGGAACACCCCGAGCAGGCGCGAAAATAATCGTGCTGCCCAAGCAGCCTCCGTCAGGGAGGCGAAGGACTGGCACGGGCTCTTCTCGAAGACCACTGACTGCTCCAAATTGAGGCTCCCCACAGGAGCGCAAGCCCCCGAACCAGGCCAGGCGCAGGAAACGCTCTGATAACCGGAAGGCAAAGAAACAGGCGAAGACCAGAAGCGGAGAAGGCCGCAAAGACGACCCCTTCCTGAACTGAACTGAACCCTCCCTTTTCTAGCTGCCTTTCCTCTTTGTATAGGAACACCAGAAATAATGAATGGTGAGGTTGTCAACCGTCCAGCCTTTCACCATTTAGCTGTCTCACTTCTCGCTTCGTCCTTCTCGCCATGTCTCTCCTGGTCCCCCATCCCTTCCTGCTTTTCCGCTGCCGTTTAGGGCCCTTGAACCAGGGCGTTCCGGGACAGGAGGTAAAAGACATGCCTCCGATCGATCTCGATCCGATCTGAAGCGATCCTCGATCGGACTGGTGCCGTCCCCTCCGTGCCGCACGGCACCCACCACCGCCCACGGGGGTATGCTGGGAGAGCCAGTCTGCCCTCTCCCAGTCGGGGTGTGGATGGTGCTCTGACGATGATGATCCCGTAGGAGGACACCATCCAGGCGAGGGAGCCGACCACATATATTCCTTTATCCTATAAAATTACATCCGAATCCCCCCCCGGCAAATCCACACTGGCCGGACCACGCCAACATAGTGCCCATGAAGGCCCCCAAATGGCTCAGGAAGGCCTCCAAAATTGCTCCCGGATCGTCCAGGAGGCCTCCACGCTGGCCCCATTACGACCCATTGGCACCCAAGACGGCCCCAAGAGAACCCCACGACGACCCAATAGCCGTCCAACACTTCCAAGATAGCTTCCAAGACGGCCCCGAAGCGCCCTACGAGGGCCCCCAATCGGCACCGCAAAGCTCCCAACACAGCTTCCGACGGCGTCAGACGGGCCAGGAACCCCATACAACGGCGCAGGAAGCCCCCGATAACCCCCAAAAAGACCCCAAGAGGCCCGAGAAGGCTCCCAACACGGCCCCACGAGGCCCCCGACAAACTCCCTGGATGCCTCAAGAATGCCACAAGATTCTCCCACAGGGCCTCCGCGTAATATTCTCCGCCCCAACCTCTTCTTCCTCCTTCCCCCCCTCCCCCCTCTCCTCATATCCCCTCTCCTGACCATGCACGACCCCGCACCACCTTTCCCAACCCCACTACATCCCACAGAACCCCGCAGAATCTCACAAAATTCCGAACACCGAATGTCGCACGACCCCCACGCAGGAACCCACAGAGCCCCGCAGGACCAGACGGGACCCCACGGGACCTCACATCGCCCGAAGTGCCCCACAGAACCTCTCGACCACACACGGCCCCACGAGACCCCAGAACAACTAGCAGGACCCCACGAGACCAGGCAGGACCGCAGCCACCCCAACGACACCCACAGGACACCACAGGACTTCAGAAGACCCCATGAGGCCTTCAGAGACCCCACAAGCCTCCAAGGAACCGCACGGGACGCCGCGAGACCCTACCAGACACCAGGCGACCAAGCAGGTGTCCCCGGGACCAAGCAGGACCACGCAAGACCCCGCAGACCTCACAGGACCTGCTTCCTCCCCCTCCTCCTGCATCCTGCAGCCTCATCCTTCTCCTCTTGCTTCCCATGCCTGCCGTCTGTTCCTCCTCCTCCGCACCCTCCACCTCCTCCTGCCATCTGTTCCTCCCCCTCCTCCTCCCTCTTCTACTCCTCCGCCTCGTCACCACCATCCTCGTCCTGGGATCTTCCACCTCCTTCTGCTCCCTCCTCCCCCTCCTGCATTTCTCTCCTACAACACAGTTCTGAGCATGTAGTTATCCTCGGCCTTTGCTGTGCGATTCATGCCGCCGGTCTGTCTTACGCATTTCGAACGTTATTCAAGTGGTTCCCGCCATGTCTGCCGACTCCCCAAATGAGTGGCAGCCTGCTACGATATCGGAAGATATGTGGTGGCCACCAGCCCCGCCCGCCATCGTGCCTGGGTTGTGGGCCAGTAGCACGTTCGATGCCTCTACGGGCTCTTCAGATACATCTCGGAGCCCTCTTGGGGGCATTTGGGGAACTCCGGAAAAACCTCCTCGAGCTTCCCGGAGGCCTCTTCGACCATTCTTGGGGTCCTTCGGGGCGCCTCGGGGGTTCTCGAGAGCCTCGACCCTATCTTGGGAGCGGCTGGAAGTCTCAAGTCGTCTTCCCCTTCTTCAACCCCTCTAGGGGGTTCCTTGGGCCGCCTTGGAGTCCTTCGACCATCTTGACGCCCTCGTCGCTCCTCCTGGAGTTCTCTGGGGTCCACGGGCCGTTTTCGTCTCATCTCAGAATCTTCCGGGCCGGTTCAGACGATGTCCAAGTGGAGGCGCGCGATCATCCTGCTTATGTGCCCGGATCAGGCGAATGATCCTTCGGATTTCTCGGCGTTCTTCTGGGACAATTCTTGGGTAGTCTCAGAAGCATCTTGAGCCGCCTTGCCACGATTTGCGACCCCCTCAAGCTACCTTCAGCCGTCTCGACTTTCTGTTGGATTTTCTCGGCGCTTTTTCTTCGCCCTTTTGAGCCGTCTTGGGCCCCCTGGCCCCGGAAGGTACATTGGGGACCTCGTCGACGCACTACCCCTCCGCCCCCGGGCGCAGTTCTGGACCCCAGGGAGGAGGTAAGAGAGTGAAGGAAGAAGCCAATAATCTAAGACGCACCCCCCCTCTGCTATGCGGGCGTCGGCGGGTCTTGCACATTTTGAATGTTATTCCGGAGTCATCTGGGTCGATTGCGCTAGCCGCCGCCTGCATCCATCGTTTTGCGCATTTCGACTTGCTTCTCCATCAAACGCTCCGCGCAAACCGTCCGCCACCCCACCACCCTGAGTATGGCGCCCCAGAGGACTCCTGAGAACCCCCGAAAAAAAAAACACGGCACTAGCTCGCAGGACCTCACAATATCTCACAAGACGACAAAGCACAATAAATCCATACGGAAACGGCACGACCCCACGGGTCCTCACGGAACTCTGCAAGGCCCCTCAGGACCCTACAAAACTCAATCGGCCCCCGCAGGACCCTTCCAATCCCACCAGGCCCCAAACAACATCACCCGACTTCCCCGACCCACGCGACCCTTCCGTAAACCATCCGAAGCCGCAGGATCGCACAGGACATCGCAGGGCCCCAGAGCACCACACCAGATGCCTAGAGACCCCAATAGACCTCCCCCGCCCACCCGCCCCCGACCCCACAGGAGTTGCAAGACCTCTTCCCGGTGAAAGATGTTTTCCTGCGGTGGCCACGCCGTCGCGGCGCACTGTGCTCCCTGTATTCCTCTTCGTCGCCTCCCTCCTCCTTCCTCGCTTACTCCTTTTCCGTCCCGTCATTTCCAACCTCTTCCCATGCGCTGCAGAGCGCATCCTTGCCCGGCTACGCATTCACGGCGCGCCCGCCCTTCAGCCCGAACCTCTCATGCCTGTTGTGGGCGGGGTGGTCCTTAAGCCCTAGCAGTCTGACCCCCGCGCCCTTTCGGGTACATGGAGTCGCCCCTTTGAGCCCCTCTCTCCTGCATCCTCGTTTCTTCTTCCAGCTCTTCCTGATCAGCCCTTGCCATTGCTTCTCCGAATTCCAGGGTCGTCCACCTTCTCCCGATGCCTCCACCTCTTCCGCTTCTTGGTCTTCCCCCCCTCGTCATTATCCTTCTGCATGTGTTCTCTCTCCGCTTTCCTGCCCCTCCGCCCTCGTGCTACTCTCCCTGCTCCATCGCCCTCTCCCTTCCTCCCTCTCTGCCTTCCTGTATCATCGCCATCCTCTGCTCAGTTGTCCGCCCCCTCCCTCCTCCAGGCCTCCGCGCCCCTCCTCTGCTCGCTTCCCTTTCGCATCCCCCATCCGCGCGCTTCTGGCCCGACGGGGCGGCGAACGCATCCACTGGCAACATGTTGTCACCCAGTGAACAGAAGTCTATCAGAACGGCTTCTTCGGAAGGCGTACTCGGCATTGCTTGTGACAAAGATGTCCTCGCGCGTTGGCACCTCATGCTTCCATGTCGTAACTGCATGAGCTACGCTACATTCCACGATTTGTCTCATGTCCCCATATGCTTTTTGGATGGTAGCTGTGCGTGCAAAAAAAAACATGATCGCGACGCTTTCGTGAATGCAATCCAAAAGCGCAGAACAGGTGGTCGGGGCATGCACCACTGGGTTCCCGTCAAAACCCTCCCAGCCGCGTTCAACCTTGGAAAACTCACGGACAAGCTTGCCCCTCAGGTGAACCACGACTTCGGCAAACGGAAGCTCAAACATTTCCACCCCATTCTAGACACTTCGAACGCCACCAAACATTATCTCATGATGTCCAACAAAACGCAACCCTTGGTCAATTTGGCACTCTCTGTCATCGTGTCCACAACCTACTTAAACGAAGGACACCACGTGATCACTGCGCTGGCCGTGTGCAATTGGCTCTTTCATCAGAAGACGTCCCGGGCGCAGCTCCTGGGTGACGCCGCCGCCCGGGCGAAACCCCAGAAACGGCTCTTGGACCAGCGCAGCACGATGGTTAAGGACGAGAAATTGCCGACGCTACTTTCGGTGGAATCTTGCGACGTCCGTCGGTTCTACGACGCATGGGTTATTTGCGAAGACCTATGTGGCCGACAACCAGATGCCGGGTACCACATCCCGAGTTTCACAGAAGGCGACGACGACTCCAACCTCGTACCAGACGGATCCAAGACAAAACCCCGCAGAGTTGCTGTGCGCATGCACCACATTGCAGGAACCCTACGAGAGCACAGTGCCCAGCTCAACAAGAGCCCCGTTCTGCTGGTTCAAACGACAAAAGCACTCCTTGCCACGCACGCGCAGTGGCTGCCTTATCAGGCACAGCTGGTACACATGCGTTTCTTTCGGACCTCGCTCGGGGCGCGCAATTGGGATCAATCGATCATATCAGACATTTCTTTCATTGAACATGTTGGAGATGGGGATTTTTATTTCTTGCGGAAGTTGTGCCCAGACGCTTTCTCGATTTACACCTCCTTGGCAGACAGAGAGCCCGTGGGGGCTGACGGGCCACCGTTGCCACGAACGTTTCCAAAAGCGAGCGGGAACTCGGCCACGCGTTGATCCAGCTGTTGACATCCAGGCAAGAGAGCATGTCGTTGCATTCAAAAGTGAACGACTTGCTCGGCTTCCACGCCATGGATTTTCACGAATCGCAATACGCAGTTTGCGAAGTGCGCACGTTCGTTTATGGCACACGCCCGAGGAAAACAGAGACGACTGACTCGTGGCTGGAAGAGATGCGCGCGGCCCACCGGGACTGGCATCGGCAGGTCCTCCTGCCGCACGTTTGGGGCGCGGTTGCCGCCAGGGACCGCAAGCGGGCGGCGTGAGTAAGGCGACTTCTCCAACGCACTGCCACACAAACAAAAGACACGACTCAACCCTTCATCTCTCTCGCTCCCTGCGGGGCCACGGCATCATCCAGCCTTCCATCCTCTTCCCGCTCTCTCTCTCTCTCTATCCACGGCGTGCTCTGTGACCACTATGGTTTACACGGCCCTTGAGCTACTGGGCTCGCCGGCACCTCCAGCTTCGCGCTCGAGCGAGGGACAACCAATGAATGTACCCGCATGATGATGTTGGTATCCCCATTGCATTATTATTCTCTCCTTTATCCTAACAGCTCTTCCACGACTCTCCACGCTCCCTTCCCTCGCCCCGCGCATGCCCGCGCTCGAGGAGCGCCCCGGAATGGGAGGCAATGCCGGGCCAAGGCGATGTTCCGAGAGAAGCCGATGGGGGGGGCTCCCAGACTTCCTCGGATCCATGGGCTTCCCCACCCCTCACAAACACATGCTCTCAAACATTCCATGGGCCAAGATTTAAGGCGAAGCGGAACGAGCCTTCAAAATCTTGTGTGTATATATATATATATATATATGTGTATATATATATATATATATATAATGTGTATTACATCTGTGAGTAGCGCAGTCGTGAGTGTCGCCCTGTGGGGCCACGGAGCGTGTGATGGGGGTGTGCCGTGATGGGGCACGCGCAGGCAGAGGCAGGGGCGGTTGGCCCCCATCCTCCCTCACCGAGATGATCGTTTGCTTTCCTTCGGCACTCACCTCGGAAAAAGGTGCCGCCGCGCACCCCTTCAGGGCCGGGCGGGCGGGCTCGATCGCGCCGCGCCCGCGCAGGCAGCTGCGCGGCGCGCGGGTGCAGAGGAGAGGAGGGAGCCAACTGGTGAGTCCGAGAGACACCAGCGGGAGGAGGGAGGAGCGGGCAGGGGGCCAGCGGGAGGAGGAGTGGAGCGCGGCGCTGCAGACTCGGCACGAGGGCCCGGCACCGCAGGCTGGGGGGGGGGAAGGCGGCAGAAGCACAGAGCTCGAGAGCTCTTCGCGAACTTCTTGGATTTTCGGTGCCGGACCCTCCCCGGCCCCAAGCTGCTTCTAAGAAGGCCTGGGGCTTCGTAGAATCCCTCGGGGTCCTCGAAGAAGTCTTCTTTTCGAGGCATCCGATCCCTTCTATGAAAAATGTTCACAGCCCTCTCGAAATCCCTGCCTCCGCCCCCACCCCCTCGAGGGCGTGGCGTCCTTCGCCGGCCCTCGCACGGGGGCGTGCCCCCCCCGCCCGAAGCCAGACCGACTCTCCCGCCGGCCCTGGTCTCTTCCCCCCCCCCCCCGCCCGACCTGCCCCTACTGGGGGGCCACGTGGGGGGTGTATACCAACTCAGAGGGAGAACATCAACCCAGGATCGGAGTGCATCGCCCATCGCCGATAGATCAGCGATACAGTCGAAGCGTTGACCTAAGGAACCCTAAATAAGGAACGAGGCCCCTATCTTCTATAAGTTGAACTTCGATGTCGTATCGAAAACCTAAGGGAAATCCAAGGCAAGCTGCGAAACAAATAAGGAACACGGAGCCCCTCCCCAACGACAAGGGTTCCTTCTTCGGGGCCCCGACGGTAGGGCCCCCGATGGCGACACGGCGCGCTCCTGGGCGGGGCGGGCTGCCGGGCCCCGATCTGCGACGAGGGGGCGCTTGGGGGCCGATGCCTCCCCGCCGGAGCCTACCCTGAGATCCAGCATGGCACGGAACATGCAGCCTCGCGGGAAGTCGCGACCGATACCCTGGACCCCGTCTCTTGCTGCCTCCTTTTGCGAGCCGCCTCGATCTGCTGGGGTCCCAGGGCCCGGAGCCGAGCGACAACTTGTTTTTTTGGTCGGCGGCTCCGAGGCAGCGGTCAGGGAGCGGAAGCGGCGTCCGGGATGCGGCACGATGCGAATCTGCGAACACAGCCGCCACATTGGCAAGCCAGTTCGCACCTGCAGAGCTGAGCGAAAGCGCCCAGCGTGAAAGAAAATACGACGCCAGGACTTCAGGGGCATCTCACCCCCCCCCGACGCTGCCCCCGACCAGCGCGGTGGACCCTGCCCGCCCACCGCGGGGGCTGGCCGCGCCCGGGAGGTCGGAGCCGGCCGCGGCGCGGGGGGCCTGGGCCTGCCGTGGGCGGGGGAGGCCGCCCTGCGGCTCACGGGGGCGCCCTGGGCATCCGGCGCCTCGGGACCATCGGGGCAGCTCTTGGGCGCCAGGCACGGGTGCGGGACAAAAGAGAAAAACTACGATGCCCAGCAACATATGTTGCCCCCCCCACACACCGTCCGCGGCCGCTGCTTGGCAGGCGAGCTGCTGTCCCCGATGGTCAGCGGCCGCGGCGACGCCGACAGCGAAGCCTGGTCAGGATGAGCAAGAACTGTGGTTGGACATTGCGCCCGTCGTTTCCGTTCGGCTACACGCAAGAGTGACCCTGGGTAAGAGTGACCTTTGGTGCGCGGCTTTTGGGGGGCCGCGAGGGGGCCACACAGAAGCGTGCAAGACGCTACTGCCGCCTCGCGTTCGGCGATCGGGGAACCCCATTTGGCCCGCACCAAAGGTCACTCCGGCGAAAGGTCACTCTCACGTCCAGTCGATCCGTACTCATTTCGGTCCCCCCGCTTCCAGGGCTTGGCGGCGCGCAAAAGGGGGTAGGGGGAGGGGGGAAGGCTTCTTAGAAGCACCCTGCTTCTTAGAAGGCCTCGGCCTTACGTCTATAGAGAAGGCCCGCGCCTTCTAAGAACCAGGGGTGCCTCTAAGAAGCCTTCCCCCCTCCCCCTACCCCCCTCTGCGCGTTGCCGAAGGGCCGCCTCGCCCGCGGGATCGGGAGGGCCGCCCGCCGAGGCGGCAGCGGCGGGCCCCCTCTGTGGCCCCGCTGCTCCCGGTCTGGCTGCGGGGTCGCGCCCTGTCGGGTGCCGCGAGCGGCTCGAGCAGGGCCCCGCCAGAGGCCTTTTTCTGTCGTCGTCGTCGTCGCCGCCGCCGCCGTCGTCGTCGCCGTCGTCGTCGTCGTCGCCGTCGTCGTCGTCGTCGTCGTCGTCGTCGTCGTCGTCGTCGTCGTCGTCGTCGTCGTCGTCGTTGTCGTCGTCGTCGTCGTCGCCGTTGCCGCCGCCGTCGTCCCCGTCGTCGTCGTCGTCGTCGTCGTCGTCGTCGTCGTCGTCGTCGTCGTCGTCTTCTGTGTGCGATCCTTCTTGAAGCTCTGGTGCGAGCCCTCGCGCGGCAGGCTGCCGGCCTCGAGGAGCTCCTCCTGCCGGGGCTGCGCGCGCTAGAGGGGTGCCCTCGGGCAAGCCGTGGCCTCGGGTGCGCGACCCTCGGGGGGGGGGGCCGCGGGGAGGCCGAAGCGGACCCAGGCCCCCTCTCGGGTCGGGCGAAAGGGGGGGATAGCAAAGGGGGGTTTGAGAATCAGCTCACGTAGCCGATTTTCCTGGCGCCTCCCAGCGCCGGAGGCGGCCATGTATCGAGGAAGGGGCCCCTCGGTGAGGCCGAAACCAGCTGCATGCAGCAAATTTCGTACCCCCCCCCTTTCCCAATCCCCCCCTTTCGTCCGGCCCGACCCTCGCGTACAGTGGGACTTGATTGGAGAGGACACGAGGCCCTTCCGACGGCTACACTGCCATAGGAATGCAAAAGGCACGGGTCTCTAAAGACATCGGCTACGCGCAAGAGTGACCCTGGGTAAGAGTGACCTTTGGTGCGCGGCTTTTTGGGGGCCGCGGGGGGGCCAAACACAAGCGCGCAAGACGCCACTGCCGCCTCGCGTTCGGCGATCGGGGACCCCAATGGGCCCGCACCAAAGGTCACTCCGGCGAAGGGTCACTCTTACGTGTAGTCGAAGACAGGACACGAAGTTACCCTTGACTTGGCAGGGTCGACCCACTAATCAAGGCCGAGTGTAATGACAAAGCTCACGACGCGACATTTTTCGCTGTTTTCGGCCTCTGGAGGCTCTCGCCGGGCCTCGGGGCCGTCCACAAAACGACGCAGGACGAGAACTCGGTCCTGGGGAATGGGTCGAGACCTCCAGGGGTCGACGTCATGAAGAAATCATGACGTCGGGGGTCTGGGGAGCGCGCAGGCCGCTGCTGTCGCATCGTGTGCAGCCATCTGGGGACCCGAGTGTGCCCGCACCAACAGTCACTCTGGCGAAAGGTCACTCCTACCCAGACCCCCGACGTCGATGTTTTGGCACAACTTCGACCCCCAGAGGTCTGGATCCCTTCCCGGGGACCGGCTTTGCACCCCGAGCCGGCTTTGGACGCTCCCGCGGCCTGGCAAGGGCCCCCAGAGGCCGGAAATGGCGAGACAGCCTCCCGCCGTGATCTTGTTCCCAGCGCGAGGAAAGTCCGGGAGAACGTGCCCGCACCCAAAGGGTTGCTCCCGCGACGGGGCCCTCCCGGGGAACAGCGGGGGCTCCTCCGCCTCGGAGCCCTTCCACCAGGCCGCGGAGCTGCGGCACGAGGGCGGGGCCGCGCCCCCGCGCCTGCCGGGGCTCAGCTCCTGCCTGCCTGTCGGAGGGCACCAACTATACACCAACGCCGATCCTGGCCCAGGATCACCCTGGGCCCAGGATCGGTGTGTATATGCCTTCTTGCCCAAGGCAGGAGGGCGTACACACCGATCCTGGGCCCAGGTGATCCTGGCTAGGATCGGTGTTGGGGTATAGTTGGTGCCTTCCTGGCCTGCGGAGGCCTGCCGGCGGGGGCCGCCGCAGCCGCAGTGCGGGCACGCGAGCGCCCGGGCGTGCGCCAGCTGCTCGAGGTCCCGGAGGCCGAGGTCGGGCAGCACGGGCCGCGTGAGCTTCTGCTCCTTCTCCTGTCGGGGAGGCGTGATGCCCCGAGGTCCTGGCGTCGCATGTCAAGGGGCCCAAGGACACACAAATAAAGACACACAAATAAAAGGATTCCCCATATTTTCCCATCTTTTCTGGGTTTTTTGTCTTCCCGCCCAATTCCCATATTTTCCCATATTTGCTGGGGAATCCAGGATTCATTGTGTCTGTGTGTTTTTTCCTCTCCTGAGGCATGTTCTTCACAGTGGGCGTGTTCGCTCCAGGGCGGGCCCCGGGACCCTCACGGATCGATCCGGCGCGAGCAATGACGCAGAAAGATGGGGTCTGGGACTCTGGGCGTGATTTTTACGATGCTGCGATTTTTTGTCGCGACGTCGGAACTCAAGGCACTCCAGATTTCGTAGTAAAAGGGAGGGGGTCTCAACCCTCCAAGACAAGCCATTTCAGACCCCCCCCCGTGGGAGAACCCTCCAAAACATCGTCCCCAGACCCCCCCAGGCCCTCCAAGATAGCCTGGAAGAGACCCCCCCCGAAATGAGACCCCCCTCCCTTTATTACGAAATCTGGAGTACTCGGGTTCGGGGGACTCGCGTTGGCCTGACGGGGGCGTCACGAAAGTTACGAGATCCGCTCTGAAGCTCGACGCGAGCTCCCGCTGCAAGCGTTCTTTTCCTGTGGAGCGCCCTTGATCCAGTTGTGAAGGAATACCTTCGCTTGCCCTTAGAAGAAAAATCGTGGCCGCTGCAAGCGTCCCGCGAAAACTGGACCGTCAAAATCCAAGGCGGGCTCGTCCAAAAGCGTCGGCGAACCCGAGTTTCAGCGAACTCGGGTCTTACGCTTCGCCGATCCTGCTTCTGGGCGCCGACGGGGGTGTCCAACCATTCGGTCGTGGTCCAGGGCCTCTTCCCGTTGGGCTCGCCGAACTTGTGCGCGGGGCCCATCTTGTTGGCCTTGGCCGGGCGCTGGGCGGACCTCGAGCTCGTGGCGCCCGCTGTGCCTGAACAGGAGTACGCGGGAGCAACGGAAAGAAACGGGGCTTACGCGAGATGACATAGCGACCCGACGCGATGGCTCACGCGGGCCGCCAATGCGGCATGCAACGTTGGAGACGAGAGGGCTCGCGCGCGACCTGACGCGAGCAGCTTCCGTGTCACTGTCGATGAATACGACCACGCCTCCTTCCGCCGCTCACATGGTTGGCAGTTGCGAGGTGCGTATGGGGTGGAGGTGGGTCTGCTGCGATGTATTTTCGATCGAACCAACCGCCGTGTGGTCGTCTGGTGGTTATGAGCAAGCTCAGGTATCCGTGTTGCAACTATGTTCTAGCAGCGGATGAAGGGCTACAGAGCACCTGTGAAGCAAATGTGAGGGCGCCTCGAACTATGTTTTTGTTAAGATGATCAAGATAACCTGACGCATGTAACGTATGTTTCTCATCCCCTCTAGCTCTGGGGATCCTTAACGTGAATATTCGCGCGCCGCCCCTTTGCTACCTTCTACGACGTGCCAACTGCGCTCTACATAGATCTTGAGCCACGCGCGTCCGGCAGTGCGCGCATGAACGGCAACAGAAGGCAAGAACGAACGGAATCGAACTGCGTTGGGCACCAGACCACCCGCACCTCCGCTTGCCGGCCTTTTGCGCACCGCGTCAGGGAGCGCCAGCCCCGAAAGCGTTTTACAGCGCTCGCCATCCACGTAGGGCCAAATCCCGCTTCAGCGGCGCAGGCACGGTCGCTTGGCGGGCCCCTGCTTGATTCGCCAGGCCCGCGGGGTGCCCAGTGCGGATCGCTCAGCCGACTGTGTCGTCCTGGAGCTCGCGACGACCTCGATCACCTTTCCCACCAGCCTTCTGTCTGTCGGGCCGGGCGAAAGGGGGGGATAGCAAAGGGGGGGTTTGAGAATCAGCTCACGTAGCTGATTTTCCCGGCGCCTCCCGGCGCCGGAGGCGGCTATGTATCGAGGAATGGGCCCCTCGGTGAGGCCGAAACCAGCTGCATGTAGCAAATTTCGTAACCCCCCCATTTCCAATCCCCCTCTTTCGTCCGGCCCGAGTCTTGTCCTTCTTATCGTATTTTTTCTCGGAGTCGTGCGTCCACGGCAACTTACCAAACTCGTCTTTCTTTCTTGGTCGTGCCATCCACTCCTCGAGTCCCGGTTGCCACCGCTGGCGCTGCCAGCTTCGTTGAAGGGGCCCCAGGACGCACAAATAAACACACAACAATAAATCGATTCCCTATATTTTCCCACATTTTCTGGGTTTTTGTCATCTCCCCCACTTCCCATATTTCCCCATATTTTCATAGGAATCGACGATTAATTGTGTCTGTGTGTTTTTCTCCTCCAGATTCGTGATGTCTGACCCTGCTGCCCGAGCTCCAATCGTCGCCGCCGGCACTTCTAGCTTCGGTGGCTCTACCCCACCATTCCTCGTCCTCTCTCACGGCTCTCGCTGGTATCGCTGTCCCAGCGATTGCTGCGCCGGGAAAAAATCCAAACTCCTTTGCCTCCCTCGTTGTTTCCACTGCGTCCCCACCCCTTTCTTCGGGGCGGGTGCTTTCCAGCAGAGGCATCTTCAGTGTCGCCGTGCTCGCGATCCCTTGCCCCCCCCGTCGCGCCTGGAATCCGGGCCTGGCCGAGGACCGACAGAGCTCCGCCCGTGCCCGAGCCTGGCGGGGGGGGGCGGAGGTGAAGCAGACTCGAAGGGAGTCGACGCGGCGGCGGCATGCTCAAGAGCCGCGGTAAGACGCGTGCCGTGCTTCTCGATTGCTCAATCCGTTCTGTCTCGCGACTCCGCGAATCGATCGGCGTCATCGAAGTCCGCATCCCTTCCGTGGATGTCAAGGACTCCTCCTCCTCTCGCAGCAAATCCAACGGGCTGGATCGTGCCATCGTTGGGCCCCCTCAGTAGGGGATGTGCAGAATGGGTCCATTTGGGAGGCCACCTCCATGACGCATGCGCCTATGCACATTTTACCGTGGCGCTCCTGATCTCCGTTTGCAACGCAATGGCGGAGCGCGCGGTCTATCTCTCTGTCGATGCGCGGCCGCGGAGTCAGCACATCGTCAGGGCGCGCCCATCACGACGGGAAGTTTTCTCTTGGAAACCATCCCTGATCGCCTGGGTGCCATGGCGCGCGCTCTTTTTCGCTCGGTGGATTCCGAGCCGTTTCGTCTGTCAACGGTCGGTCGATCGTTCCAGATCTCCTGGTTGTATCGGCGAGATTCCTATGCGCTGCAGTCGCGGTCGGGGATCAGGAACTTGCGGGCGGACTGTGCAAGTCCATCGATTGCTTCAGCCGCAGCCTCCTCGTCAATTGTGTACTTCTTTGGAGTGGGAACCCTGCTCTCTCTCTCTCTCTCTCTTGAAAACCGAGGGGTCGCTGGCCAGTGGTCGGGGGTCAACGTCGCGCTCTCGTAATCAGAAATTTGCACCTAACTGCGAATCGCAGCCTTGTTCGGTTCGGCATCTTCCCACATCTTCTCCAGCTCATTATTCTTACTGCGCGATTTTGTGAACTTGGAGGCGCTGTCCCGGCCCTTTGCGAGCCGCGGCGAATGTCGGCTTTTCTCGGGCTGTGCTCTACGAGCCAAGTCAATTTTTTAAACGCAAACCAGATGGACTTCTTTATCGGGGGGCCATGCTACCCAGTCATCACTAACAAGGTCCAATTTCCCTGCCCACCCGGGATCGGCACGGTCCCAATCAGAAACGTCCAGGGGGCCAAAGTCTGGGGCAGTCGGAAACGTGTCAATCAGGGAACAAAGTTCTGGACACCGCGAAGTCATCTCTTACGCTCTATCAGTACCGACCAGGACAGCCCTCGCATGCTTTTGGAACCTCTTGCCAGTTTTGCCGACCTTCTTCATAAAAAGGGAACGAAAAACCACTGGCTCGCGCTGCTCGAACCCTGGGGCCCGCGCGAGATGCGCGGCAGCGGTGGGGCCAACCTTTCCCGCCCCTCATGAGGGCCGCGAGCGCCGCGGCCCGTGCGTGGCAGCCCAAGACATCCGATCCGAAGGAGGAGGAGGAGGAGGAGGAGGAGGAGGGGGAGGAGGAGGGGGAGGAGGAGGAGGAAGAGGAGGAGGAGGAAGAGGAGGAGGAGGAGGAGGAGGAGGAGGTGCCTCATCTCCTTGTCCAGCCCGTACTCTCGGATCATGCAACATGGCTTTCCCTCCTTTGCCTCTTCGGGGCGGGGCTCTCCGCGCGGCTCGCGGCGACTGGCGCGGAGTCCAGCTCCGCGTCCGTTTGGGGGGGGGGGGGGGGGGCGCCGCGGGTGGCTCGACTTCCGCTGCGCGCCATCCGACGTTCGGCAGAACTTCCTCCTGTTGCCGCCGGGTGTTCGCGGCAGAGGCGGGGCTCTTTTCGCGGCGTGTTCGCGCGAGAGTCCCAAGGCTCAGCTGTTCGAGACGCTCGCAAACGAAGGAGATCTCCGCTCGCCGGATGACTTGCCCCAGCTGGGTCAGTCATTCCTCAGACAATCTCACGAGTGGCACCTTCGATCATCGCAAGCGTTTGTCATCGTTCAGCGCAGCGATGCAACCATGACCCCTCATGGGGTATTAGGATCGTATGTACTCATCTACGACATCTATTCTACGTTCAGTGTTCTGTCATAAGCCGCAGACACCTCGCTGAAGAGCGGGCTCACCTTAGTTAGGATCACGCCACCTGGCCTTAATGGAGGGTCGTAACTGGCGCGCGCGCCTTCGAGTCGGTGATCACCGGGATTTCAGCGCTCGTCACCTCTGGCTCCGCTATATTCAACAGTTTCACGTAATCAAACTCGCCGATCGACGAGCAGCTGGTTGCGGTGTGTTCCAGCCAGCCACTGGTCACCATTATCATCGCCGGCCGGTGAGGCCACGAAGCCGCCGACAAGATTCTCCTGGGCGGCGACCTTCCCCGCGTCCGTCTGTTCCGTAAACCAAGAATGTGTTCGTTCGGTCTCGATGATGGTGAAGCCCCTTTGCCGACTTGGGAAATCTGCCGGAATCAGACCTGGCCAGATCCGTGTATTCCCTCTTTGTGAACAATGCAAACACCATGCCATCCCTGTCTCGCGGGCAGAAGAGATCCGTCTTTCGTCGACGCGCTTCGTAGTTTCTGCCGCACGCTCGATGCAACCCAGGGATGTCGCCCTCCTTCTTCAAGCGAGCCTTCCATCCGTTGTCGCTCATGCATGCGTCGTTGCGAGGCTTCTTGATGAGCTGTAGGTTTTCAGAGAGCGCGCTAAGTTGACGGATTGCCGACAGAATCGCCGCCTCGGGGTGGGGAGCCCCTTTCTTTTCCATTGGATGCGTAATCTCAAGGAGCAGGACCCATCCCCCCGATATGGTGACTGTCGCCGAACAGTGCCGCAAGGCCCGGCAGTGGCTGGGGCCGTGGAGACAGTGGGTAGAGTGGAACCGTGGTGGGAACAGTGGTGGGGACAGTGGGGACAGTGCGACAATGGTGGGGGCACTGGTGGGGACAGTAGGGACGGTGGTGGAACCAGTGGGGACAGTGGTGCTGAGGACAGTGGTGCTGGCGACACCAGTGGGGGATGTGGGGTGGACGGTGGTAGGGACCGGGAGTCGTTTGCTGGCGGTGAGCGTAGGGGTGGGGGGAGGGGTTCGAACCAGTAGTGACCCCCCTCGATTTTCGAGGGGGGGGGGTTCGAACCGGCCGGTAGTGGCCCTTGTTGGTTTTCGAGGGGGGGGGGTCGAACCGGTGGTGACCCCCCCCAGTTTTCCGGAGGGGGGGGGGGTGGGAGGGGTTCGAACCGGTAGTGACCCCCCCGTTCGAGAGGGGGGGGGGAGGGTTTCGAACCAGTAGTGACCCCCTCCGGTTTTCTGGACGGGGGGGGTTCGAACCGGTAGTGACCTTCCTGTGGTTTTCTGGGGGGGGGCGGGTTTCGAACCAGTAGTGACCCCCCCCGATTTTCCGAGGGGAGGGGGGGGGGTTCGAACCGGTAGTGACCCCCCCGGTTTTCCGGAGGGGAAGGGGGGGGGGTTAGGGGAGGGGGGGGTTTTGCCGGGGGAAGGGGGGGTGTCTAGCAAGGGGGGGATTTTCGGAGGGGGGGGGGACTCCCGGGTTCCAGGGGAAGAGTAGGAACTTTCCATAGTAAAGCGGCGGTGGATCACGCTCTCTCAAATCTGGGAAAGAGCTGGAAGAAGATCTGGGCGAAGATCTGGTGGGGGATCTTGGCGAAGATGTGGAGGAACATTTTGTGGACGATCGGGGGGAGATTTGGAATCATATCTGGAGGAACATCTGGGCGAAGATCTGGGGTGATATCTAAGGGGAGACCTGGAGGACGCTTTGGACGAAGATCTGGCGGAAGATCCAGGCAAGGATCCTGAGGTTCAGAAACTGGGTCAGCTTTTTGGAATTCGGTATTGAAGCCCCACTGGCCCTCTGGGCATAAGTGGTTAGGGAGCTTCCTCTTCCACCCCACTTCTTCCCCCGTCGGTTACCCCTCCCCCCTCCCCCCTCCCCTGTACCTGGGCGGGGCGCCCCGCGAGGTGTCGGAGGGTATTCTTTCGTTCGAGACGGCGCCAGAAGGGCCTCCGGGAGCCCGGGGTGACCTCCAAGATGGCTGAAGATAGCCCAAGATGCCTGAATCTGGCTCCAAAGATGCCCCAAGAGGCCCCAATGACGCTCCAAGACGGCTCCAAGAGGACTCCGAGACTTCCCAGGAGGCCCCCAAGAGGCCAACACACTTCAAAAACCTTGGGACAACCCAGTGCTTTTTACATTGTCGCCGTTTCGCTTCTGATAGCCTTCCAAGGCCTCGAGATGGCTCCAAGATGACCCAAGAGTGCTCAAAGAGGGGCCCAATAAAGCCTCAATGCGGCTCCAACAGCGACCAACAGCGCTCCAAGAGCGCCCCGAGAGGCGATGCTAGACGCTTTAGATGGGCAGCCCTAGTTAAGGAACCCCCCTTTATGATCGATATCCTCCAAGATGGCCCTAAAGGCGCCCAGGAGGCCCCAGGATGGCCCCAAGATGGCTCCATGATGGCCCCCCAAAGCCCCCAGGAGGCCCCCAAATTGACCCCAAACAGCCCCAAGAGGCCTCCACGCCCAAAAGCTCCCCAGGACTGCCAAGAGACCCCCAAGACGCCCCAAGAAGCTTCCACAAGGCGCCCAAACGATATCCCAAGCTGCTCGCCCTCCTCCTCCATCCTCCTCCATCCTCCTCCATCCTCCTTCTCCTCCTCCTCCTCCTCCTCTTCCTCCTCCTCCTTCGAACGGTTCGGCTGTCCCCCTCTTCGCTCATACACTTCCCTCATCACCTCAACTCGCCTGGGCGTCGTTTCTGGATGGGCTGGTGGGGATATTTTTTTGGCCGCGGCCGCGGGCGAAGGCGCCGACGGCGTCAGCAGAGTTAGCTCGGGCTACGAGCAACCTAATTGCCGGCGCGCGCGCCAAACAGGCAATACCTACCGCCGAGGGCAGCAGCCGCGCCGGGGCTGAGCTGCGCTGGGGGGAGGGACTGCCAGCTGCCGAGGCGGCTGGGATGCTGCAGCGTGCGAGTCCCATGGGATCTGAATCACCAGGCACGAGAATTAGGCCTCGTCGCCACCGGGCGCCAGAGGACAGGGTAGCAGACCGCCAGGTGACACGCCAGGCCGCACAAGAAGGCTGAACCATTCCTGGAAGACACGGCGGGCCAGTACCCCAGGTGGCCAGCTGACAACCAGAGCCAGGGAAGTGCAAGCACTGCCAGACCTGGTCAGAACGCGCGAAACCTGAACGCCAGGGCCCACTCGGTACCAGGGAACAAGAGAGAGCCGGAGGCCAGGTGACGGGCGCCTCCACCGAGGCTGAGGGGGACGGAACCCGGCGCCAGTGGCGGAGTGGGAGCCAGACACGGCCAAGCCGGGCGGTGTCTGGGGACCAGGGCCAGGGGAGTGCAAGCACAAGCGCCGGTACTGTTCAAGAGCTGGTGGGGATACTTTTTCGGTTCGCGGCTCCAAGGCGAGGGACAAGGAGAGTGCACAACGTCCGGGGCGCGGTACGGTTGGTGGGGATACGCGAAGCGTTCAGAATTTGATACATACAACGTCAAGAATTTGATACATATTCAGACCCAGCTTGGCGGGGGTGTGTTCCTTACTAGAGGTTAGGAATGTAGAATGGACCATGCCCGAGAGAATGTACGGGATAGCGATGCGTTGGGCACGGTTTCCAATAAACTGCCCCCCAAAAATGAAGTGGAAGTGATGAAACCGTAATTCACCTGTGAGGGTGCCCCAGAACGGGCACCATACGCCTAACCGTCGGGTGGCCCCGCGAGGCCTCTGCCGCGTTTTCGAAGGACCTGTAAGAAATACCATGACACCTGAAAAACGATAGCTTGACCCCTTCTCTTGCGGGCATGGGACGGTCAAGAGTCAAGCGAGTGCCGCCCGAAAGTGAAATGGCCCTCTACCCCCCAAGAATACTCAAATAAGACTGACTCCTCGAAATATTGACTAGCGGAAGGAGCCCCCTTAAGCAGCAACGTGATCATGCACTGCGCCTCTGGTTGGATATCAGCCCCGCCCCGACGATCTCCACTTCGCACTGCCGAGCGAAAAGCAGCTAGCTTTCCGTGGTTGAAGGGCGTGCTCGCTGTGGGAGTTGGGCTCGGGCTGGGCCTACCCCCCCGGCTGGTGAGCAAGCAACGAGCCACCACTCGGGTCTGCTCCGTAGGCAGTCTGAGGCCCCGAGCCTGGCGCAGGCAACGAGCGCCCCCGTCGCCATGTGCTACGATCTTTTTCAGCAGCCTCCAGGCGCCTGCGAACTCTTGGCGCGGCGCTCTGGTCGGCGAAGGTGCGGAGGAGTCCTCCGCCGAGGACGACGCCGAAGACACCTCCACGAACGCAGCAGGCTCCTTCCGGAGGTCGTTCATGAGCCTGTGGAAAGAGAGAGAGAGAGAGAGAGAGAGAGTGAGAGAGAGAGAGAGAAAGAGAGAGAGAGAGAGCGAGCGAGAAGGCTTGCGCAATCTCCCTCTTTCTTCCCTCCCCCCACCAAGCCTTCCCCCTGCGCCTTATCTTTGGACGCCCGAAATGGGTACGGAAAACGTGTGTACAATGCCCAGATGCTGCCCCAAACCAACAGCGGCCGCTGTTGGGCAGGCGGCCTTCTGTCTCGAATGGACACAGGCCGCGGCGGCGCGGACAGCGAGTCCTGCTGAAAATGAACAAGAGCTGCTGTGGTGCATTGTACAAATTCTTTCCGTGCCCATGTCGTTCGTGCCGATTCTCTCCTGTGCATCCTCTCCGCGCGGGGGCCAGCTAACCCCCCCACTTGCGCCTTCTCACGGGAACCTCCCGACACCCCTGGAGGGCGTACGCGGAAGTCACGGGAGGCCTCCAGAGAACCACGGAAGCCTCCAGAGGTCCACGGAAGCCTCCAGAGGCCTGCGGAAAGGGCCCAAGCAGCCCAGAAACCTGGAGTCTCCTGCGTTTTCCTCGATCCTTGATCGCTGACTGCGGTGGGTTGTTTTTTCCCAGCAAGCTTGGCTTTCCCTAGCAAGTTGGGGCTTTTCCAGGCGTCCTGAGATACTTGCACCGAATGAGCTTTGCAGGATGCTTCTTGGAAGCCTCTTGGAGCTTATTCGGTCGCGCGCAGAAAGGGGGTAGGGGTAGGGGAGAAGGCTTCTTAGAAGCACCCCTGCTTCTTAGAAGGCGCGGGCCTTGTCTATTGATGTAAGGTAAGCGCCTTCTAAGAAGCAGCCTCCTTCTAAGAAGCCCTCCCCCCTCCTTCCACCCCCTTGTGCGCGCCGCCAATTTATGGCAGGCGTCGATGGGGCTTCTTGGAGGCTTCTCGGAAGCTTCCGAGAAACTTCCTAAAAAGGGCTCCTGGGAGGCCGTTAGAATAGGCTTCTGAAGCCCCACTGCGGTCATGAACTTTTGCTCAGCGTGTCGCCGCTGCGGCCCCGCGAGGCGACAGCATGTTGCCGCGCTCCGCGCGGCGGGGGGCTCGGAGAGGCTCGGGGCGCTGACGCCTGGAGACCGGGGCCTAGTGGGCCAGGAGGAGAAGGAGGAGGAGGAAAAGGTGGAGGAGGAGGGGGAGGAGGAGGGGGAGGGGGAGGTGGAGGAGGGGGAGGATCATGATGAGGGGGCGAGTATGAGGAGGAGCACGAGGAGGAGGAGGAGGAGAGGAGAGGAGGAGGAGGAGGAGGAGGAGGAGGAGGAGGAGGAGGAGGAGGAGGAGGAGGAGCAGGAGGAGGAGGAGCAGGAAGAAGAGGAGGAGGAGGAGGGAGGGAGGAAGGAAAAGGGAGGAGGACGGAGGGAGGAGGGAGGCGGGGGAGAGGGGGGAGGGGCAAGCTAGGTGCGCTCGCGTCATATCTGACATCCTACCCCTCCCTCCCATCCTTTACCATGGCGCAGATCCCCTCTCTATTCGCACAGTCGAATGTCGAGCAGGGCAATGATCCCGAAAGGGTACGCGATGCATTGTAGAGCACGGCGTGGCATGGCGTAGAAGAGCACCGCCAAGCGTAGTATCAACCTAGCATTGCATTGCATGCCGTGGCATGGCGCGGGAAATGACGCCAGCGCTGCAGCGGGAGCACGAATCGAAACGAGCGGAAGCGCGGAAATGAGGCCAGCGCGGGAGCACGATTCGGAACGAACGGAAGCACGCCAGAATCGGCCCGGGAGGCTTCCCGGGCGCCAGAAGCAGAAATTCAGCATTTTCACAAGAACAAATTGTATTGGAATGTTTTTTTTTCGGCGCCGCCTCGGAACTCGATTTTCCAGCGCCGGCCGGAACCGGCTCCGGACCCGGCCCGACCCGGCCCGGGCGCCGGCCCAGGCACCGGCTCGGGCGTCTGGCCCGGGCGCGGGCTCGGGCGCCAGCCCCGGGTCGGAATCGGCCCGGGCGGCCCCCGGGCGCCGGAAGCAGAAATTGAGCATTTTCAAAGGAAAAATGTGTATTAGAATATCCTTTTTTCGGCGCCGCCTCGGAACTCGATTTTCTGGCGCCGGCCGGAACCGGCTCCGGACATGGCCCGAGCGCCGGCCCGAGTTTTTTTGTTGTTGTTGTTGTTGTTGTTGTTGTTGTTGTTGTTGTTGTTGTTGTTGAACATTATTAATTCTAAAGAATAATTATTGTTGGGGCCCCTGGTGCACGGCCCCCCTGCGCCGCCTAGGCCGCAGCTACATTTTCATCATTTTCGTGAGGAAGCCTCAGGTAATTCGATGTGATCAAGATCCGGTTGTTTTGTTCCCCCCCGCTTTCCCTTGCAAAAAACACTATAAAATGACATTTCTTGTTCTAATATAATCAAATTTCAAGAATCCCTTGCAAAAAATAAGGTAAAGTGGACATTCGCGCGCGCAAGACGAAATCCTTCCAAAAGCTTAGTGTTCGGAGCGATTTTAACATAAAAACATCAAAAAACCAATGGTTTTTCAACAAAAAAATGTCAAAATCTCATCCCGCGCGCTCTTGCGGATTCGTAGGAAAACCAACACTTTTTAAACATTTCTGTCAAACGGGCTTTTGCGAGCAACTTTTTCGAACTTCTGCGACAACGGTTGCGCACCTGCCAGGGCCATCATCCCTGTCAAATAATACCATGCGGGACACATTCGTTTTTTCTTCGCGCGCGCACGCCGTCGTCGTCGGCCGCGGGGCCCTGAATAGTAGCCACGGTCGTCCGCATGCCACGAAGTGAAGTGTCCGAACGTCATAGGGCGGGAAGCTGGGTGTGGGTGGTGGCGAAGAGTCGTTTGGAAATTTGGTAGAGCTTGAACCGGCCCCCCCACAAAGTGGGGGTATTGCCCGCCTCCTATGAAAACCCTGGCACTGGTGAGAACGGAGTGTCCCCACGTGCTAGTAATTGTTGTTGTTGTTGTTGTTGTTGTTGAACATTATTTATTCTAAAGAATAATTATTGTTGGGCCCCCTGGTGCGCGCCCCCCCCTGCGCCGCCTAGGCCGCAGCTACATTTTCATCATTTTCGTGAGGAAGCCTCAGAAAAGAGGGTGTGTACAGGATCCGGTTGTTTTGTTGTAATCCGCTTTCCCTTGCAAAAAACAATAGAAAATGACATTTCTTGTTCTAATATAATCAAATTTCAAGAATCCCTTGCAAAAAATAAGGTAAAGTGGACATTCGCGCGCGCAAGACGAAATCCTTCCAAAAGCTTAGTGTTCGGAGCGATTTTAACATAAAAACATCAAAAAACCAATGGTTTTTCAACAAAAAAATGTCAAAATCTCATCCCGCGCGCTCTTGCGGATTCGTAGGAAACCCAACACTTTTTAAACATTTCTGTCAAACGGGCTTTTGCGAGCAACTTTTTCGAACTTCTGCGACAACGGTTGCGCACCTGCCAGGGCCATCATCCCTGTCAAATAATACCATGCGGGACACATTCGTTTTTTCTTCGCGCGCGCACGCCGTCGTCGTCGGCCGCGGGGCCCTGAATAGTAGCCACGGTCGTCCGCATGCCACGAAGTGAAGTGTCCGAACGTCATAGGGCGGGAAGCTGGGTGTGGGTGGTGGCGAAGAGTCGTTTGGAAATTTGGTAGAGCTTGAACCGGCCCCCCCACAAAGTGGGGGTATTGCCCGCCTCCTATGAAAACCCTGGCACTGGTGAGAACGGAGTGTCCCCACGTGCTAGTAATTGTTGTTGTTGTTGTTGTTGTTGTTGAACATTATTAATTCTAAAGAATAATTATTGTTGGGCCCCCTGGTGCACGCCCCCCCCTGCCGCGCCTAGGCCGCAGCTACATTTTCATCATTTTCGTGAGGAAGCCTCAGGTAAAACGATGTGATCAGATCCGGTTGTTTTGTTGTAATCCGCTTTCCCTTGCAAAAAACACTATAAAATGACATTTCTTGTTCTAATATAATCAAATTTCAAGAATCCCTTGCAAAAAATAAGGTAAAGTGGACATTCGCGCGCGCAAGACGAAATCCTTCCAAAACCTTAGTGTTCGGAGCGATTTTAACATAAAAACATCAAAAAACCAATGGTTTTTCAACAAAAAAATGTCAAAATCTCATCCCGCGCGCTCTTGCGGATTCGTAGGAAACCCAACACTTTTTAAACATTTCTGTCAAACGGGCTTTTGCGAGCAACTTTTTCGAACTTCTGCGACAACGGTTGCGCACCTGCCAGGGCCATCATCCCTGTCAAATAATACCATGCGGGACACATTCGTTTTTTGCGCGCGCACGCCGAAATCTCCAAAAACCATTGGGTTCTTAAGAATTTTAGCACCGCGCATCATAAAATCACACGAATCGCACCGTAGGTCCTCGAAAAACATCCTCATTGTGTATTCCCATCATCCCAGGAACTTGACCCAAAAATGTGACCAACTCCGCTCTCTCTGTCTCTCTCTCTGTCTGCTCTCTGTCTCTCTCTCTGTCTCTCTGTATTATGTATTGTATGGCACAATTGCACCATGCTGGGCACATGCGCGCCCCGAATAAGTGACCAAGTTCTGTGGGTGTGTACCCCACGCCAGTGTAGTAGCCACGGTCGTCCGCACGCCACGAAGTGAAGTGTCCCAACGTCATAGGGCGGGAAGCTGGGTTTGGGTGGTCGCGAAGAGTCGTTTGGATATTTGGTAGAGCTTGTAATGCCCCCCCACGAAGTGGGGGTATTGCCTGGTGTCGTATGAAAACCCTGGCACTGGGGAGAACACCACGCGTTCGGGTAAAATGATTGTTGTTGTTGTTGTTGTTGTTGTTGTTGTTGTTGTTGTTGTTGTGTTGTTGTTGTTGTTTTTTTGATGGATTCAGGCAAGTTTAATTGCATGGCGTTCGCCCCCCCCCCCCCCCCCCTCTCTTCCCTCGCCCCCTCTTCAAGCGAATACTAGCGTGCAAATGCCTCTCGACTTGCGTGATTTCCGCGCCTCCCCCCTCCGGGCTTGCTTCAGGCTCAGCCCCCCCCCGTCCCGTCGTCCATGCAAGTAAATTTGCCAGAGTCTACAAAAAAACAAGCTCCCCGGGCGGGCTCGGGCGCCAGCCCGGGCGTCGGAATCGGCCCAGGAGGCCTCCCGGGCGCCGGAAGCAGAAATTGAGCATTTTCAAAAGAAAAATGTGTAGTAGAATGGTCTTTTTTCAGCGCCGCCTCGGAACTCCATTTTCCAGGGGCGGCCGGAACCGGCTCCGGACCCGGCCCGAGCGCCGGCCCGGGCGCCGGCTCGAGCGTGTAGCCCAGGCGCCGGCGGAAATGATGTCAGCGCTGCAGCGGGAACACGATTCGGAACGAGCGGGGCCCGAAAATGAAGCCGGCGCCTCAGCGAGAGCAGCATTTCGGGAACAAATGCAGGCGAAAACCTAACTCCAGGGAAACCTGTGTGTAAAAAACAATACGCGGGGGGGGGGGGGGGGGCGAACATTCCCAAGACGTCATGAGGGGAAGAGGGGGAGTAGTATTCATATTGAACAATTGTGGAAGGAAGAGGAGGCGGAACGACACCATTAACACAGGGTCTAGACCGTAGGATCGCTTGCCTTTCGACCGCAGCTCCAGCGTGGCACGGGGCGAAGCCCAGCGCCGCCCTTCCCTCTCCTCGCCCCCACGGGCGGCTGGACCTGCCTGCCACACCCAGTGCAACGTTTTGTGGCCCGATAGGGAGCTTCCCCGTATGTTTTAGTGGCGCAGTCCGCATGCGTCTCCCCCACCGGGGGTACAGCGTTTCGTGGCCCCAAGGGGAGCTCCACCGGAGGTCCTACTTGTGCAGTTCGCATGCGTCTCCCCCACCCAGTACAACGTGTTTCGTGGCCCCAGAGGGAACCCCACCAAATGTCCCAGTGGCGCAGTTCGCATGTGCTCCCCCCGCCCAATGCAGCGTTTCGCGGCCCCAGAGGGAGCTCCACCGAAGGTCCCAGTGGCGCAGTTCGCACGTGTCCCCCTCGCCCAGTACAGCGTTTCGTGCCCCCGGATGGAGCTCCACCGAAAGTCCCAGTGGAGCAGTTCGCATGCGCCCCCCACGCCAAATACAGCGTTTTGTGGCTCCATAGGGAGCTCCACCGAAGGTCCCAATGGTGCAGTTCGCGTGCGTGTCCCCCGCCCACTCACAACGTTTTGTTGCCCAATCGGGAGCCCCAGCGAAGGTCCCAGTGGCGCAGTTCGGATTTTTCTGCCACCGCATACAACGTTTCGTGGCCCCAGAGGGAGCTATATTGAAGGTCTCAGTGGCGCAGTTCGCATGCGACTCCCCGCCCAGTACAGCGTTTCGTGGCCCCAGAGGGAGCTCCATCGAAGGGGCCCAGCGGCGCAGTTCGCATGCCCCCCCCCGCCCATTGCAACGTTTCGTGGCCCCAGAAGGAGGTCCACCGAAGGTCCCAGTGGCGCAGCCCGCATGCATCACCCCCACCCACTACGGCGTTTCGTGGCTCCACAGGGAGCTCCACCGAGGGCTCCAGTGGTAGTGTTCGCATGCGTTTCCCCCACCCAGTGCAGCGTTTCATGGCCGCGTAGGGAGCTCTACCGAAGGCCCCACTGACGGTGTTCGCATGCTTTCCCCCCGCCCAGCACAGCGCTTCGTGGCCCCATCGCTAGCTCCACTGGGGGCCCAGGTGGCTGTAATCGCATGCGTTCCCCTCACCCATTACAGCGCTTCGTTACCACACAGAGAACTCCGCCGAAGGCCCCAATGGCGGCTCCGCCCCATTGCGTCGCACCCCTCACACTTTTCGCGGACGATACCTGCAATGACGGTACTCACACCTGCACATGGTTGGGTCCCTCTCCGGGATCAGTTATGCGATCTATGTGGTCCATTCCATGTGGTGCAAGCTTTGTGATGCAATCTACGTTGTGCAGTCAACGAGGCTCGCACAATCAAAATTGCGAGCATAATGCGACGGCGACGAGCGGCGACAGACCACATGGCGACGATCCCGACAGCGGAGCCCAGAAAACGGGCGGCGACGAGACAACGGTGGCGACCACAAGGCGGCGGACCCGACAACGGAACTCAGCTCCTTAGAAAACGCATAAGACCCTCAATGTGCAAACACTGTTTGGGGAGTATACTACGTATACATATATATATATATACATACATACAAACATATATATATATATATCTATATATATACACACGCATCTACATATACGTGTATATATACGTAGGTGTATATACATATATATAGATATAACGTGATGTGTGCTGTTCACTTTGGATCTCTTTCCTGTGCATTCGAACATCAGGTATCGTACTCCAGGATGATGTGCTCTACTCTGTTTGAACATGTGTTCTGCTGCTCACTGGCGGACTCTTCCCTGGCGCCCTTTTCGCGAAACGGAATGGCCAGTCGAAGCACTGTCACACTGACACCTTGGGAAATCGACATGCGCGACTTCGTTCAAGAAGCGCACCCCTCTGGAGTCTTTCTCGGGGATGGGCAGAACCACCTGTAGTAAAACGTGGTTTAGTGAAAACGTCCTCGGGCCCAAACCTGGAAGGCGCAAGCCTGGAAAATGCCGCGGCGGACAACTCACTAATCGACGTGTCAGGGTGGGGTTTCTGTCCACCACCGACTTTCTGGGAGCGCCGCCAGGGAATGCCCCGGTCTGCAGATGCAAAGCCCCGCTTGCCGGGAAACGGTGCAGAAGCGGCCTCCGGTTGCGGCGCTGGCGGCGGCGCCCCGCCGCGGCGACGAGCATGGGTCCAGGAGGACGCCGATTGCACCCCTGCGCTGGTCCTGGCTGGGGGGACCCTGGGCCCAAGGTCGGTGTATCCAGAGACATCCGGCGCTCCGGCTTCTGCGCTAGCGTGGGCCCCCAGACCTCCGGGCCACCTTCCCGGGGCCACTGTCCTGGCCATCGCTCGGACGTCCGTTCCCTGTGTTTTTTTCGGTTTCGTGCGTGTTTTTTTCGCCAGATGGTCGAGGGTGCTCCTCGAAGGTCCTCGCCGAGAAAAAAAGGCACACGTCCGAGCGATACCAACACTCCGAGATGCTCTTTCCCCCCCCCGAGGCTCGACGCTGGCCTCCGAACGCGAGGACAGAGAGCTGCAAACTCGCCGCCTCGACTTTCCCGAGGCGCCGGCCGTCTGGGCAGCCGGCTCTCGCGGCCGAGGCAGGAGCGCCTCACGCACCGATCCCAGGCCTATGGGGGGGGGGCCTGGCCAGGACCGGCGCAGGCGCACAACTGGCGTCCCCCTGCCTGCGGGAAGGCCAGCCGCTGGCGTCGCGTGCCCTGGCGGCGGCGCAAGGCGGCGCCTCACCTGCTCGGCCAGGAGAGGGGCAGGAAGAAGCCCGCGGCGGGCGCCAGAACCCCGGGGCCTCCCAGGTAGCCAGTTCTGGAAACTCTGCACCGAGGAGCGCTGATGCCTCACTCTTGCACGGCCGCCCTCCGCCGACTGATCTGCCGCTGTTTACCTCCGCTGGCTTCCGCCGAAGGCGGGGATGCGCCGAAGGCGAGGCCGGCTGGAGTAAATGGAGTCGGAGGATCGCGCCGCTTCGCCGATGCACAGGCGACTCGTCGTGACCTGGAGCCCCGTTTTCCCCATCGAGACGTCGCAAAGCATCGCCGACGCGGTGCGATCCACGGATCCCATCGACTCCAGCCCGACTTGGGCTTCCAAGAGGAGAGGTGCCCATGAGTGGGTCCCTGGAGGTCTCTGGAGGACCCCCGAAGCCTCTGCGGAAGTCGCCAGAGGCCCCTGGGGGCCCGCAAGAGGCCCAAGACGCCCAAGAACCTCCAGGGGAGGACCCAGACATCCGACGCTTCGATGTTTGCGATGCGTAGGCTCCCGGACCTCTCGACCCCCTCCCCTCGGCCGCTTTGATTTGCGGTTGGATTCTCACTTCTGAAAGACAGCTATCGTTGACCCCCTCCCTCTGGTGCCCAGTGTGTCTTCTCAAATGAAAAGGCCCCTCTTGGGGCTCAGATTGTCCCCCTGACCCCGAACTGCGACAACGGCTCCCGCCTGATACCTCCTCAGAAAGTATTCAAGATCGTGCTCTCGCGCGGGGCTTCCTCACAATCTATTCAAGATCGCGCTCTCGCGTGGGAATTCCTTGCAATTTATAAAGAAACGCCGCGCCCATGACACTCAGGAGTCAAACTCTCGCTCTGGACTTCCCCGCGATCTAACTGGGAATCGCCCTATCGCTCGACACTTACTCAAGAGTCATGCGGGCTGGCGCTTCAGCGACCCGCCCGCTCGACGCGGCCGCCTGGGGCAGCTCTCCCGACCCGCTCGTTAGGGCCCGCCCGCCCGACCCGCCCGTCTGGTTCTGTCGCTTGTTTTTCTGCACCTGGCTCCCCTTCTCCTAAGCTCTGTTGTGCTCCATCCTTCTTCCTCCCTCGTGTTTCCTCCCTCCTCCCTCCCTTCCCCTGTGTTAGGGACTGCATTAACTACACGTGGCGTGTAAGGAAGATGTACTCCCAAGGGGGGTGCGGTCGAAGATGGAGAGGTGGGTATTGATGGTTTGGGATTTACATGTTGTGTGGGACGCGAGCAGCTGAGAGCGATGAGTGTTCAAATGGCTGTTGTTGTGGTTGAAGTCGCACTGCAAGCAAAGAAATATAATCCCCCACCCTCCAGTGCCCATTGTGCTTTTTTAACTGAAGTGCCCTTTCCGTAGCTCGCACCCTGTTTGTTATCCCTGAGCTCCAATTTTCGACCCGCCGTTATCCCTAACTTTCACAATTCTTTCTCAACGAACACAACACAGCAAACAACATAATTCCAAAGGGGGGGAACCGCCGAGCGATATCGTTAGCGCCTCACTCTGTTACGTAATCAGTTGAAAAATGCTCGGGGGGGGCCCAAGAATTCTCAGGATTCCTTCAGGCGTCCTGCAAGAATTTGCAGGGCTTGGCAGACAACCCGGGGGAATCCTTCAGGGATGATTTCTGAATCCTCAAGAATCTTCAGGAATCCGCAGGAATCCTCCCGAATCACTCACGAGTCTACAGCACGTTCGTTTGGATCTTCGAAGACCCTCGGATATCCCCACGAATCATCAAACCATCTTTCAAGAACCGGCAGAAATCTGCCACGACTCCGTCAGGAACCTTCAGGAATCCTTCAGGCATCCGTAGAAATCCCGAGGAATCCGAACTATCCTTCCGAAGTCCGTCAGGATTTGTTCAAAGAACCTTCAAGAACCCACAAGAAACTGCAAATGTTCCCAGGAATCATTCGGCGTCCTCCCAGATCCGGAGGAAACTTCACGATTCCCAGAATTGCGGAAAGGGGAATGGAACAACCCAAAGAGCGAACTTCAAGTAACCCGAAGTTGTCGTCCAGGGGGAACGGAGGAAGAGCTAAGTAGGAGGATGTAGGTTTTGGGTGATGTGGGATGGTGGGTGGGAGAATGTAATCAGGGAGGAACACGGGCAGATAAATTCTTAGGGATCCTCAGGAATCATTCAGGCATCCTCGAGCAATCTGCAGGAATTTTTGACGAATCGGCAGGACGGCCCTGGACTTCTTCAGGAACCAGTCTGGTCGCGCAGCAACGCCAGGCGATGCAGCGCAACGCAGAGCAATTCAATCCAATGCAGAGGAACGCGCAGCAGTGCAAAGCAGCGAGGACAATGAGTCAAAGGAGTGCAACGCCGATGACCCCAATGCAACGCAATATCCCTGGTCAGATTCTTTCGCAACGCCAAGCCTGCCGCCATGCGGTTTCTATTTGCTACCCCTTGACCTCGCACGGTCTTCTGGGCGGTCCTGAAGGCCATTCCAGTCCAATTAACTACGCCCCCCCCCCCCGCACCACCTGCATTTTTTTAACCACCCGCATTCCGACATCGGCCCGCCCTTTCTTCTGGGCAGTACAAGGAATTAGTTCATCTGAACAACCTTGTAACATTGTAACAGAATTGTTAGATAGCAAATGGGTTTCGGGAAAAATTGCATTTTGCGACCCATGCGCCCATTCTTACACATGCCTTTGCACCATGCTTGACCTCGTATGGTTTTCGTGGCAGTCCCGAAAGGCACTCCAGTCTCGGGGGTAACGCTCCCGCCCGCACCGCCTGCGACATCCAGCGCCCGAGTTCCCAGGTGCGCCCCCTGCCCCAGCCTGCGTGTTCGGGGCAGCACAGAACCAGTGCGCTGAGCAGCAATCGTCGGCATTATTCGCACATCAGATACGACAAGAAAGGAAGAGGAAGTCGCTTACACCCTGCGAAATGCTTAAGAAATCATGGGTTAAGAAATTCATAGTCTCAGAATTTGATTACAAACCCAAAATTTCGATTGAAATCTTAGGATTTACATTGAAACAGTAAGAATAATCGAGACTCTGGCCGAAACCTTACGTTTTCTTAAGCAACGCCTAGAGTGTACTGTTCAACATGTGGTTCTCGCTCGAGGCAGCTCGTGGCTAGAGCCGGCTCGTGCGAGCGGCAGCTCACCTTCTGCAGCGGACGCGCGGACGCAGGGCGGCCCGTGCTGCCAACGGGGGGGAGGAGCTGCGGCAGGAGGGTGCAGCGCCTTCCAAGCATCCCTAGTTTTATGTCGGGCCTGTCCCCCTACAGGGGGATTTTCGACGAAAAATAATCTGCCAACGAGGGGGAGGAGCTGCGGCAGGAGGGTGCAGCGCCTTTCAAGCATCCCTGGTTTTATGTCGGGCCTGTCCCCCTACAAGGGGGATTTTCGACGAAAGATAAAGCATACCCCACAAATGCTCCAGAAAGGCAAAAAATAGTCCAAAAATAGTCCCCAGACTATGTTTGGACTATGTTTTGATTATTTTTTGGGTATTTTCAATTTTTCGTCGAAAATCCCCCTGTAGGGGGACAGGCCCGACTTAACCCTAGTTCTTTCTCCACGCCTCCGCAGGAATCCTCAGGAAACCTTTAGGAGCCGAAAAGACTTCCAAGCATCCTTCCGAAATTCTGCTGGGGTGCTTCAAGAAGCCGCAATAATCATCCGGGACCCGCAGGAATCCTGCAGCGACCTGCAGGAAACCTGTAGGATGCCTCACACATTCTTCAATAATTTCATCGAAGTCTTCAAGACCAACAGGAACCCGCAGGATTCCTTCAGGACCCCTGCAAGAATCCGACGAGGGTCTTGATGGAATGGATTAGGATCTTAATGAGATCCCGCACTGAAGGTTCTGGGGGCGAAATCTCACTTGCAGGGGCGGACAGGCATACAGTCTCGCTGGAGGAGGGGGAGGGGCGGGGGGGGTTCGATAATTGGACCTGGCCCCCGAACTACAACAACAACGGGTCCCGCCTGATACTTCCTCACAATTGATTCACAATCGCGCTCTCGTGCGGGACTTCTTCACGATTTATAAAAACGCGCCCTTCTATCAAACAACTCGCTCTGGCTTTGAATTTCTTTACGATGTACTCGGAAATAGCGCTGTCGCTGGAAACTCCCTCGCGATTTACGCAGGACTGACCTTTCAGCGACCCGCCCGCTCCATCCCGCCGTCAAGGTCCACCCGCCCGACCCGGCCGTTAGGGTCCGCCCACCTTACCCGCCCGTCTGGTCCGCCTTGCTTGTTGTCCTGTTCCTATCCCCCTCCTATCCCTCTCGTGCTCCATCCTTCTCCCTCTCCCTTGTCTCCTCCTCCTCCTCCTTCGCCTCCTCCTCCTCCTCCTCCTCCTCCTCCTCCCCTTCTTCCGCCGTGGCCGCCCTGTGCTTTTCCACTCGCTCCGTGCGCCCCGCGCCCCGCTGCCCCGACAGGTCCCGGTTCTCGCGCCGCGCGTCCGCTGGCGCCGCCAGGGATAAAAGTGGTACCGCGGGGTCCAACGCGGCTAATCTTAGGTCGGGCATGTCCCCCTACAGGCGGATTTTGGACGAAGAACAACAGTACTCAAACACTATTCAAAAATTGCCCCAAACATGTTTCAAATATCGCCCCCAGACTACTGTTAGACTATTTGTGAACATTCCTCCTGTAGAGGGACAGGCCCGACTTAAGGCTAATCTCGGATCCGTTGGCCACCAGGCGTGGTGTGGTACTGTGCGATGCAGGGTTGCCGTAGCAGAGTGTGGCGTAACAGAACGGGAGGAGGAAGATGATGATGATGAGGAGGAGGAGGGGGATGAGGTCGGCTCAAAATCTTCGGTCCGAGGGCATTTTCTTGGCGGTGGCTTGCTGCAGACCCACCCTGGCGTGCACTGCGCGCCACAAGACCCGACGATGACGATGACGATGACGATGACGATGACGATGATGATGATGATGATGATGATGATGATGATGATGATGATGATGATGATGATGATGATGATAATGATGATGGTGATGATGATGATGATGATGATCACGATGGTACTGACAATAATGCTAATAATGATGATGCAGATGATGATAATGGTGATGATGATGGCGACGCGGGAACGCCGCCGAAGCCCTCCGATGGCCTCCGATGGCCACCGATGGCCGCCAAAGGCCGCCGATGGCCGCCGATGGCTGCCGAAGGCCGCCGCCGATCCGATGAGCGCCTGAGCGCGCACAGCACGACAAAAGCCCCCGGCATTGCGGGGGGCGGCTGCGCGTCTTCGCCCGCGGCCCACAGGCGGCCGAAGCGGACGCGCCGGACGCCCCCTCGCGCCGCGACTCGCGTCGAAAGGGCGGCGGATGCTTTGCTTGCTTGTTTATTTGTTTGTGGGTTGTAATACACAATTGAACACACGTCTCTGCATACTTTTTGCGTCGGCGGCTAGGCAGAGGGTGACTCCGCTGGCGATGAGAGACTTAAGCGGGGATGCCGTTAGAGCGAATTGCCACTATGCAAGAGGAGGACGAGGAGAGGACGCGGCCGAAGGAACGTCTCTGCACACAGACATCTACATACAAGCACGTATAGACATGTGATACTCTGCGATGTGCATACATAAATACATTTTCGGCTGTGGTTGCTTCGTCTTCTTCTTCTTCTTCAGCGCAGCGAGCCCCCATACAGGGCGGCGGACGCCAGCGCCGTCGCTAATCGAACCTGCAGTTGAGTACAGAGTTTCAACGGCCGGAATCATTGTTTCGTTATGGTCCATTTTTGCGCCTCCGAGAGGCTCCTCGTCGCCACGGCTGGATCTGCCTCGAAACCGTGGTCGAAGCGCACCCCTGGACAGATCCTGGGTCGATCCTTGAGGCAGGGAGGGGGGACATGGGGGGACACACCTACATGTCCGAGTACGCCGACAGCGGGGCGAGAAAGGGCTTACGGCAAGAGCGAGCGCACACACACACACACGCACACACATGCACACACACATTCACACATATTCACACACATTCACACACATTCACACCCACACACACACACGTTCACACACACATTCACACACATTCACACACATTCGCACACATTCACACACATTCACACACACATTCACACACAAACACATTCACACACATTCGCACATTTTCACACACATTCGCAGACACACACACACACACGCACACACACACACACACGCACACACACACACACGCACACACACACACACGCACACACACCAATCAACACACACACACACCAACTCACACACACCAACACACACCAACACACACACACACACACCAACACACACACACCTCGGCTCGACAAGCGATGCAGCTCACGAGTGAACGGGCGAAGTCAAACCCGGGCAGGCCAGCGAAGGCGACGCCAGAAGTCGGCAGCGTCCCGAGGAACGGATGGGCGGGGACGTCATCCACCGCCCCTGTCGGAGGGAGGATGGCGGGAGGCGGGAGGAGGCAGCGAGGCATGGGAGGTACGGCGGTGGGCAGCGGGGCGGGGACGCGAGGCCCTGCGCGCACGCGCGCGCGCGCGCCCTCCCGTGCCCCCCCCCCCCCCCACGCCCACGGGCGGGCGGCGCAGCTCTGCCGGGGCGGCCGAGGGAGGGGGGGCAGGAAGAACTCCTCCTCCCCCTCCTCCTCCCCGGCGTATGTTTTCAGCACGGGCCATACTCTCGACGGTGGTAGCCTGGCCAAAACTTTCTTCGCTGCAGACCAGCGCCGCTGAACATCTTCAGGTACCACGAACTGGTCCCCGAACCATTTCTGCAGCCGCTTTGAAATCGTCTTCGCGAACTCGTCTTGGTGCAGGTGGCCATGCAGCACCAACAGGTACGTCTTCTGCGGGCTCGGTAGCTTGGCCGTGCCCCCGCGTTCGCCACGACAAGAGGGTTGCACTTGAAGCCGGTTTTCTTCCTCACCCCCTGCTCGCCAGCACGCCGCGTCGATAGCGGATGGGCCGGCACGCCCGGCAATAGCGGAAGGGCCAGTACGCCCGTCGTTAGGTAGTTCGCCAGGTGTTCCGTGTCGCAGCCTCTGCTGACGGCGTGGCTGTGTAGCATCGTTGCGGTGCCCATCGCCGGTGTTAAAAGCAGCGCCAGCACGCTCGGCAACATCTCGATCAGCCAGGGCACGTGTCGCACGTTGCCCTGCAATGCGGTGGGCCCGAAGCAGAAGTCGATCAGCAGACTGCGCCCCACGGGCGCGAGCAAATCGTTTGTGGGCGGACCCATTGCCCGTCACGAAGCCCGCGCCGCTAATCGCCTGTTGCAAGTGGTACGTGATGGAGAACTCATCAGCCCAGCACGGAGCACACCACTTTCCTGTAACGTAGCGTGGGGCAGGCAAGAACGCGTGGGCCGATTCCTCTAACGCCTTGTGTGCAGTTCTCCAGTTGTTGATGGTGGCAACCGCTGCTCTCCACAGGGTGGCCGCAAGATACGCCTCCATGCTCACTGGCACCTTGAAGCCACCCCATCCACCAAAAGAGAAAATGTCAGCTTTCGTACTTGATGGTGCCGTGCGAAGGACTTTGTGTAAGGCGTGGATTTCCCTTTCCAGCATCTTGGGCGTCGGCGGGAACAACTGGCCCACGTAGCTGAGAGTCGTGATGGCGCCGGCATTGTAGATCTTGATCCCCATCTGCAATGGGGTGCGCGACTTGCTCAGGAGTTGAGAGCGGTCCCACCACTTAAGACTAGGCCCTTGCCATTGAATAGATCTCGCGGCCCCTGGGCCGATAAACGCCCCGAGAAATTTCGCCAACGCCACGATTTTGAAATCCCGCCACAGCGGGTGGACCGAATTCAGGACGGCCCGTATCTCCTCGATCAGCGTCGGGGTAGGCAGGGACCAAACTGGGACAATAACGCATTTCTTTGCTTGAAGTTTGAGCCCGGCCAGCTCTTCGGCAGCCACCATATGAGGTACCAGCGTGCAAATATCGCGCAGGGCTGCAAGTATAATGCCAAGATCGTCCGCGCAGGCACGGAGAAGACCACGGCGCAGGCGTCGCATTTCACGAGCTATTCCTCGGACAAGCGGATCGAAAACGATGGCCCAGATCGTGCCTGATAAAGGACAGCCCTGGGCACCCCCCGAGTCGGCAATCAGCAGCGGGCGACGTACTCCACCCAGCTCGATAAGCGAAACTGGCATGTTGTAGCAAGCTCGCAAAAAGGTGAACATCGAACCGCGCACACCGCTGCGCCGGAGTGCCTGCCACATCCACTGGCGCATGAGGCTGGGGAAAGCCGCTGCGATGTCCATGCTAATGAAGACCGGCTGCTCGGCGTCGGCATTCGGCAAAATGGACAGTCGGCGTGCCTCCGCATCTGCGTCGACAATGTTATTGAGAGATTGTCTTCCCACTACAAAGCCCGAGGAGGAGGAGGAGGAGGAGGAGGAGGGGAGGAGGAGGAGGAGGAGGAGGAGGAGGAGGAGGAGGAGGAGGAGAGGGAGGAGGAGGAGGGGGAGGAGGAGGAGAGGGGATGAGGAGGGGGGGAGGAGGGGGAGGGGGAGGGGGAGGAGGACGAGGAGGAGGAGGAGGAGGAGGAGGAGGAGAAGGAGGAGGAGGAGGAGGAGGATAGCGCGTCGCGCCAAAGCGTGGTGGGCCAGAGCCGGCGGAGCGACACGCTGTCCAACAAGGCCCGACCGTGGCTTCGCGCTCCCGTGCTGCGCGGGGCGCCCCTGCCTTCGCGCTCTCACACCGCCCACCTTGGGAAGGACAACTCCCAGGCCCCTTCAACCCAGGCCGCGTGGCCCGACCTCCTCCTCCTCCTCCTCCTCTTCCTCCTCCGCCGCCCTCCTCCTCCTCCCTCCTCCTCCTCCTCCTCCTCCTCCTCCTCCTCCTCCGCCTCCTCCGCCTCCGCCTCCTCCTCTTCCTGGCCCTGCGGGGGACCCGATGGGCGGGGCAAAGGGAAGTCTTTCCCATCCGCCCGGCGATCAGGCGAGCGACCGGTTGAAGCCTCGTCAGGAGGACGGGGATACAGCCAAGTCTGGTCGTGACGACTCGAGCGTTGATTCTTGACGCCGCGTAATTAGGTCGTTCAACCTTGAACGACCACCGCATTTCGATCGCACGAGATCGTTCGATGCCGACCGATTCCGGGCCACTCGCGGCGTTCACCCTGGAACGCCCGCGGCTGGGGTCGCCGCCGCGTCGACACGACGCGAACCTGCTGTGCAGACGTAGAGCTATGGACGGTGCAGCCAGCAAGGTTGAAGTGGCGGGCGCGCGGAAGCGCTGGTGGGGCGTGCCTCGCCCGACCTGGGAGGCGCAACAGGCGGCGGCGGGGCTTCTCCTGCGGCACCGCGGCACGGGGAAGCTGGTGCACCTGCTGCGCGCCGTCCTGGCGTGGAGCGCGCAGGCCGCCGCCGCCGCCGACCGCTGCCGAGTCTGCCGCTGCGGCTCGGCCGGCGCGGCCCTCGGAGCCAGGAAGGGCGGCCCGCGGCCTGGGCAGGGCCTTGGGCGCAGAGCTCGGCAGGCACGCGGGAGAGGGTGACCTTGCCGACCTGGACGCCGCCGTCCTGCCGCCGACCGCTGCTGGCCGGGAGGCCCGGCCGCGCTGTCAGGGCTGCACCGGTGCTGCGGGCGGGGATGAGGCCGCACTGCTGCCGCCCTGTGAAGAGCTGGCCCGGGCACGTCGGGAGGAGACTGCTCACGCGCAGGCCAGACCGCTGGAGCTGCAGCGCCTTGCTGAGATCTTCTGGGCCCCGAATGCCGTGCGCGACCTCCACTCCCGTGGCGGCCCCCGCTCTGCTGGCCGGCAAATGCCGAACGACGTGCCCTGGCAGCGCCTGAGGGACGAGAATTGCCTCGGCACCGCACCGGCGCTGCTGGGCCAAGACCCTGCGCCGCCGGACAGCCGCTGCCGGAACCGGCTGCAGATGGCGCGCGCGCGCGCGCTGCGCAGACCTGCGGCCATCGCCCCGGCTGCAGAGCGCACCCGCCTTCTGGTGCGCCCGCGGCAGAGGCACGAAGGCGCCAGCGCGCGCCACGTCCAAGAGATGTTGGGGGGCCTCAGGTGCGCGTCTGGGCCTGGGGTTCGCTGGCTCTGGGCATGTTCGACGCCCTGCTGCGCGGCGCGCGCCAAATCCCCGCCGCGAGGAGGGCCCTGCTCGACCAGGAAATCCAGCGCGCCGGCTGCTCGCGGCTGCTGGCGGCCGTCCGTCACAGCGCCCAGGGCGAGCGGCGCGCCCTGGTGGTTTCGGACGCCGACGGCGCCGTGGCCCAGCCGCCAGCGCCCTCCCCGCGCGGTGGGGCGCTGAGCCGAAGCGCCGCCCTCCACCGCGCCAAGGCGAGCCGACTATGGATGGCGCAGGGGCGCGAGGCCACTCAGAAATCCACGATAGGAGTGGCTGAGGATCTGGCGCGCTGGTGCTGCGCTGGGCGCGGCCTCGGGGA
>CAUYUJ010019365.1:62500-67500 GCA_963575745.1 Prorocentrum cordatum | reverse complement strand
GGAGGAGGAGGAGGAGGAGGAGGATGCGAGGAGAGCTCGGGGACGGCCGGCCGCGTGCCGATGCGGCGCGACCCGACATGCACGGCCCGCCCCGAGCCGACCTCGCGAGCCGTTGTCGGCCGCTCCTGGGCGCCTCGCAGCGCGGGCGCCGTTCGCGCGGGGGGGCGACGGACTCGAGGGGGGGAGAGGTGTGCACTCCTTGCGTGCCCCGGCGGGGCCTCATGGGGGGCCCTTGGAGGCCCAGGAGGTGCGCCTCTCGTGGCCCCCCCCCCCCCCCTATATATGGAGGGGGAGGAGGAGGAGGAGGAGGAGGAGGAGGAGGAGAGGAGGAGGAGGAGGAGGAGGAGGAGGAGGAGGAGGAGGAGGAGGAGGAGGAGGAGGAGGAGGCCCCCGCATTACGCAACGCCCGAGACGCGATGAGCTCGAGCTGCCCGCAACGGCTCGCGAGGTCGCATCGGGGCGGGCCGTGCACCGGGTCGTGCCGCGCTGGCACGGGGGCCGGGGTCGAAGCGGCTCGGCCGTGCCAGGATGCACAGCAGCGCCGCGCGGACGCCGGGCAGCACGGGATCGCCCGAGGCTAGCGAGATCGAGTCGGATCCGGCTGGGCGAAAGCGGCATGGAAGCGGATCGATCGGAACAAGCCAAGTCGCGCCGGGAGTGCTCTTGGGGGTGCTCCGATCGTCCAGATATCGGCCGCCAGAGGCCCAAGTGCGGACCCGAAGGCCAGACCTCCTTGCGTCGTGAAACACGGCGAGGCTTTGCTTTTTCTCCACCCGTTGCAGTGGAGGCCCGACCACAAGAAACCTTCCAGAAGAAACCCAACCCTGCGACCCCAGGACGTCCATTGATTTCTGGTGTGGGAGCGTTGCGCCTTCCACAGTGAAACCATCGAAACCCAAGACACCCAGGGCACCCTGGAGGCAAGCAGGTGTTTCTTGGCATGGGCCTCCACTGTAAGTGGGGCTCTGGTTTTCTTCTCACCTGTGTCGCACCCGCGTTTCACTCGCCTCCAACTTCCCAACTCTACTTCTCACCCGCACACACCATACACACGCACACACAGAAGGCACAGCCGCACGCGTACACACTATACATGACACGCACACATCAAACACGCTCACTTCACGCACATCCGACACACTCAAACACGCGAACACACAAACACACAGACACACGCAAACGCACACGTACACGCACATGCACACACACACACACACACTACACGCACACGCACACGCACACGCACACGCACACACACGCACGCGCACACGCGTACGCACACGCACACGCACACACACACACACTCACACAACCATAACCACAACCACACACCACAAACACAGACACTGACACAGACACAGACACAGACACAGATACAGACACAGGCACAGGCACAGGCACAGACGCAGACAAAGACACAGACACACACACACATGCACACACATGCCACACACCACACCACACACACCACACACACACCACACACACCACACTCACCATACACACCACACACACCATACACACAGACCATACAGACACACAGACACACGGACATACATATACACACGCACACGCACACTCACACACTGACCATACAGACACACAGACACACACACAGACACAAACACACAAATACACAGACACACAGACACGGAGACACACGGACACACAGACACACAGACACACGGACACGCACACACACACACACGCAGACACGCACACACCACACACACAGACGCACAAACACATAGACACACAGACACACAGACACGCAGACACACAGACACACAGGCACACAGACACACAGACAAACAGACACACAGACACACAGACCCACAGCCACACACACACAGCCACACACATAACACACACAGCACACAAAACACAACACACAACACAACACACAACACAACACACACACAATACACACAACACACAACACAACACACACACAACACAACACACACACGCACACACGCGCACACACACACACCCCACCCACATCCCGCACACACACACACCCCACTCACACCCCACACACACACACAGACCATCTATTCACACACCACAAACAGACCACACACAGACACGCACACTCAGACACAGACACACACAGACACACACAGACACGCAGACACACAGACACACACACAGACACACACACACACCCCACGACCACAAGCAGAAACACAAACACAAGCATAAACACAAACACAGACACACACACAAACACAAACACAAACACAAGCACAACATCAAACACCTACACAAACACACACAACCACACAAACAAAAACACAAACACAAACACAAACACAACCACAAACACATCCACAACCACAACCGCAACCGCAACCGCAACCGCAACCGCAACCACAACCGCAACCGCAACCGCAACCACAGCCACAACCACAACCGCAACAACGACCGCAACTGCAACCGCAACCGCAACCGCAACCATACCCACAACCACAACCGCAACCGCAACCACAACCAACAAACAAACACACACAAACCCAAAACAACCGCAACCACAACCACAACCACAAACACAACCACAAACACACTCAAACATAACCACAAGCACACACAAACACAAACGCAAACACAAACACTAACACAAACACTAACCCAAACACTAACACAAACACAACCACAACCGCAAGCGCAAGCGCAACTGCAACCACAGTCACAACCTCAACCACAAACATAACCACATATACAAACACAAACACAAACAAAACACAAACACAAACACAAACACACACACACTCACACTCACGCTCACGCGCACACGCACACGCCCACGCTCACGCCCACGCCCACGCCCACGCCCACTTCCACACCGACGCCGACGCCGACGCCCACGCCCACGCCCATGCCCACGCACACGCACGCGCGCACGCGCACGCACACGCCGATACAAGCGTAAGAAACAACGCTGAAGAAGGAATGACGTCCCCACGCGTTTCGTGGCACCCTGTGGAGCTCCACCTACGTCCCCAATGAGGGCGCCCGTATGGCACAACTCTTAGCACACACCTCACACGCTTCCGGGCCCCATAGGGGGATCCACCTACGGCCCTGGGGAGGGCGCCAGTATGGTAGCGCCGCCCCCATATCGGGCACGCTTCGTTGCCCCACAGGGTGCTCCACTTGCGACTCCAGTGGCAAAATTCTCATGGCACGCCTCGTGGCCCCAAAGGGAGCTCCACCGCTCTGGAACACCCCTCGCACGCCTCCCGGCCCCAAAGGGAGGCTCCACCTGCGGCCCCGGCGGCACCTCTCGCAGGGCGTGCACGCCACGCAGGGCAGCTCTACCGGAGGCCCCCGCGGCCAGGCCCGCGTGGCGAGTCCGAGCCTCTCGCGCCGCACCCCTCCTGCGTGTCGTGACCCGTGCGGAGCTCAATTCACCCATTCGTGGGTGGGACCGCCGCTGGTCGCCTACCGTCCGGGATTTGCACCGGGCTTCCTCCGATCGCAGTGCGCTGCGCACGAGGAGCATCGGCGGCGGGCACGGGGGGGAAGCGAGAAAGGGGCGGGCCTTCTCAGAAGGCTCGGAAGCCCCCATGGCCTCCCGAGAAGTTTTTTTGAGCCTTCCCCCAGGGCGCAAAAGGCTTCCCTGAGGGCGCGAGGGCTTCCGAGAGGGCCCTCTCCTTCTCATTTCCCCCCCCCATCCTCCGCTCGCCGCCGAGAGGAGGCAATGTGCTGCGCCGCTCGCAGCTGCACAAGGCTGGGCCCTTCGGCTGGCCTCTCTCTTTCCACCAACTCCTGGGTGTCCCAAAACCGTGTGGTGACAGACCCGGCGGTGACCTCGAAATCCGCCAAGACCTCACCGCACGGTCCGTCACCACACGGCTTTGGGACCCTGGAGGCGCCAGTCGCCCGAGACGTCCTCGGAGAACGACCCGAGTCCCAAAACCGTGCGGTGACCCCGAATCCCCACCGACTCACTAGACGGTGTGGTCACCACCCCGTTTGGGAGCCACCGAAACTCGAGGAACTCGGGCCCCCCCCTGGCGGCGCCCCTCTGCTCGTGGCCTTGGGCCCCCTCCCACGGGGATCTCGGCCCCTTCCCCCGACGGCCGGCCCCCCCGATGCAGCCCAGCCGCTGCACGTGAGGGCCACGTCGAGCTCAGGATGGGGTCCTCCTCCGCCTCCTCCTCCTCCTCCTCCTCCTCCTCCTCCTCCTCCTCCTCTCGTCGCGAGAAAGGTCGCGATCGGAGGTGGTTGGGACTTTTGGAGACCTGTTCCAGGGTGCGCCCTGGCCAGTGCCTCGAAGGGCACCCAGCCATGGCCACGCAAGAGCCTCCCGCAGGTGCAGTGTGGCCCGGAAGAGCCTTGAAACCTCAGTCCCAGAGAGTCCCGGCGCTTCGACTCTTCCAATGCGGCCTCAGACCTCTCGACCCCGCTTCTCCAGAGCCGGCCCTTCCTCCCAAGCCGTTCCTGACGGCCCCGAGGCCCGAAGCTGCCCTCTGGAGGCCGAAGATGGCGACGGACCAGCCGCCTATTGCTGCTTTCGAGGCACCAGATGCCTGGTATCGCCGAACCTTGATCGCCGAGACCTCTAGCCTTAGGTCGGGCCTGTCCCCCTACAAGTGGATTTTGGGCGACAAATAAGAATAGCAAAACAATAATATCTCAAACAAATCACCAGCAATAGTCAAAACATCGTCCCCAGACTTTTTCTGGTATATATATATATACACACAATTTTTGAATTTTCCTGCTGTAGAGTAACAGGCCCGACTTGACTCTAACCCTGGGAGCTTCTGACAGAAGTTGAGGGATGAAAAAAACGACTCTACCCTGGGTTACACGTGCGTGGTCTGTGAACCTCCTGGGAACCCCCAAAGCCTAGAGCCGCCAGGACGCGGCACACCACGCAGGGTTCACCCTGTCAGCCCACGCGAGTTTCAGCGCACAGCGCCTCGTAAAACCAGGGTAGGGGCGTTTTTTTATCCCCTTGAAGGAGGCCGCCTTCGCTCTGGCCCCCCCCC